>ONZH01005199.1:0-29610 GCA_900303285.1 Rhinella marina
ACTGCAATGGATTTAGAAAATGTCTTCTTTTAACTGTCCCTTTTGTTGAAAGCTAATCTGTGTAACTAGTGAGAAAACCTCTTTAATCCTGTGTTCTCTAGCAGATCTGAGATAAGTGCAGCCATTCCTTCCCAGTGCCTTTTTCCTCTGATCTGTAGCGGAGAAGCTTCACTACTGAGCATCTACACAAAGGGCAGCACACAGTCATCTCAACTAAAAGCCTAGATCCTTAGATCAAGAATAGAACAGACATTTATAGGACATTTCATAATTTTCCCAAATTCTTATGAAAATATATTCAGCGCATACTGCATTGAACTAACTGTACCAATTTATTATATATTTTTGGAGTCAGAGTCAGTCCATTTTAACGACTCCACCAAAATGGACACCGACTCCACAGCCCTGCTGTCCTAAACTCCCAAAACTGCCGGGGTCACATAGCATTATATTGATTTATGATTCTATGTATCCCTTAAAGTTCTGGAATGTATTGGATAACAGTGACACTGTTGTCCAATACATTCCAGACCTCTAAGGGTTACATAGCATCATAAATCAATATAATGCCATGTGACCCCGGCAGTACTGGCAGTTCAGGACAGGAGCTGTGTTATACTCACGCTCCAAGTCCGGAGGGTACAACACACACGTGTGCAAGCGGCCTAAGTCCTCATGCATTTTTTATTTTTTTGTTTTTTTGCTGACCGTATTTGGAACCATTCATTTCAACGGGTCCGTAATAAAAAAAAAAGAAAAACAGAAGTTACTCCATGTGCATTCCGTTTCCGTATGTCTGTGTTTCCGTTCCGCAAAAAAATAGATCATGTCTTATTATTGTGCGCATTACGGACAAGGATAGTTCTGTTCTATCAGGGGCCAACTGTTCCATCCACAAAATACGGAATGCACACGGACGTCAACCGTGTTTTTTGCGGACGGGTCGTGCGCATGAGGCCTAAGGGTAAATGCACACGATCAGGATTGCGTGCAGATTTACCATTATATTCTATGAGAATTTGAAATTCTCATGAACACAATACATATTTTTTCCTCGCGGATTTTGACGGTGTTGATTTTAAAATCTGCATCATGTCATTTTATTTTTCCTGTCCGGATTTTCTCCATTCACTTCAATGGAGACAGGAAAATCCACACCAATTTATGCGGATCGTCTGCACATAAATACTGAACGTGTGAATTTACCCTAAGTCTTCAGGTTCAGCTGCATACTGCTCAACAGGAAGACTCGGGCTACTTTCATATCGAAACCCAGCCACCAGTTTTGGCAGAGTGATTTGTGTCTGGCCGATTCTGTGCATTTATTCCAGATCTCCACCAGACCCCAATATACTTAATGGGGCCGATGGGCATTCCTGTTGCATCTGGCAGTGCCAGATCCAGAGAACAGCCTGCCAGAATACATGCCTCAGATTTCAAAGTAGCCTCAAAAACACATCTAGTCGGGACCTGAGCAGAAGAGCCCTCATCCAGTCCCATGCGAGCATGGGAGACAGCAGAACAAGTGGAACAACGGAGGGGTAAGAACTAAGTAGACTCTCTTCCCTCTACAGGTCAGCACACAGGAGGATTTTTACCAAAGCCCAGAGAACCCCTTACATGCATACCAAGACATTTTGGACAATAGGCATCCACCTTTGTGGGAACAGCTTGAGGAAGGCCTTTTCATGTTCTAGCATGACTGTACCCCGGTGCATAAGGCAAGATCCATAAAGGCATGGTTAGGTGAGTGATGCCCTGACCTCAATCCCATCACAGTGATGAACTAGAATGGAGACTGAAAGCTAGACCCTCTCATCCAACACTGGGGTCTCAAGAATGCCCTGCCAGATCAATGGGCAAAACTTCCCAGACATCATTCAATAATCTTGTGGAAAACCTTCCCAGACAAGTGGAAACTGTTTTAGCTGCAAACGGGGGGAACCAACTACATTAAAGAGGTATTCCGGTAGGTGAACGTTAAAAAGTCCACAGGGTACTTTGGGATAACTATCAGATTGGTGGGGGTCCTACCGATCATGAGAAGAGGGGCCCCATACCCCCTGCTGCTCCACTGAAATGAGCAGCCAGTCACACATGCAAGCAGCCTCTGCATTCATTTCTATGGGAGTTTTGGAGATAGCCAAGCGCTGTACTCCGAACCTCCCACAGAAATTATCAGAGCGGCCACGTGCATGTATGACCAGCGGCTCTGTTGATTTCAGGAGGGCTGCAGGGAGTATGGAGCCCCTATACCTATCATAGCAAACCTCTGGCACTCCAGCTGTGGTAAAACTACGACTACCAAGATGCCCCTTTGCTTTACTGTTCTCAGAACTCCATAGAAATAAAAGGAGCATGCTGGGAGTCGTACTTTCACCACAGCTGGAGTGCCGGAGGTTAGTCATCACTGCCCTATGCCATGGATAAGGGCTAACTTCTAACAACTGGAATACTCCTTTATTGTCATAAAAGCTCCTCTAGGTGTAATGTGTAGGTACCCCAATACCAGGGTTACTAACTATCCTGAAATTTCTAGACAGTCCGTAAAAATAGGTAATCTTTTGTCTGTGAAAAAAAAAAAAGTTTGTGATTTTTATATATTTTTTTTTTTAGGCTGGCAGTACTAGATTATTTTGGTGGTAATTATTTTACATCTCACAGTAAATGCTGGTGATTTATCAGTATATCGAGCTATAGGCGTGCATTACTTAGAATTTGTCATTCATTAGGGTTTTCCAATTTGTCTGTGAAAAACGTTGGTCATCAGTGATTTCTAAATAAGCTGTCCAAGAAAAAGAAAAATTATGGTTGGCAAATACTATATATATATATATATATATATATATATACACACACACACACACACAGAGCAGTAAACCCGGTGTAATGCCCAGCTGTGGGTATGGTCCCCATGCAGGCTCTGGGCATACAGCTGTCCCCTGTTGCATCCATTCCCTTTCTTCTAGATGATGTGTCATCTTTACTCTTGTCTTGGTTGCCATGGGCAACACCAGCGCTCGTATGTGAAATACCGCTACATGGACGAGGATTCCGGTTCTATCGGGCTAATAATGATGCGCATTACACCTGAGGAGCTGATACTGACAGGACAAACCGCAGCCGTCCATCTACAGGCAGTGAGAGCGGGTGTGAACCCCGCCGCAGAAGGATGCATTTCTTCTTCGCCACTGTACAGTGTGCTCATCACATTACATCATCGCGACTAATCACGATCTAAAACGCTCTCTCGCAGCGTTCCAAACAATGACAGGCGCTCTACGTTATGCCGCCAACCACCATGTAGCGAGAATAGGTATATGGTTTACCTCTGACATCATGACAGCCATTGCTCGAGTGAACGCTGGACCCCTCCCAAAAGTGCTTACCAGATCTGTAAAAAGCAGCAATGTCTGCCGAGTCCTTGGCCGTCTCCTCCAGCGCCTCCACCAAGCTGGCCTCGCAGCTGCCCGCCGCACTGATGGGAGCGGCAGACGTGGAACACGGGATAACATTACTAGAATTGTTCATTCTTCCGGAACGGTTGCTGCGTGAAGCAGAGAAGCCACAGATTGTATTTTCCTCCCTCACGCCGTCATCTGCCTCAGGCTTTCCCTCCTTTGTCCTCTCCACGTTCTGTCAGTACGCCACGTCCGTGACAAACGTAAATGAAAGCTATGCGATCAGCGATTAGAAAAAACAGCGGCAGTCCATTTACATAATTTAGCCTAGTCATGCACTAAAAACAAAGACAACACATATGCCCGCCCCCCCCGGTGCCGGAGCGTCGACCTCGCCGAGCAAGACGAAGACCAAAATAACGGTACAAAGAACGCAAATCACTGCTCCGGTAATCACAACAACCAGTGTCACAGGCGGCGACTGTGCTGGTGGTTGCGGCGAATGTATAAGTGGGTGGAGTAAGTCTACGGGAGTGTGAGAGCCTGATCTCGCGAGAAGTGCCCTCACTTCTTTCAGCTGTTCCACCACAATAGTGCAGACTAAATGTTGCTATGTTGGATTTTTCCTGCGACACCGAAGTCGTGCGGTTCTCAGGCTGATTGGCCGCAAACCAAAGGATTTGCAGTCTGCGTATGTCTGCCGCCATCAGATTTACTAAGCAAAAAGCGCGTAGTCTGGACTTAGTACCTTTATTAGACCGTTTCCACAATGCAGCTGGGATTTAGCCTTTACCGTTTTATAAGCGTCGGCTTTTGTTAGTACGAAATAGTGATAGGGAGGTGCATTAGGAAGAGGGTTGTGGCACCATGTGCCAGCTTGATAAATTTGATGAAGCTTGCTCCATTTTCAGCCTGGGAAAATGTGTGACCCTGTGACAGGACTGCTAGATCTCACTGCTGTGTGGAAGCGACCAGGAAGTGGCGCCAAGATCATTCATATCTGCATTATTTCCATTACTCTGTTATTGGAACAGAACAATGAAAAATGACCCAGACAGATGCCACTGACTATAATAGGGTCCATTCAGTTACCATTTGGGAGTGTTTTTTTTTTTTACCTGCAAAAAAAAAAAAGTCCTGTGTGTGGAAACTTTTCTCAGTTTTCTTAACCACTTCAAGACCAGGCCTAATTTTGCAAATCTGAAGTGTCACTTCATGTGGTAATAACTTTGGAACACTTTTACTTATCCAAGCGATTCTGAGATTGTTTTCTTGTGACACATTGTACTTCATGTTAATGGTAAATTTGAGTCAATATGTTTTACCTTTATTTATAAAAAAGCAAAATTTACTGAAAATTTTGGAAAAAAAAATCACAATTTTTTAAATATGAATTTCTCTGCTTTTAAGTTGCATAGGGATATCTAATAAAATTGTTATTAATGAACATTCACCATATGTCCACTTTATGTTGGCATAATTTTGGAAATGTAATTTTATTTTTTTAGGACGTGAGAAGGCTTCAAATTTTAGATGTAATTTTTAAGATTTTTCATGAAAATTTCCAATAGTTAATTTTAAAGGACCTTTGCAGTTCTAAAGTGACTTTGAGGGGCTTAAATAATAGAAACCTCCCATAAATGAACATATTTTAGAAACTACAGCCACCAATGTAATCAAAACTGATTTTACAAAGTTTGTTAACCCTTTAGATTTCCCACAAGAATTAAAACAGAAGGAAGGTGAAATTTAAAATATATATATTTTTTCGCAGATTTTTAATTCATTTTTCCCATAAAATAGCAAGGGTAAACCGCAAATCAAACCTGAATATTTATTTTCCTGATTCTGAAGTTTGCAGAAACACCCCATATGTGGTTGTAAACTGCTGTCACCGGCAGTAATGAGAGTGAGATAATAAAAGCATTTGTGATCGCTTTGACAGCTTGTCAGAGTGAGCAAAAGCCTGGAGGCCAGGAAAAAAAAGTCTCAGGTTAAAGCTCCATGTTCTTGGCTGTCAGGAGGCAGCTGAGTCATGGAGCTTCTATGTACATGTGCTGCACACAGGGGGCAAAGCTCAAGGACGTTTATAGTCAATGGGCAGACTTGAAGTGGCTAATGGAATCTGCAGGGATGCAGATATGAATAAGCCCTAATAATGTTTAAGGCTAGTTTCACATATACAAGAAGAGATCCAGCAGAACAGCCTGTCAGAGCGCTCTGGATCACGCATTGCCAGACGGTTCCAGAATGCCCACTGGCCTCAATAACTATAATGGGGTCTCAGATCCAGAGAGCTCTAGCAGGCTGTTGTGCCTGATCTCTTGCCTCGTATGTGAAACTAACCTTAGGCATTACAGACCACACTTTTTGTTCTCATAATTGCACTTTGTGTTATAACATTTTTAAATTTACGTTGATACAGTTGTGTGAGGGCTATTTTTTGTGGAACCAGTTGTGTTTTTCAGTGGATCTAATTGCATCTAATTTGGATAGCTTTAAGAAATTGTTTTGGTTCATAGAAATGAAAAAAAAGGATGGTTGCTCAGAGTTTAGCATTGTTTTTTTGCAGCGCTGGGGTCCTGGGTTTGAATCCAACCAAGGCTAACTTCTGCACAGAGTTTGTGTGTCCTCCAGGTGCTCTGTTTTCCTCCGGCATTCCAAACACATACACATAGGTTAGAAGGGGTTTTCTTGGACTTTGGTATGCTTAGTATAGGTTATCAATAGCAGGAGCTGTGGCCACTGATACCAACACAGTGTACAGAGCTGGAGGCATTGTGTAGTGATTATGCCCCTATTCCAGTAATCCAGAATGGCCACTGCACAGTGTATGGAGCTTTCTGTTAGTTCCTGTGGCTAGAGCCCCGACTAGCTGTAGTAACAGCAATCTGTGCCTGCTGGCATCTCCCTGCTACTGATGGGCACAGCCACCAGAACACACAAAGTTTAGTTCCTACTTTAGTCCCCATTCAATAGCTGTCTGTACTAGGTTATTTAAAGGGGTTGTCCGAGTTCAGAACTGAACCCGGACATACCCTTAATTTCACCCAGGCAGCCTACCTGCATCTCATGCTCCGATGCCCTCCTTTGCCCTGCACTAAATCGCGCAGGGCAAAGTCATTTAGCCCGGTTCCGGTGACGAACCAGGCCCTGCCAGGCAGAGGCTTCCGCCCAGCAGTGAGCCAGGTTACGTCACCAGCACTGATGGGCGGGCTTTAGCGCTGCCCTAGCCAGTAAAACGGCTAGGGCAGCGCTAAAGCCGGCCTATTAGAGCCGGTGAAGTCACCGAACACACTGCTGGGTGGAAGCCTCCGTCCGGCAATGTGTATTTACAAACAAAAGTGCACGAGATGCTCCGATGCGAACATCAGGCAGGCTGCCTGGGTGAAGTTAAGGGTATGTCCAGGTTCAGCTCTGAACCCGTACAACGCCTTTAAGGCACCTGGGAGGGTGCCTGAACATAAGGTTCTCTAGCTTACTAGTCCCTGTCAAGGTGTGCTTTCTGTGCAGCCTCTGCCTATTTACCACATTAGACCCTCTGCTGCCTGACCTGACTGTGACTTGACATATTACCCGTTTACCGGATTGAGGGAATTCTGCTTGCTTTGACCTCGGCCTATTCACTGAATACACTCATGCTAAACTACACCCATTTGGTTAGCGCACCTTCGGAAAAGTGTTGAGAAGCTTAAAAAGTCAAAATATATTATGCAAATATGGGGTGTGACATAATTTCAGTGAGTCCACACATGTTTCATGACACCAGTAGCTGATCAGTGGAGCTTTGGAGCCCCCACCAATCTGATGTTGAAGGCTTGTTTTTTTTTTGGACATGTTGGTACTGTTTTGAGTTACATATAATTTATATATTAATTTTTATAATTTTTTGGGAGAGGTGGAAAAAAGTTCACCTTATTCTATAGGTTCTTATGATGGGTGATACTAGATATGTCAAACTTTTAAAATAATGTTTTTTTGTTTGTTTTTGGGGGGTTGCTTTTTATTTAAAAAGCCTCTGTCAGCATGATCAACCGTATTACACCAAGCATACTGCTTCAGTCATGCTAATTAAATGATACCTTAAGGCCCCATTCACACGACCGTATGAATGGGACCGTATCTATTCCGCAATATTGCAGAATAGATGCGGCCCCATTCACCTCTATGGGAGCGCACAGCCGCGGCACGGAGACAGCTCCGTGCCACGGCTCTGCATTAAAAGATAGAACATGTCCTATACTTGTCTGCATGAGCGATGCGGAACACACGCCGGGCGGCAGCCGTAGTATTGGGGGTCCGCATTATTGCGGACCCGCAATAATACGGCCGTCTGAATGGGCCCTAAGGGTGTATTAGACACCCTAATCAGGCAGATGAGTGTCAGGAGGGAAGCGTTTCTTCCGGGCAATCGCCTGCTACATGCCGCAATTTCCTTTGCAGGATGGGGACGAGTGATCGCTAATGTCATCGCTTGTCCCCATACTGTCTAGTGGTTTGCTGGCAACAGATCGTAATTAAGAGTGTGCTTAAAAAGCTAAATTAACCGATGAACGCTTGCTTGTTCATTAGCCAGCCGGCAGCAGTATTACACTGCAAGATGATTTCTAACGAGTGTTCATATGAACACTCGTTAGCAATCATCGGGCAGAAAATCTATCCATCTAATACACCCTTTAGTTAGGTTTCTATGTAGCAGTGTTCCTGAGAGTATTTTTATTGTTATGCAAATTAGTTTTTTTGAGCACGTCTCATCTAGCCCTGTATTCTCTTGCCTCCGCCCATCATCCCAATAGTGCATCACCTAAATGACATTACACCCTGCCCACTTAAAGAGGTTGTGCAGGCTATTTATATCGCCAAGTCATCAATATCAGATTGGCGTGGGTTCCACTCCTGGCACACCAGCCAATCAGCTGAAGAGGAGGCGGAGCTCCATCTGAGCACTGCTTCCTGTTCATTACACTGTCATCTCAGAAGTTTCAGCAGTGTAGTGTAATGACAAGTACTTGTGATTACACTACAACGCCACTGCAGAGGAGGTGACACACAGCCTAATAAATAGGAAGCAGCGCTTGCATGGAGGTCAAACCCTTTAAATACGTTTTTCTCAGCACACACCCACAACCAATATCATCAATATGTAAACACTTCATGTGGTGACTTTGGTGACATAGTGGTTTTATAATTATATAATAGTGAGTGCTAGGACCTGCATGTAAGCAGCAGGAATGCACAATTCACCAGTGTGCGGATGATTACATGCGGGTCCTGGCACTCAATGGTGGCAGCAAAACAGAGGGCTGTACAGGGGAGGAGAGGATATAGCTGCTGCTCTCTGTGAAGCTGCTGGTCCACCAAGGTCTTCTTGTTACATTATAAGACCACTATGTTTTCAAAAAATTAAACCGCAAAAAAAACCAATGGAATTAGACTTACCGGTAGTTCTGTTTCCTTGAATCCACCATGACGGCCACAAGGAGATTGACCCTTGACCTCTGTAGGGGCAAGAACACAGAGAGAGTTTAAATTACCCCAACCACCCTTTCTCCGCAGTGTTTACAGATTATCCCGGTGGATGCCTGGGCTTGTAAAACCTTTTTTTTTTTTCTTGTACTGTGTTTATATAAATATATTGGGAAAGGGTAAGTATGGGCTGTCATGGTGGAGAACTAACAGATAACTCCTGATTAACGAAGGTCGTTTATACTAGACCAAGTAGATGCCTTACAAATTTGGTCTAGAGAAACTCCGGCTTTTTCCACCCAGGCAGAAGCTACTGCCCTGGTGGATTAATACCTTGGGGTCAAGGAAGACCCTGGGAAGCCTAGCAAATTGCAATAGTGGATCTGATCCACCAACTTACCTACTCTCTAGGTAATGTATAATCGCCCTTCTGACATCCAATGAATGAAACTGTTCTTCTTTTGAGTTTTTCGTATTATTGCAAAACGAGGGTAAAATTATTTCCTGATTTCTGTGGAATGTGGAAACTACCTTGGGTAAAAACCCCAGGTCTAATCTGAGGGAGGCCCTGTCTTCTGTTATAGTCAAGTAAGGTTCCCTGGAGGACAGAGCCTGAAGCTCCCCTATCCGCCTTGCTGAGGTGATGGCTATAAGAAAGGAGGTTTTAAATGAAAGGTGTTTTAAAGAAATTTCTAAGATGGGTTCAAAGGGTGGTTTTGAAAGGTTGTTGAGGACAACATTAAGGTTCCACTGAGGAACTCGAGGTCTTATGGAGAGTCTTAATCATGATGCTGCTGTCATGAACCCTCTAATCCAATGATGATCCGCAAGTTTGGTATAAAAAAAAAGATGCTTAATGCAGATGTTTGAACCCTTAAGGTGCCCAGATCCACACTTTGCTGTAAAAAATCTAAGATCCTCTGAATGACTGGTTTAGATCTATTAGGAGTTGGGTCCCCTGACCAGCTACAGAACTTTTTTCCAGATCTTAAGGTAAATAGCAGAAGTAGCCTTTTTCCTGCCAGCTTTAAGGGTACCAATTACTCTGTCAGAAAGGCCCTGTTGTCTAAGGATGTCACCCTCAGGATCCATGCTGCTAGTCTGAAGAATTTTGGGTTTGGATGATAACCCAGTTCTTGTTGGATAATGTCCTCCCGTAGAGGTAATATGCAGGGTTCTTTGATTGAAATCTATTTTAGAACTAGGAACCAACACCTCTTGGGCCAGTAAGGGGTGATTAGGATTACTGTCACTGGGTCCCGGAGTATCTTCTGAATTGTTTTGGCTATTAGGGGAAAAGGTGGAAAGGCATAAGCTAGTTCCCAATTTCATACCGGGGAGACTTTGTGGGGGTTTTTTAACCAAAAAGGTCGATTTCTGAAGTCCCCCACTTTGTTGTTATTTTTTTAAATACCAGCGGGCTTAGGGACCATTCCCTTGGATCTGGGGTTTTCCTGCTTAGGAAATCTGCTTCTTGATTTAATGCTCCCTTGAGATGTACTGCCATTAGTGATAAAATGTTGTTTTCTGCCCACAAGAATATTTTCCGCCTTGGTGCTTTAGATAGGCTACCGTCGTAAAGTTGTCTGACAGTATCTTCACATGGCATCTTCTCACTAGATGTTGAGCCTGTTTTAATTTTTTCCAAACTGCTTTTAATTCTCTGAAATTTGAGAAGACTGAAGCCATCTTTACAGGCCACAGGCCCTGAAAGGCTTGGTTTCCTACTAACATCCCCCAAACAGCCTTGCTGTCGTCTGTCCGGACTGCATCCTCTGGGTATTTGTGCCAACGAATTCCATGCTGTAGGTTCCTTCTCTTTTTCCACCAGTTCAAGTTTAATTTAACTGAAATGGGAATATTTTCTTGTCTTAGGACAGTTGATTTCTGTCCCAGTTTTTTAGGATCCAAGATTGGAATACCCTTGTGTGCGCCAGACCACTGACGTTATGCACAAAGTCATGATACCCAGAATTCTCATTGCATCTCTTACTGAGCAGGACTGGCGAGACTGGAACACTATTATTTTCTTCTGGCAGAGGCGAAGTTTGCGCAACCAAATCTAGAAGGGTACCTAAGAATTTTCTTCTTATTGCCGATTTCAGAAAGGATTTCTTTCTGTTGACTATCCAACCTAGATTTTCCAGGTTTTCTATACAAAATTCTGTATCTCAGAGTTTTTGTCCTTCCTATAACTACAAAGTCGTCTAGATAAGGAATAATTGTTAAACCTTCCTCTCTGAAAAAGACCATCATGTCCACCACCAACTTCGTGAAGATTTGTGCAGTTGAAATGCCAAATGGCAGTGCAGTGAACTAGAAGTGCCAAATTGTACCTGCTGCATTTTTTTATCGCAAATCTTAGATACATCTGATAGTTTTTGTGTAACAGGAGATGGTAATATACGTCCTTCAGATCTACTGCCATCATGAATGAACCTTCCTGAATAAACGGTATTGTGGAGGATATCGACTCCATCTTGAACTTTTTGTATATAATTCTCTTGTTTAGATTTATGATTGTACGGAAGGACCCATCTTTAGATATAACCTTGAGTAAAACCCCTTCCACTGTTCTTTTTGTGGAACTGGTATAATAACTTTTGCTTCTAGCAGGTTTTGAATGCCTATCCAGATTTTTGTTAAAACATGGGCTGCCTGAGAGGTAATCTGATTCCTGTGAGGGGGAGATGAGGAGAACTCTATTTTATAACCCTCTCTTATAATCTGCAATGCCCCGGGGTTTGTGGGTATGTTTTCCCACTGGGGAAGAAAAAACTCAACCTCCCCCCGACTCTGGCGTCATTGTTTGTCCTGTGAACGGTTCTGAGGGTTAAGGAGGAATCCTCTACCTCTTTTCCCCTTCGGGTAACTCCAATACCCCGATTTCCCTTTACCCCCGATTGGGGGTTAAACTGACGAAAGGGCAGTTTCCTCTCTCTATTCTCAGGGAATTCCTTCTTTTTATCTGCTGCTTTCTCTAATATTTTATCGAGGACAGGGCCGAAAACATACTCGCCAGAAAAGGCTATAGAGCATAATTTGGATTTTGACGTTTTATCCCCTGACCAGGACCTCATCCATAAGGCGCATCTGGCAGAGTTAGAAATGGCCCTGTCTCTTGCGGCAAATCTTACTAATTCAGCAGCAGCATTCGCTAAAAATGCTGTAGCTGATTTTAATAAAGGGATGGAATTTATTAATTCCTCCCTTCGTGTCTTATTTTTTAAATGTTCAAGCTTGTTTAACCAAAGATACATGGATCTTGCGACTGAAGTAGCTGCAATGTTTGTTTTAACTCCATACATGGAAGCTTCCCAGGCCTTTTTCAGCAGATTATCTGCTTTACGGTCCATAGGATCCCGTATCTGTAAGGAGTCTTCAAATGGTAGCAAAGTCTTTTTGAATACTTTAGCAACCTGGATGTCAATTTTTGGTGTCTCATCAAATATTTTAGAGACTGAGGCATCAAACACTAAACGGTTTCTAAAATCTCTGAAAACTCCAGTCTCTTCTCGGGATCCAACCATTCATCCAGTATCATGTCTCATACTTTTTTGAGTATGGGAAAAACTCTGGCTTTTTTAACTCTTAATCCCCCAAATATTACGTCTTGAACACTCCTAGGCTTTTGTAAGTCTTCTATACCCATTGCCGACCTGACCCCCCTTAAGAGCTCGTCCATCACCTCCATCAGGCATGGGATTCAGCCGGTTCCCTCCGGTTCTCTAGATCCGGTTGTTAAAATTACAGCCGGATCGGAGAACCGGGTTACCAGCTGAGTCCCTATCCGGAGCGGCAGCAGGAGATGAGCGCTTCCACAATGGAAGGACGGTGATACAGATGAACACTGCAGCAGGGAGAGGTGTCTCCCTCTCCTCCGTCATCGCGTCCGCCTGAGCCAGGCTTGGTGCTGTGCGGGACACAGGCCACAAGAGGCCTGCATCGCATCACTGGAGGTAAGTATGTGTTGTTTTTTATGGCGCTCTATGGGGGCATCAACTGGGCAAATTACTGGAACATGATGAGGGACACTATGGGGGCATTACTGGCACCTGATGGGGGCACTATGGGGGCATTACTGGCACATGATGGGGGACATTACTGGCACATGATGGGGGATACTATGGGGGCATTACTGACACATGAGGGGGGGACACTATGGGGGTTTACTGTCACATGATGGGGATATTGCTGGCACATGATGGGGGATACTATGGGGGCAATACTGGCACATGAGGGGGACACTATGGGGGCATTACTGGCACATCATGTGGGGCATCTACTGGAGGCATTACTGGCACATCATGGGGGACACTATGGGGGCACTCTACTGGCACATTATGGGCCACTATGGGGGCATTTATACTGACACATCATGGGCCACTATGGGGCCATTTATACTGGTACACCTGGGGGCATTTACACTGGCATATTATGGGGGGCATTTATACTAGCACATTATAGGGCACTATGGTGTTGGAGGGGGAAAGAACACATTATGGGGGCACTATGAAGGGGCATTTATACTGGCGCATTATGGGAGAATCTTATACTGGCACATTATGGGGGCACTATGGGGAAGGAGCACTATGGGGGCATTAGCTGGGGGCACTAAGAGGGGGAATTTTTTTGTACTTCACAGAACGGGAGCATTTTTTAACTAGTGCACATTATTAAGCGGTATTCTTTGTACTTGTGCTCATTTTAAGTGGCCAGTTTGCCCCTCACAGTAATAGTTCTCCCCAAAGTCCCACCAATAATAATAATTCTCTGCCAGGGTGCACTTAGTAGTAATAGTGCCCCTTCAGTGCCTCAACAATAATGTCCCCACTTTGTCCCAGAAGTAATAATGCTATCATAGCACCCGTAATAGTAATCATTATGGTCCCCCAGTAATAATTGGGGAACAAAATGTTTATACTATTGGTGTCACTATTTGCTGGATTGGGGTGTTCAGAAGGTAGGAGGATGTTGAAAAAGTAGGAACCTAATATATCTTTTTGTCACTGTAGAGACGAGAGATGGCTAAAAGAAATCATCATGGCGGTCTGGTATGAATGGAGAACATAAGGAAAGAGAAGATCTACATTAGAGGAGACGTCACTGGATGTAAGAGGTATGTGGCGCTGTATTCTGGATAGTACTGAATATAATGTATGTGCAAATATGTCTTTAGTGCTAGATACTAGAGATGAGCGAGCACTAAAATGCTCGGGTGCTCGTTATTTGAGTCGAATTTTTCCGGATGCTCGGGTGCTCGTTTCGAATAAAGAACCCCATTGAAGTCAATTGGAGACTCGAGCATTTTTTGCAGGGGACCAAAGCCCTGCATAGGGAAGGTTGCGTGAAAACCTGGAAACCTCAGAAAATGATGGAAACACCACGGAAATGGACAGGAAACAGCAGGGGCAGCATGCATGGATGCCTCTGAGGCTGACTAATTGTACCATTACGCCAAATTCTGGGCAACAGCCTGGTGGTGACCCTCAAGACAATTATGCTGACCCAGACCAAGATGGGCAAGGCACATGCACTGGCACATGTTAGGAAAGCACCCAACTATCTGCAACGAAGGTCCATCGCCGCCTGCGGGTGACACCACTGCTCATGCTGGCACTACTGTCCTATCCCCCGCCCCACGACACAGGCATAAGCGTCTCCCTCTCCTCACCCACCCAGTAGTCCACAGCGTACACAAAGTTCTCCCAGCACAGTGCCCAACTCTCCCCATCCCAGACAGGCAAACACCCACCCACCCTGTCCACGGCAGACCTCCAAGCACAGTGCCCAGCTTTCCTAATTCCAGATGGGCTAAGACGCACACTGCACCCACCTATTAGTCTCCATACGTGGGTGGGTGCAGAGCCTTTTAGTGCCCCTCAAGACAATGTTTGTGTGCCAGGGCCTGGTAGTAACCGTCCTTGAAGTTGTTGGAGAGGCCGCCAGTGACCCTGAAGACAATTTTGGCTGACAGTGCAGTGGCAAGCCTCAAAAAAATTGTGGGTGAGAGCCTGGAGGTGACGCTCAGAAACGGTTTAAAAAAGCATGGTGGTGCACCCGTGAATGACAGTCTGTGACTGAGATTGCAGGTGAACCCGCTAAAATTGTAGTCTAGCACACCTTGGTGGTGAACCCCTAAATTACAAAGTTTGACTGAGATTGCAGTTTACAGCATGGGGGTGAACCCCAGGATGACTTGTTAAGACTGAGATTGCACTTTACAGCTTGGCGGTGAACCCCAGAGTGGCTTGGTTTAGCCTGACACAGCATGGCGGTGACTACAGTTCAGTGAACAATTCTGTGGTGTGCGGTACAGTAGCCGCAGTCTAGAAAAAATGTTTTTTCTATCACGTATATATACTACAGTCCAGTGAAAAATTGTGTGGTGTGCGTTACACTAGCCGGAGTCTAGAAAATATACGTTTTTTTTTTCTCTCAGTTATATATACTACAGTGCAGTGAACAATTCTGTAGTGTGCGGTACAGTAGCCGCAGTCTAAAGAGTACGTTTTTTCTCTGTTATATATACTACAGTGCAGTGAAAAATTCTGTTGTGTGCTGCACAATAGCCGGAGTCTAGAAAATATAAGTTTTTTTCTCTGTCATATATACTACAGTGCAGTACAAAATTCTGTCGTGTGCTGCACACTAGCCGGAGTCTACAAAATATACATTTTTTCTCTCATTTCATATATCCTACAGTGCAGTGCAAAATTCTGTCTTGTGCTGCACACTAGTTGGAGTCTACAAAATATACATTTTTTCTCTTAGTTATATATCCTACAGTGCAGTGAAAAATTGTGTCGTGTGCGGTACACTAGCCGCAGTCTAGAGAATACGTTTTTTCTCTCAGATACATTTAATAAAGTCCAGTGAAAAATTCTGTGGTGTGTGGTACACTAGCCAGAGGCTAGAGAATACGTTTTTGGCCTCAGATATTAATTCTACAGTTTAGTGATTACACAAAATGTTGAACCCAAGGGCTAAGGGTTGAGGACGTGGGCGTCTAAGTGATGTAGGGGGGCAGAGGCCGTGGTCCTGGACAGGGTGACACATACATGTTGATGAGGGAGCAGTGGAATGCCACAGATTTTCGCTCTCTAGCTTTATCTCGCAACTTACAGGGTCACGTGGTACACCACTATTGAAACAACAACAGTGCGAACAGGTGATGACGTGGATAGCGGATAATGTGTCCAGTAATTTATTCACCGCCTAGTCTTCCACGCAGTCCACCCACGCTAGCCAAGGGAGTAGACCTCTGGCTCCTCCAGCTCAACCTCCTTCCCCCCCAACTCCCCCCCCCCCCAAGGAAAATATGGATTCAGATACGGCATACTCACAGGAACTCTTTTCAGGACCCTACCCAGAGACACAAACCACTGCTCAACAGCAACCTGAGCAGTTGCTCTGTCCCGATGCCCAACATTTAGAACTTTTGCAGTCTGTGGGTGATGAGAGTGTGGACTTAGTGCAAGTAGTGCGTCAAGAGGTGTCGGATGATGAGACACGGTTGTCAGACATTGTTGTCAGGGAGTCACAGGAGGGAGCAGAGTGAGGAATCGGATGAAGAGCAGGTGGATGATGAGGTGACTGACCCGAGCTGGGTTGGTAAGCCTAGTCAAGACAGTGCTTCTGAGGGGGAGGCAAGTGCAGCACCAGAACAGGTTGGAAGAGGCAGTAGGGTGGCCAGAGGGAGAAGCAGGGCCAGAGCAAGTAGATCAGCAACTGTTTCACGGAGTGAAGCTCCCGTGCCAAAGCCTAGATGTTCGCAAGCCTGGAGGTTCTTTAAAGAAAGTGAGGATGACCGACGGACTGTGGTGTGCAACTTGTGCCACACCAGGATCAGCAGGGGAGCCACCACTACCAGTCTAACCACTACCAGCATGCGCAGGCATATGAGTGCTAAACACACGACTCAATGGAACCAAGGCCGTTCACCTCCTGCGGATCACACCACTGCTCCTTCCCCTGTGTCACATGCTGGCTTTGCGAGTCAACCCCCTGCCCAGGACCCCGGCACGAGCGCCTCCTGCCCTACAACCACCCCTTCACCTCCACGATCCTCCACACCCTACACCAATGTGTCCCCGCTCATGTGCTGCCCACACCGAGGATTGCGGAGCCTACCTTGGTCGCGGTTTCTCAGACTTATTATGCCTCTTCCTCCAACCCCTCCTCCTCCTACTCTCAATTACCATCCGTGAGCACGGCGCCTTCAGTCGGTAGCTGTAGGCGCAGCAGCACTGCCGTGGATAAGCGCCAACTGCCGGTGCTGAAACTGCTGAGCTTAGGTGACAAGAGGCACACCGCCCAAGAGCTGTTACAGGGCATCACGGCGCAGACCAATCTTTGGCTGGCGCCACTGAAACTCAAACCAGGCATGGTTGTGTGTGACAACGGTTGTAACCTGGTGGCAGATCTGCAACTCGGCAGACTCACACGTGTGCCATTATACACCAATACTATTTCCCAAAGTAACAACCCATATAAACACTGCATATAAAACCTGCCTGGCCCACGTGTTCAATCTTGTGGTTCAGCGGTTCCTCAAGACCTACCCCAATTTGTCTGATTTGCTCACCAAGGTGCGACGCATCTGTGCGCATTTCCGCAAGTCAACCACAGATGCTGCCACTCTCAGGACAGTGCAATGGCGCTTACAACTGACAGCTCAACCAACTGTTGTGCGACGTGCCCACACAATGGAATTCCACATTACACATGTTAGCCAGGGTTTACCAGCAGCGCAGAGTGATTGTAGACTGCCAGATGACAACTTCCACGAGAACTGGTAGTCAGGTTAGTCAGCTTCCTCAAGTCTACAATGAGGAGTGGACGTGGATGTCTGATATCTGTCAGGTGTTAAGCCTCTTACCACGCCCCCGGTTCGCGCTGATTGACAGGGCCGGGCAGCCAGCTCTTTCGGCTCCCGGCCCTGTACGAGCCCGAAATCCCGCACCTGTGCAGTAATGAAGCCGGGACCCGGGCGGGCGCCGGCTCTCAATGCGCGCTGATCGCAATGCGCAGGCGCGGGATCAGCGCGCATTGAGAGCCGGCGCCCGCCCCGGGTCCCGGCTTCATTACTGCGCAGGCGCGGGATTTCGGCTCGTACAGGGCCGGGAGCCGAAAGAGCTGGCTGCCCGGCCCTGTCAATCAGCGCGACCGGGGGCGTGGTAAGAGGCGTTATTATGGCCTCTCCTAGGTGCAGGTTCACGCCTACTGCACCTAGGGGAGGTCATTAGCATATTATAAAATCGCTATTTTTAGCAAAACGCCGTTACTGAGAAGTATAATAGTAACATTACTGGCATCAAGTGTCATTTGCTCATTGCAAATGACACTTGGTTTAATAGGGTTATTTCTGGTGACAGAAACCCTTTAAGCAACTTTGAGGAGTCAACACAGATGGTCAGCGGCGATGCCACCATTATCAGCGTCACTATCCCGCTGCTTTGTCTGCTGAAAAACTCACTGCTCAACATGAAGTCAGAGGCTTTGCGCTTGTCACAGGAGATGGGGGAAGAAGATATGTTGCTTGATAGCCAGACCACCCTCAGGTCTGTTTCTCAGTGCGTATTGGTGGAGGACGATGAGGAGGAAGAGAAGGAGACTGTTGGCGAGACTGAAGAGGGCTGAAGAGGAGGAGTTGGAGGAGGAGGAAATGGAGAGTCAGCCTATTGAGGAAAGGGAATTCTTGCGTGTTGGGACTCTTGCGCACATGGCTGACTTCATGTTAGGCTGCCTTTCCCGTGACCCTCGCATTTTTGACAACACCGATTACTGGGTGTTCACCCTCCTGGACCCCCGGTACAAGCAGAACTTTTCCACTCTCATTCCTGTAGAGGAGAGGAGTATGAGAGTGAATCAATATCAACAGGCTCTGGTGCACAAGCTGAAACTATCCTTCCTATCTGACACCGCTAGCGGCAGAGGACGTAGTTCTGTGGGCCAACTAGCGCGGGAGAGGAGGGGAGCAGGCAGCTTATCAAGCACTGGCAGGGGATCACTCTCCAAGGCCTTTGCCAGTTTTATGGCACCCCAGCAAGACTATGTCACCCGTCCCCCAGTAGGGGGGAGCTGTCCAGAAAGATGGTGAGGGAGTACCTAGCTGACCATACCAACGTCCTGCGTGATCACTCTGCTCCATACAACTACTGGGTTGCAAAGCTGGACACGTTGCCCTAACTGGCGCTGTACGCCTTGGAGGTTCTGGCCTGCCCTGCCTCTAGCGTGTTGTCAGAGCGGGTCTTCAGTGCAGCTGGTGGCATCATCACTGATAAGCGTACACGCCTGTCAACTGACAGGCTGACGATTATTGAAATGAATAAAGCCTGCATTTCACCGGAATGCAAATCTCCACCGGGGGAAAGCAGCTCAACATGAAGATTCTTTATGTATCCTCTCCTCCTCTTCGCACACAAACGCTGAGCCAACAGGCAATATTTCTGAGGGCCAACTGGCGCTCTTTACAAACAATGTTTATGGAGGGCCACCTACAGGCCCTCTCTCCAATAAATTTTTTAGGAGCGTCAACTACAGACACTCAAAAAGTATTTTACAGGAGGGTCAACTACAGATACTCCAAAACAATTTTACAGGAGGGTCAACTACAGACACTCCAAAACAATTTTTTGGGAGGCTCACCAACAGCCATTTGACTGCAATCTCAGTCTGACTAAGGCATTGGTGGTGTCACCGCCATGGTGTGTCAGTGTAAAATTTTATGTGCTTCACCTGCTACCTGAGTGTAACTTGGTCACTCTGGGTTCACCGCCATGATGTGTCAGTGTAAAATTTTATGTGCTTCACCTGCTACCTGAGTGTAACTTGGTCACTCTGCGTTCACCGCCATGCTGTGTCAGTGTAAAATTTTATGTGCTTCACCTGCTACCTGAGTGTAACTTGGTCACTCTGGGTTCACCGCCATGCTGTCAGTGTAAAATTTTATGTGCTTCACCTGCTACCTGAGTGTAACTTGGTCACTCTGGGTTCACCGCATGCTGTGTCAATGTAAAGTTTTATGTGCTTCACCTGCTACCTGAGTGTAACTGTCACTCTGGGTTACCGCCATGCTGTCAGTGTAAAATTTTATGTGCTTCACCTGCTACCTGAGTGTAACTTGGTCACTCTGGGTCACCGCCATGCTGTCAGTGTAAAATTTTATGTGCTTCACCTTACCTGAGTGTAAACTTGGTTCATGCTGTGTCAATGGTTTATGTGCTTCACCTGCTACTCAACTAACTTGGTCACTTGTTGGTGTCAACACTAGAGTGCGGCTACTATACCGCACACGACAGAATTGTTCACTGCACTGTAGTATATATAACTGATAGAAAAAAGGAATTTTTTAGACTGCGGCTTTAATAATTATTGAAACGCAACCATTACCACCTCCATTTTTCACTGGACTGTAGTACATATAATTGAGAGAAAATACGTATTTTATAGACTGACGCTGCTGTACAGCACACTACAGAATTGTTCACTGGACTGTAGTACATATAACTGAAAAAAAATGTACAGTAGTCTTTAAATGGCTATTTACCGGCAAACCACTCCATTTTTCACTGGACTGTAGTACATATAACGGAGAAAAAATACGTATTTTATAGACTGACGCTGCTGTACAGCACACTACAGAATTGTTCACTTGACTGTAGTACATATAACTGAGAAAATACGTAGTCTTTAAATGGCGGCTATTGTACCCCAAACCACTCCATTTTTCACTGGACTGTAGTACATATAACTGAGAAAATACATATTTTATAGACTGACGCTGCTGTACAGCACACTACAGAATTGTTCACTGGACTGTAGTATATATAACTGAGAGAAAAAAACATAGTCTTTAAACAGCGGCTATTGTACCGCAAACCACTCAGTTTTTCACTGGGCTGTAGTATATATAACTGAGAAAAAAATGTAGTCTTTAAATGGCTGCTATTGTACCGCAAACCACTCAATTTTTCACTGGACTGTAGTACATATAACTGAGAGAAAATATGTATTTTATAGACTGACGCTACTGTACAGCACACTACATAATTGTTAACTGGACTGTAGTGTATAGAAATGAGAGAAAAAAACGTATTCCCTAGACTGCACTACAGATCCCAGCAAGCCAAGGTACAGTAGCAGCAGCAAAAATGAGTACGGAGAGGACTTTGGGCAATTTCTTTTGGGTCTGTGTGGACCACGTGCTATCCCTTCTGCCACCAGTCGCTGTGCACAGTGTGCAGCCAAGATGGCGGTAGCTGCACTACAAGTCCCAGCCAGCAGCCAGGAGGAGACCAAAAAAAAAGGTACTTGTAGCCCTTAGAAGGGCTATTGGGTTCTTTGAGCATGATTCCTGCCTAACCAACATCTAAATTCAGGCCCTAACACTCTCCCTGACAGACAGCAGCTCTATCCCTAATCTCATGCAGGCGGCGTTCGACGCGAGCAGCGCGGGACCAGATTCTTATATTCCCAGGTCATCTGATCTGGCCAGCCAATCCCTGCTATCGACTTGTAGGGGCCTAACGTGATGCTAGGAGGTACCAAACACTCTCCTGCATGTTGATGGGCTGAGAAAAGGCGCCTAACATGCAGGAAGAGGAAGATGCCATTTCCTCGAGGATCGCGATATGCTCGTCCGAGTATCGAGCATATGCGAATACCCTAATGCTCGAACGAGCACCAAGCGCGGACGAGCATGTTCGCTCATCTCTACTAGGTACAAATCTGTATAAAATGTATATATGTAGGTGTATCTACTGTAAGTGTAGCCTATGTAATTTATATACTGTATCTATCATGTATGGGTGCATATTGTATATGTAATTATGTGAGTATACTGTTTATATACTCTGTTTATGTATGCATACCTCCCAACCATACCAGATCCGGCAAAACTACTGTGTGGGGGGCACAATGGAGACTAGGCAGGGTCAGGACATGTATAGAAAGACATTGGGTGGAGTTAGAGGTGTGGGTCAGCGCTTTAAAAAACTTGTGCTTTAAAAAACGGTGCTTATAGTTTGGCTCCTTAGGCTTTTCAAAAGTTGGGTAGTGTGTGTAGTGTATATATGGTATATTTATGTGTTGTTGTGTATATATATACTGTATATATGGTGTATATATGTATCTGTACCATGTATATGGTGTATTTGTGTATCGGTGTTGCATATATATATGGTGTATGTATACGTAAACATGTGTTGTGACGCCGCGTGTCCGCCGTTGAATAGGGAACCTGTTGTTAAAAATTTGAATCCCACCCCTGTCCTCCATAGGATAATAATATTTCCATTTCCATACACCATGACGGCCACCTTGAGATTGACTCTGACCTATGTAGGGACAGGAAGGCACAGAGTTTAAATTGGCCCACCCATCCCATCTCACTTCAGTGGTTTTTCCTGTCCCTACATGGGGCAAGCGCACAGAGCAGTCCTCCTTAGGGAGGTGAAGATTATAATTTTATTTATTTTAACTTTTTATTTATACACTTAAGATCCAAGAAGGTCGGTAACCTGGTTTGCCCTCCCTCTTTATTTTTCCTTTTGGTGGATCCTATTACATTCGCCTGTCTTCCTCGGTGGCCCGCTGCCTAATGCTGGACAGGAGATGCAAATTCAGTACTCGCTCCGGCCTGCTGGATCCTGTTTACTGCTTACCTGCATGATCTCCTTTTCCTGTGGGGAGGACTCAGCAGGGAGACGGGACGAGACGCTATGATCCTGCTGGTGCGCGCGTCTGTATACGTCCTGACACCCCACGTGACCCGACGGTGGTCCCACGTGACCTGACGGGCGACAATGTGATCGGAGGTGTGGGGACGGGCCCAACATGATGGATCCGGAAGCGCTGTCCCAGACAGCATGGTTAAAAAGACGCCGCTCAGTGAGGCCAGCTGGCAGATCCTGCAACAAGCAGTCCTCCTGTCAGGAATGTCTGCGCCAGAAGCCCCCCGCAATGGAGACCTCTGACAACTCTGGTTCTGTGCCGTGAGTTCCCTATGGAAAGATATTCTTATTTTGCTGGTCTGATTATTTTTATTAATTAGGGTGCTGTTTTCTTTATATTGACTAGGCTAAAAGTCTAAATCAAAAACGAAAACTGTTAAGTGTTCCAAGAGGCTACCAGAGAATTATAAAAAGAAATTATGCAAATCTTGCATTGCTGATACATTAAAGGAAGAGCAACCCTCTATCATATCGGAAATGAAAAGTTTAATTCAGGAAGAAATTAAGTCTTCTCTGTCTTCCTTGGGACCGTCTGCTCTCTCTGCAGTACTCCTAAAAAATCCAGACTATCTAAACCCTCCTCATCTGAGTCTGAGGAACCAGAAGAGGATATGTCCTCTTCCAGACCCCTTGGGGAGGAAGAAATGTTGTCTGAGGGTGAATTAGTTGATGAAGACAGAAAATATTATTTTTCCTCCGTGGACATGGAGGGTTTATTAAAGGCGGTACGGTCCACATAGGAATTGAAGATATCCTAAACCACGATCGGTGCAAGATGAAATGTTTGGGGGCCTAAGATCGAAAAAATCTATGGTGTTTCCCTATTCAGGAAAACGTTTCACAAATGATTCTTGATGAATGGCTAGATGCCCTACACAAATTGGGTCCCTAGGAATTTAAAAACGCCTGCTTTTTGATCTACTGAATCAAAAATCAATACTCGACAATACTCCGAAAATAGACATACAGGTAGCAAAGGTGGTTAAAAAGATCTCGCTACCTTTTGGGGAATTCTTCCCAGCCTACGCAATCCTATGGAGCGTAAGGCGACGACTTGTTAAGGAGAGCCTGGGAAACTTCTACCTATACAATAAAATCAAATATTGCTGCTAACTTCGGTAGCAGGTCTATGTTTTTGTGGCTTATGATCCTAGAAGACCACATCAAAAACAAACTCTAGAGAAGAATTCTCTCCTTGATTCCTCTCCTAAAATCCGCCACAGCTTTTTTGGCGACGCCTCCGCCAAATCGGTCAGATTCGCAGCCCGTGAAAGCGTCCTCTCCAACTCTGCAGGCGTGCCTTATGGGTAAAATCTTGGTCGGGGGACAAGTTTCTAAATCCCAAATTGTGCTCGATTCCCTTTTCAGGAGAATATGTCTTTGGACCCCGTCCCCCTCGACAAAATATTAGAAAGGGCAGATAAAAAGAGAGGTTTTCCAGAGGAAAAGGAACTAAAAATGTTTTTTTTGCCCCCAAAGTACTCAATTCAATGATAAGAGGAAAGGGTAAATCAAGCCGCTGGAGTTATCCCAAAGGGGAAGAGGCAGAGGATTCCTCCAAATACCCAAAATAAGTCATCCAGATAAACAATGATGCAGGGGTGGGGGTCGTCTAAAAGTGGAAAAAAGTAATCACAAATCCTTGGGTATTAGACATCATCGATCAAGGATACAGGATCGAATTTGTCAAAAAAAAAACAAAATATTTCAGGTAACTACCAGAGCCCCAGATTTTTATTGGAGCTCTGGAAAGAGATTAAAAAATTATTAGATTCAGCGGCAATAATCCCAAGTTTCCAGAATAGAACAGGGGAAAGGGTATTTTTCAAAACTCTTTCTTGTGAAAAAACCTGACGGTTCATCTCGCATGATTATAAATCTCAAGCGTCTAAACAAATCAATAAAATACAGACGATTCAAAATGGAGTCAGTTTCATCAATTATTCCCCTCATAGAAGAAGGAGCCTTCATGACATCGGTGGATCTAAAAGAGGCGTATTATCACGTACCTATCTTACAAAATTCCCAAAAATACTTAACATTCGCAATCAGAGATTCAGCAGGTATTGTACAACACTTCCAGTTCACATGTCTACCCTTCAGCATCTCTTCCCCGAAGGTCTTCACAAAGATCATAGTGGAGATGACAGCTTTCTTCAGAGAAAAAGGAATAATCATACCCTATTTGGACGATTTTCTCCTGATGGGGAAAACACAGGAATTAGCTATCAAAAATACAGAGTTTTTTCTTTAAGGCATCCAAGACCTAGGATGGATGGTGAACTGGAAAAAGTCCTTTCTGCTTCCCTCAACAAAAAGACAGTTTTCTGGGAACTCTCTTGGATTCAGTTCCTTCAATGCTCACTCCTTCCACTGTACAAGATAGAGTCTCTCCAGAACAAAGTACAAAAATTTCAGAAAGAGAGGTCATGTTCTATCCGGCGGCGATGAGCCTGCTGGGTCTCCTAACCTCCTGCATCGGGTCAGTCACCTGGTGTCAGTCTCATAACCCGAATCATTCAAAAATGGATTCTAAGTTCCTGGGACAGAAAAACAGTCCTCCCTGGACCGTCTAGTCAATATACCCTTCCATGTAAAACAAGACTTAGGCCCCGTTCATACGGCCATATTTTTGCGGGTCCGCATCCAGGTAATTACGGACGCAAGCAAAACAGATTGGGGTGCAAAAGTAGGCTGTCATCTATTTCAGGGTATCTTCTTCTCAAAAGAGTAAGCGAATGCTCTTCATCTTCAGAGACTGTCTGCGTCTGGTACACTTTAAAAGAGGCTTCCTTTCTACTAAAAAAACCATCACATCAAGGTCTTTTCAGACAATATAACTACAGTCGGCAACCTGAAACATCAGGGCGGTACAAATCCAGCACCCTGGGCAGTCTGACAAAGAAAATTCTTCTCTGGGCAGAAAGAAATACCCCTGTCTCTCTCAGCAATCCATATAAAAGGGCTCTTTAAACAAGGAAGCAGACTTCCTAAGCCGGAATACTTGAGATCCGGTAGAATGGTCTCCTAATCCACTCTTTCAGGAAGATCTCAGAAAACGGGGTCTTCCTGAAATAGATTTATTCGCGTCCAAGACAAACTCTCAGGTTCAGGTATTTTGGCTCACTAAATCCAAAGGAAAATCCATGGCGGTAAGACACCTTCTCAATAAAATGGAGCTGGGACCAACTTACGCGTTTCCGCCAATACACTAATACCCCGAGTAATACAGTAAGTTTTTTCAGGACCCGTCACCTTAATTCTCATAACACCATAACTGGCCAAAAAGGAGTTGGTTTCGGCACTGAAACAGTACTATCAGTCGAAGCGCCCTGGAGGCTTCCTCTAAGAAGAAGATATTCTCCTACAAGGTCCAGTCTGCCACTCCAATCTAACGGCCTGGATCCTGAGGGCGATTCCCTGAGACGATCAGGGACTTCAGAAAAAGTAATAAGTCTAAAATGCAGCAGAAAAAACAAAGTAACCAACAAAATCTATTTGAAGATTTGGAGGAAATTCTGCACCTGGTTGGGCGATCCGAATCCGGATACTTCCTGCCTAACATCCTTAAAATATTGGACTTTCTTCAGAATGGTCTCATCTGGGGTTAAGGCCTAGCAACCTTCGAGTCCAAATATCTGCTCTTAGTTCTTTTTTCGATTCTACTATAGCAGACCACCGCTGGATAAAGAAGTTCATGACCGCAGCCTCTAGGATTAGACCATCCAGCTCTACTCGTGTTCCTCAGTGGGACTTAAACACAGTCTTGAATGGCTTAACAGGTCTTCCCTTTGAGCCACTAAACTTGACTTCCATGAGATATCTATCCCTAAAGACAGCCTTTTTAATAGCAGTGACCTCAGCAAGACGCCTGGGTGAAATCCAGGCTCTATCCACCAGAGAATCTGATAATATCTGGGGACAGAGTTACTCTTTGCCTAGACCCTA
This sequence comes from Rhinella marina, assembly GCA_900303285.1. Lineage (NCBI taxonomy): Eukaryota > Metazoa > Chordata > Amphibia > Anura > Bufonidae > Rhinella > Rhinella marina. Next base: position 26,552 of record ONZH01005199.1, read on the forward strand.
CCTTTCTTCCCAAGGTGGTTACGGACTTTCATAGAAACCAAGATATAGTCCTCCCATCCTTCTGTTCAAATCCCAAAAATCCTACTGAAGAGAAATTCCACTCTTTAGATGTCCGTAGAATTATCATCAAATATCTCGAAATTACCAGATCCTTTAGGAAGGATGATAATCCAATATGGGGGAAAAAATAGGGGAAAAAACTTTCAAAAGCATCCCTAGCCAGATTGCTAAAATCCACCATTATGGAATGCTATAAAACTCAAGGTATTTCTTGTCCGGTAAAAGTCAGAGCCCACTCCGCTAGGGCCATTGCCTCCTCCTGGGCAGAAAGAGCAGGGGCCTCCCTATCTCAGATATGTAAGGCTGCCACTTGGTCAAATAGACATTATAGATTGGACCTTTCTTCTGCGAGAGATTTGGCTTTTGGAAGAAAGGTTCTGCAAGCAGTAGCCCCCCCCCCCAAAACAATAATTTGTTAGTTCTCAAGGTGGCCGTCATGGTGGATGGAAATGGAAAACCGGAATTAAACTTACCGGTAATTCTGTTTCCTTGAATCCACCATGATGGGCCGGTTATTCCCGTCCCCCCCGCCCCCCCCCCCAAAAAAAAAAAAAAAAATTAAAAAAAAAAATGTTTGCCCTTAGGCTGGGTATGAAGTAAATACTCACAAAAAAAAAAAGATACCTACTTGGTAATTTGGTAAACACTGAAGGAGAGTGTGTGGGTGGGGCAATTTAAACTCTGTGCTTCCTGTCCCTACATAGGTCAGGGGTCAATCTCAAGGTGGCCGTCATGGTGGATTCAAGGAAACAGAATTACCGGTAAGTCCTCAATTAACTCCCCTTCTGATAGATGGTCTTCTTCTCCAAAATATTTGGATCATGAGGCGTCCTCTTCTACATCAGAAGAAGATGGCACAGAAATTCTGGTTTTGTTTTTTTTTACAAGTTACAGGGGATAAGCTAGGGCCGACAATGGAGCTAGTTTAGATTTCATTTCTTCCTGTATCATACTTTTTACTTCTGATAGACAATGATGGTTTGTTCTTCTTTCAACAGATCTTGATTACATTATTTTTTTCTTGTAATTTTCAGGCAATCTTTTTGTGCAAGTAGCACATTTCAGAGATCTAAGTTTTGTCTTTGACTCTTTGCCCTAATTAAGACCACAACCTTGTATTACTATACCACAGAGTATATGTATACATAAATAACATTCTTTCCCCTTTCTCTTGGGGAACTCACGGAAGGAACCACTGCTGTGGGGTCTGGGTTCTCCATATGTCCCGATGCTGTTTAAGCTGCAGACATGCTGAATGGACAATCCTGCTCCCCTACTGTCTGCCCGCACTTTTGAGCATGATGCCGGCGTCTGACGTCATGCCTCCGGCCCTCCCACACATCCGGAGGAAGCTGGACTGGACTCCACCCCCTCTTGTGCCGGCTATAGCACACGCCAGAGTGCGCATGCGGCCCTTTGAACTTCCCCCAGACTTCTGGAGAGAAACACCTGACTTGTTCCCCACGAAGTGGAAGAAAGCACAGGAGATTAAGAGTAGCAGGTGGAGGCTCCGCATATATTCCCTCTGCCAAGCATTAGCATAAGCCGCAGGAGGAACAGAGGGATCCAAGATGCTGCACAGGTATATCCAGCCCCCGATAGATCCATCCTGGAGAAAAATAAACTCTTCACCTCCCATATAAGAGAGGTCTCTCTCCTGACCTGACTCCTGTAGGGACAAGAAACACTGAAGGGAGAAGGTGGGTGGGGTAATTTAAACTCTCTTTGTGTATCTGCCTCTACAGAGGTCAAGGTCAATCTCCATGTGGCTATCATGGTGGATGAAATGGAAAAATGGATGTCATCCATGTGACGTCCATGTTGCAACAGTTTTTTTTTTTTTTTTTTTTTTTGCGGACCCATTGTAACAATGGCTTTCCTTGTCCTCAAAACAGACAAGAATAGGACATATTCTATCTTTTTTTTTGTGGGACTGCGTAATGGAAATACGGATGCAGACAGCACACGATGTGCGCGGTCAGGTTTTTTTTTGCAGACCCATTGAAGTGAATGGGTCCATGTACGATCCGCACTAAAAATGCAGTTGGGGAGGTGGAATGCCCAGAGCAGATGAATAGCAGTGCACCAAGGCTTTTGCCTGCCTCTTGGTGGTCAAAAGAGCTATTGTGCATGGTGAAAATTCTCATATCTTGGGAACACTGCTACGTAGATACCTAACAGGTTCTGTTTTAATCAGCGTTGTCAACCCTACCTGCTTATGGCAGACCTAGGCATATCTTTTAAGCCCCTGGATGCCACAGTAAAGCTTTAGACTCCTGAGATCACATCACAAAGGACTGATGAACTGACAGAGGAATTCCCTTCCCTCTGTCAAACACCTTAGATGTGTTGTGATCACTATTCATTGTGGAACATAAGGGGGTTAAATGCTCGGTGAGCAACAGGCTGGGCATTGGGATGGAAGTCAATAGGAACAGTGGGATAGGCCATCACTTAGTTTTAGTAAAGCCTGGATATTTTTTTAAAGAGAACCTGTCCCTCTCTTGACATGTCAGTTTTAGTAACTACTTGCATTCCCCATGTAATACCAATTCTGGGGCATCTATTCTTATGACTGTTTGTTGTGCCACTTCTTTATTATTCCTGTGAGAAGTTTACAAATAAATTGTCAGCAGTCGGCAATAAAGGTACGACAGGGTGTTACCAGTAGCGGCTGTACAGCAATGTTCACATTGCTATACGCTTTGAACACCAGGTGGTGCCATGCCATGTACGTAAATGGTTGGGGGTGTGGCCTAGAATGTCCTACTTTTTGGGATGAAGCAGGTTGCCACTGTAAACAGCAGACCAGGGGTAAAACCCAGAGGGCGAAGCGCCAGTGAGCCCCGTTCTTAACAGAGCCCCTGGTGGTAGGGAGGAACTAGGCCGAGGGCTCACTGGCTGCACCTCCAGGAAGATCCCGGTACTCTTGGCCACTACCTGCAGGTGCAGCGACCAGGCCGCAGGGGCATAGGTGTGAGTGTAATAATGTATTGTCA
>ONZH01005200.1:0-16386 GCA_900303285.1 Rhinella marina
CCCATATTGTAGGAGGAGCCAAACATGTAGAAGGTGTGGCCAAAAAGGAGGTGGGGTCAGAAAACCTGTTAATGTAGTAAAAAACGCAAAATGCAAAAAGGGAAAATTGCCAGGTCAGGAAGGGGTTAAGTATTTTTTGGCCATGTTTTCCATCAATTTTCATTTTTTATTTGTGGCTTTTTCACTTTTTTATTGTAGTTATTTTCCTTTATTCATTTTATTTCACAACTGGCTTCAATAATATAAGTCTTTCACATTGAGTTTGGATCCAATGATATGATCATAACTGGGGGTTCTGCACATTCTGCACTATTTTAGAAATGCCTATTCTTTTCCACAAAACAGACAAGAATGGGGCATGTTCTATATTTTTTGCAGGGCCACAGAATGGACATACCGATGCAAAGTGCAGTCCATTGAGTCCACCCGCAAAATATGCAGATCCGATGCGGACCAAATATACAATCATGTGAATCGGATCTGCATATTTTGCGGATTGGATGTGGACTCAATGGACTGCACTGTGCATCTGTATGTCCATTCTGTGGCCCTGCAAAAAATATAGAACATGCCCCATTCTTGTCTGTTTTGTGGAAAAGAATAGGCATTTCTAAAATAGTGCAGAATGTGCAGAACCCCCAGTTATGATCATGTCATGTCAACGTTATTAACCCTTTAAATGTTCTACAAGAATTAAAGGAAAATGTAGCCAAAATTTCCGAATTTCACTTTTTTGGCAGATTTTCCACATGAATCATTTTATTCTGAGAATAAAGCAAGGGTTAACTGCCAAACAAAACTCAGTAATTATTACCCTGATTCTGTAGTTTACAGAAATGCCCCATTTGTTATCGTAAACTGCTGTAAAGGCACACGGCAGGGCGCAGAAGGAAAGGAACGCCAGGGCAGATTTCACTGGAAAAAGTTTAAGTTGCCTTGTCACATTTGATGCACCCCTAGAGTAGGAAACTCCAAAAAACTGACCCCATTTTAGAAACTACGGGATAAGTTGACAGTTTTGTTAGTGCTATTTTAGGGTACATATGATTTTTGGTAGCTCTATATTACACTTTTTGTGAGGCAAGGTAACAAAAACTAGCAGTTTTGGCATTGTTTTTATTTTTTGTTATTTACAACATTCATCTGACAGGTTAGATCGTGTGATATTTTTATAGAGCAGGTCGTTACGGACGCGGCAATATCTAATATGTATACTTTTTTTATTTATTTAAGTTTTACACAATATTTTTGAAGCACAAAAAAAATCACATTTTAGTGTCTCCATAGTCAGAGAGCTGTAGTTTTTTTATTTTTTGGGCGATTGTCTCAGGTAGGGGCTCATTTTTTGCGGGATGAGATGACAGTTTTTATTTTTTATTTTTTACAGTGTTCACCTGAGGGGAGAGATCATGTTATATTTCTGTAGAGCAGGTTTTTACGGACGTGGCGATACCTAACATGTATACTTTTTTTATTTATTTAAGTTTTAGACAATAATATCCTTTTTGAAACAAAAAAAATCATGTTTCAGTGTCTCCATAGTCAGAGAGCTGTAGTTTTTTTTATTTTTTGGGCGATTGTCTCAGGTAGGGGCTTATTTTTTGCGGGATGAGATGACGATTAGATTGGTACTATTTTTGGGGGCATACGCTTTTTTGATCGCATGGTATTACATTTTTTGTGATGAAATGTGACAAAAAATGACTTTTTTTAGACAGTTTTTATTTTTTATTTTTTACGGTGTTGACCGGGAGGGCTGGATCATGTGATATTTTAACAAAGCAGGTTTTTATGGACGTGGCGATACCTAATATGTATATATATATTTTTTTTCTATTTTTATGTGTTTCTTTATGTGGAAGGGGCTTTTTTTATTGAAACTTTTTATTTTTATTTTTTTTTGTTAAAAAACTTTTATTTAACTTTTTTTTTTAACATTTCACTTATGTCCCAGTAAGGGACTTTAACATTTCAGGGTCTGATCCCTGATTGAATGCAGCACAATACATCTGGAGACCCAGCGAAGTGGCTGGTTCTCCTGGGCTTCCGTAGATGGGAGTCCCGATGCCTCTGGGCAAGGCATCGGGGCTTCCATCTCGACCATCGGGCCCCCCACACCGCCTCACGAGGACCCGATGGCTTTAAAAAGCTGCCGCAATTGCCTTGTATGCCGCGGTCAGCGTGACCACGGCATACAAGGGGTTAATCTGCCGGCATCGGTTTAATCACTGGTGCTGGCGGATACAGCAGAGGCCTGGCTGTTAGCCGGGCCTCTGCTGCAGATTGCGGCAGCGGGGCAGCAGCAGCACCTTAACCCTAGGACGAGAATGCTCGTCATAGGGCGTTAAGTAACGCCATATTAGGACGAGCATTCTCGTCCTAGGTCGGCAAGGTGTTAATAAAAAAAAATGTTTATTCTTCCTTTTATCCACAGTCTCATAGTACTGACTGGCTGAGGGCTCTGAACTAGCCAGTCAGTGTCATGATAATAACTGGGCTTTGCAGGTGGCATGCACAGGGTTGTCTATCAGTTATCAGGGTCTGGGGATCGTAAATAGCAGAGTTGTGTGGGGGGTTTTGAGAAGTGTGAAATGATTTCCGATGCTTCAAATGTCAAACAAAGTCACCCAGGCAGCCTAAAGTCGGAGTGGCCGGGCCAGCCGGCAGACTGGTGATGTGAGAGATCTCACACACCGCTGAGCCACCCAGCCCCAGCCCCATTCATAAATCCACTCACTGACAGTGTAGCGCAGCAGGGGCTGTCAGACAGGGACTGCTGCACATAGTACGCCCTCCCACCCCTCACTTACTCACTGGCAGCATCCCAGAAGTGTCGGAGAGACGGAGAGCTGCGCAGCAGGAGGTAGGCCTATTGATGCGTGCTGGCTGAAAGTAATAAGAAACAATAGCTGGGCTCCACTTCACATAAAAACCACTCGGCCCACCGGGAACCATCCAGGTAGAATACATTGCCAATCCACCCCTGGGTCTACCTATGAAGTCAATTACAGGCCTCTCTCATCTTTTTTAAGTGGGAGAACTTGCACAATTTGTGGCTGACTAAATACTTATTTCCCCACTGTACCTGTGTGGCAAATTTCGTGATTGTAGCTGCGACGGTGCGGATTCCTTTAGCGGACATACACACATACATACACACATACATACACTCAGCTTTATATATTAGATGCAATGTTATTTAACGCCATGTTGTATGTTCACACCTTGTAATGTATTCAGCATAGCTTTTGAATGGATGAGAGGGGTTAATTACTCTGACTTAGCCTCTGTAGGAAGTTAGGTGTAGATGCTGGATCTGCCTCTAGCTCAGTTATTCTAGTTAGTCTGTTGTCAGCAAAGGAATAGAGGTTTGCTTCACGTGCTCTACTCCTCACAAGACTAGACCAAAGTTCTTGAAAATTAATGTCTACGAGGATTGTCTACTAAGAGAAAGACTTCACCATTTCTGCAGTACTTTGGAACGTGAGAGAGAAAAGAAAGAACCAGGACGATCCAGAATCTGCATGGTGGAGCATTGGAGTCAGTCAATAAGTTATTTTGCTGATCAAAGCTGACAGACTTTACTGCTATGAATAGGACATTGCTGATATACCCTTCACACAGGGACATGGTCTGTCCAACTATATCTTTAACCTTGTATTTCTCAGTTGTAATTTACAGCCACCATTGCAAGAGTTATACTGCCAGAGAGAGATACTTTGGGAAGATAGGGATGAAAGAGTACTAAAACGCCTATCCTTGCTCAAATCCATATGTTGCGATCTAGGAAGATTTGCATTGTGAATTATTTGGAACAGTGTTTTGATACCATTGGATTTGCTACAACTCCCATTCTGCACTTTAGTAAAGAGAGACATTTACTTTCTATAACTGGCCTGGTTACTGACTCCTGCACCATATGCTGAACATTGCACCTTACACCTACTGCCTTATACCTGCACCAAACCTACGTATAACACAGAGAGTAACCGACCTACCATCAGGCAGGAGCCCCAACATCAGGGTATGCCTTGAGGAAAGAACAATGCCCTGGCCCTAGAGAGCATCAGTGTGAGGATTGCCTATTGACTGTGAGGACTGTTATTGACTGTTATAGCCAGAGTCACTACCACTCCCATCCTCCTCTCCTCCTGGGCTTGCGGGACTATTATCAAATAGGTCATTAATATCAGATCAGTTAGGGTCTGAAACCCAACTCTCTCACCGATGAGCTGTTCCCTGCAGCCACCAGCCCTGGAAGCAACACTTTAAATGGAACAGAAATCTCAGCTCTGTTCAAAGTGTAGTGGCCATGCTGGGTTACTGCAGTTCAGCTGCCATTGATTTTGATGAGTGTCAGATTCTCCCCAATTGGATGTTATTGACCTATCCTGAGGACATGTCATCAATATCAAGGGCCTGAAAATTACCTTTAAGGAAGTTGTTTTTAAATATTTACATATAGTCTGCACATACCGCATATGGGTATGTAGGTTGTGAAAACAGGCAAATGTTAGGTCTGCAGTACATGCTCACTGCTCTCCTGCTGTCCCTTGTGGGCACGGAAACCACATCACTCATCATGTCATCCAGTCTCCTGGTTGCTGACATCTTCTCCATGTTTCAGCCTCCATTATCTTGCCTAGTGTGCCCTTAGCGCATACTCCTGTTCCTGTCAGGTCTTTTAAAGTGCCAGTGTGTGTGCTCACTATACCTTCTCCAGCCGATGGCTGAGGGTCCCTGGGTATTTAAGACATGCTTTCAAGGCAGAGGGTGCCTGAGCTTAAAGGTTTCCTGTGACCATCAAAGGTGTTTGGAAGACTTAGTGCTTCAGGAATTTCCTTGTGGTTTACTTGCATTATCCATCCTGTATTCCCATCTGTGTTCCTACTTTGTATCCACTCTGCCATGTACGGTAATCACAGTTCAATTTCAGTTCAAGTCTGTGTTTAAACTCTCCTAGCCTGTCTCCCTGTCTCTTCTACAGCCTAGGCTCCTGGCTGCCTTGTTCCTTTATCCAAAACTACACCGCCCACAAGCTCTCCTAGAGTCTCCTGTTCAGTATTGCCAAATATCTGCATTTCCATTATCAGTGACTGTCCAGACTGCTGTGATTGTGGCGTGGTTTCCCTGCATCCCATCCATGTGGAACAATTTTACTACAGTCAAGTTCTGCCAAAAATGTTCAGACCGTACCTTGGTTTTTGGTGCATTTTTAATGTGTTTCACCAGTGTCCCTGACCTCAGCTGCCAACTACACAGGGACTATCCCAAGCGGTAGTGGTCTGGTTGCTCCCCTTTGGTGAAGTCCAGATCCCTGTGCAGGGGTTAAAAGGTGAATACTAGGGGAATGCTGGAATAACACCCTTAGGGTTTCGTCCAAAGCTAAACCAGTTACAGTAGTTGGCACAGTGGGTACACACTCACTGATCCATAACAGCAAGTTTCATGTACTGTTGTTGTGACTGCCATGACTTAGAGTTTTTATACAAGAAAATATAATTTACTAGCAGAAGGATCCGGCTCCACCTGGGTATATTTCATCTATTTCATTTAATGTATCTGTGTGTTGTTAAAAGATGTAGACAGTTTTGCCAATAACAGTGACCTCTACAGCACCCCTCTCCCTTAACAGTGAACCCCACATCCCCCCATAATAGTGACCTCCACAGTCCACAGACCTCCCTACTCCTTAACACTGACCCCCCCAGTGCCCCGCCTCCTTAAAATAGGACCTCCATAGCAGCCCCTCCAGTTAACTTTGACCTTCACAGCAGCCCGCCCCTTTAACAGTGAGTTTCATGGCACCCCACTCCCTTGACAGTGACCTCCTCAGGGGCCCGTCCCTTAACATTGCCCTCCATAGGGGACCGTCACCTTATCTGTGACCTCCACTGTTCCTTTCCCCTTTAACTCCTTCAACCCCAGGCCTGTTTTCACCTTCCTGCCCGGGCCATTTTTTGCGAATCTGACGTGTCACTTTATCTGGTAATAACTTTAGAACGCTTTTACTTATCCAAGCCATTCTGAGATTGTTTTCTCGTCACATATTGTGTTTCACGACAGTAGTAAATGTGTGGCAAAATATTTCATTTTTATTTATAAAAAATACCAAATTTAGCAAAAATTTGGAAAAATTTGCAAATTTGCAAATTTCAATTTCGCTACTTTCAAAATACATAGTAATACCTCCAAAAATAGTTATTATTATACATTCCCCATATGTCTACTTTATGTTGGCATCATTTTATAAATGTAATTTTACTTTTTTAAGACGTTATAAAGCTTAGAAGTTTAGAAGCAATTTTTCAAATTTTCAACAAAATTTCCAAAACCATTTTTTTAAGCACCAATTCAGATATAAAGTGATTTTGAGGGGCTTACATAATGGAAACCACCCATAAATGACCCCATTTTAGAAACTACACCCCTCAAATTATAAAAAAAAATGATGTTACAAACTTTGTTAACCCTTGAGGTGTTCCTCAAGAATTAAAGGAAAATGGAGGTGACATTTCAAAATTTCACTTTTTTTGGTAGATTATTCATGTTAATAATTCTTTTCTTGCAACACAGCAAGGATTAACAGCAAACTAAACCTCAATATACATTGCTCTGATTCTGCAGTTTAGAGAAATACCCCATATGTGGTGGTAAACGTCTCTATGGGTTTGTGGCAGTGGTCAGAAGGAAAAGAGCGCCATAAGAATTTTGGCGGCAGATTTTGGTAGAATGGTTTTTAGGCACCATTTTGTAATTGAGAGACCCTGATGTACCCCTACAATGTAAACCCTCAAAAAGTGACCCCATTTTGGAAACTACACCCTTCAAAGAATTTATTAAGGGGGTACTGGCCACTTTGACCCCCTAAGCGGTTTACGGAATTTGGAAACACTTGGCTATGAAAATGAAAAGTTTAATTTCTTCCAATAAAATGTTGCTTTAGCCCCCCCCAAATTTTTCATTTTCACAAGGGGTAACAGGAGAAAAGCACCCCATAATTTGTTCCCCATTTTCTCCTGAATACGGCAACACCCCATTTTTTTTTACTTAAAACTTATTTTTTGTAAAACTTAATTTTTTACTTTTTTCCCCACTTTTAGGGGTCTGATCCCCTTTACAATGCATTTCAATACTTCTGCACTGTAATGCATTGGCTGTAAGAGTATTACCAGTGTAATACACTTACAGCCTGCTTCCTGTGAGATCCAGCGGTCAGAGCTGACAGCGGCACATCAAGGGTTAATACCGATGTGACGTGTGGGTGCAGCTCTTGCTCCCGCCCGACCAGCGCGCCGTAGTACTACGGCGCTGGGCGTCAAGCCCCTTCATGCGCTGGGCATGAATGGGTTAACAGAGACCTCCACGGTGCCCTGCTCCCTTAACAGTGACCTGACAGTACCCTGCTACCTTAACAGTGACCTCCACAGCGGCCTGCCCCTTAACAGTAACATCCGCAGTGGGTGTTCCTTTAACAGTGACCTTCACAGTGCCCAACCCTTTAACAGTGACCTTCATAGTGGCCTGCCCCCTTAACATTAGCATTCACAGTGATCGCCTCTTTAACAGTGACCTCCACAGCATCTGCCCCTTTAATATTGGCCCCTGCCCCCTTAACAGTGACCTTCACAGTGCCCTGCCCCTTTAAGGCAAGGGCTACACGATGACGTGTCATGCAACATTTTGTCGCACCAATGTCACACAACAATTTTTATAATGATAGGCTATAGTGTCGCACTGCGACTTATTGCGACATGCTGCGACTCCTACACAACAGTCGCAAAAAATCCATTCAAGACGGATTTTTGTGCAACTGTCGCATCGCAGTTGCAGCATGTCACATGTCGCAGTGCAAGACCATTCTAAAAATTGTTGTGCGACATTGGTGCAACATCAATGTTGCGTGACACATGTAGCAGTGTAGTTGTGCCCTATGTGTTGTGCAACTTATTGTAACCATGTAACATAAGCCTAAAGCTGACCTACAGCAGTGAAGGAAAATGGCTGGGTTGTTATGGAAGCCTGGAGTAAAACTGCATGTGACCGTGTGTAAGAAGCAGGCTGCGCCAGGGCCTGTGGGAGGTAAGCACTGAATTGTGTTTCGGGGAGCTATTTACCTGAGCTCCTCAGCTGTCTGCTAATTACCTGGCTGGGTTGTTATGGAAACCTGCAGTAAACCTGTGTGTATGTGGAGAGTATGGCAGTTGGGATTTGAAAAGAAAGACTTCCAGGCTAATATTGGGAATATCTCAGGAACAGTACGTCCTAGAGAGCTGAGACACAGTCTAAAACCTCCCCGGACACCTGATGTACCTGTGTGCCGAATTTGGTGAAGATCGATCCAGTAGTTTAGTCGTTCATAAAGAACTAACAGACAGAGAAAAACTCATTTTTATAATATAAGAAGATATGCTGACGAAAGAAATGCACACTGAGCATATTTATTTAATTGTCCTCTTAATATTTCAGCAGGGAATGGTCAAAATAAAATGTTCTTAATACTGCAGTAACCGCTTAAATATTCTTATTGCAAAGTGATGCTATAATTGAAAATTTATATTATTGTGCAATATAGACTCTGATATAAGACACATCATGCACCGTAAGTGTAGGTATAACTATTCATACCTTTCATTTGTTTGCTAATAATTGTAGACTATGGTACTTGAACACTGCATCAGGTTTCCTGATGCAGGTTTTGAAGCCAAATCCAGGAGTGAATTAAAAAAAAAGAGTAAACATTGTATCTGTACTGTATACTTTCTCTCCTTTTATGATTCACACATGATTTTGTAACATAGTTTATAAGGCTGAAAAAAGACATCTGTCCATCCAGTTTGGCCTGTTATCCTGCAAGTTGATCCAGAGTTGATCCAAAACTGCATCAGAAAAACGGATCATGTGGCTACACCCTAAGGCTCCATTCACACGTCCGTATTTTGCGGAGTGTAAATTGAGTGTTGTTTGTAGTTGTGTTGAGTTGTGTAGAGTGTTGCATTTACCTTGATTTTGTTTTCATTTTACACAATTGTAAGGCCTCTTTCACACGACAGTATTTTTTGCGGGCTCCGATCCGCATATTTTGCTGATAAGATACGGACCCATTCATTTCTATGGGTCCGCAAAAAATACTGACAGCTGTCCGCATCCTTATGTCCGTTCTGTAGCCTGCAAAAAAAATAGAACATGTCCTATTCTTGTCCGTTTTGCGGACAAGGATAGGCATTGTTACAATGGATCCGCAAAAAAACGGATGCCGTACGGACGTCATCCGTTTTTTTTGCGGATCCGCAATTTGCGGACCGCAAAACACAACGTTCGTGTGAAAGTAGCCTAAGAGAGTTTCAACATGATTTTTTTTTATGAACACACCAAACACTCATAAATTCCTAGAGTTAAATATCCAAGCTCATATGAAAGAGAAATTAATTTCCTGTGCTTTTTGTAATGCTGCATATATAATTTCACAAGATAAGGTTTAATTAAAACAGGATAGAATACTGATTCAGTCTATTTTGGAAGCAAAAGGGTGTTTTTTTCTCTTGAAAGTAAAGTCCAGTTGAGATATCGAAAAATTATATTCAAACTGTTAAAGGGGTTGTCCACATTTGTAATACTGATAAACTATCCTCAGTATAGGCCATCAATATCAGATCATTGGAGGGAAAGATGTTTGAAGAGAGTGCAGTGCTCATAAGAACGCTGTGTTCTCTTCACTGTTTTCCTGCTCACCATCGACATTGCAGTGGGGAGCATGTGTAATTACAACTCCCGTTCCATTCACTTCAATGGGGCTACCCTTGACAGATTTTTAAGTGGCCTGAAAAAAAAACAAAAAAAAACAAAAACAACTTTCTATGATTGTATGGCTTACAGTAAATAGAAGCAGCAAGGTAAAAAAAAAAAAAAAAAAAAACAACGGGGGAGAGGTGAGAATAAAAAAATGAGCCTCTATTTTTGTCTTGTAAACTAGTGAAACATTCAGACTCACAGACAAAAATGATGCTCAAATGGAAAAGCTGTGCTATGATATTTGGCACAACTTAATATAATAATTTAAAGTAAATATATTGAGTCATACAGATTCTACAATGGTCAAGGCTGCCGGCTCTAAAAGCAAACAGCAGCAGCAACTCTTCCTTAGGGATGATGTCTTCAAAAGAGTTTATTAAAAAGTAAAACAAAAAATTATTCTTTAAATTTTTTAACAAAAAGAGAAAAACATGGATTGTACATTCACAAGCAATGCATTGATCTATAATTGCTGCTCAGCACAATTATAGCTTTTCAGCTTAATTAATAGTATACGGCCCAAAAATCTACATACTGTACATAAGGGATTTGTATAAGTTTTGATCAAAATGTGCATACCCACTCAACTCATCAGGGAGGTCTCTACTAGGGATGAGCGAACCGAACCATAACGAACCAGATTCGTTACGAACTTTCCCAAAAGTTCGGTTCGTCATCGAACCGAATTTTCAGAAAGTTTGTGACAAATCTGGTTAAAATAACGGCGACGCAAAATATACGCATATTTATTGAGAATGTACGCTAATGCGTACATATTCATTTAAGTAGCGTACCTTTGACAACACTAGACTGTATGTTCGTTACTTGAGTAGGAATGTTCGCAGACGCAGTATATGCGTACGCTAATGCGTACATATTCAGTTAAGTGGCGTACCTTTGACAACGCTAGACTGTATGTTCGTTACTTGAGTAGGAATGTTCGCAGACACAGTGTATGAGTACGCTAACGCGTACATATTCAGTTAAGTAGCGTAACTTTGACAACGCTAGACTGTATGTTCGTTACTTGAGTAGGAATGTTCGCAGACGCAGTGTATGCGTACGCTAATGCGTACATATTCAGTTAAGTAGCGTACCTTTAACAAAGCTACACTGTATGTTCGTTATTTGTGCGGTAATGTTAGCATTAGCGTACGCATTAGTGTAAATTCTCAAATATGCGTATATTTTGCGTCGCCGTTGTTGAAGTCACTTGGATTTTTTCCACTTTTTCCATTGTAATAGCAACTGCAAGTAAACGAAACTATACCCTATCAGACTCCCATTATTGTAGCAGCAATTATTCAGCCATTATAGCAAGGTTCGTTTTAGGTTCGGTTCATACGAATCCGAACTTCACTAAAGTTCGCCGAAGCGAACCGAACCGAACTTTTCAAAAGTTCGCTCATCCCTAGTCTCTACAAGTCGCTACTTACTCTAATTTGAGGTGGCATCACCCAGCGACTGCCAACTCCACAGCACCCTGCAATCAGATGGAATGTTCCAGCAGTCCAACATCACCCCTGTTGTCAGACAAAGCTGCCTAGGCTTTGGGACCCACTAACCCACAAGCACAGAGCCTCAGAAACAACCATGCAGTACCGCACCATGTGAACAGATGTCAAATGCTTTTTCTTGGGAATTTTATTAATGCTCCATGGTAACTGCATTCCGCCCAGGAATGAGACTACATAAGGGTTAATAAACTACTACTTTCTGGGAGCACATAGAAAGGTTAGCTTTTGATGTCTGTTCACATGGTGCAGTACTGTGTTGTTGCCTTTGATGCTGTAGCACTGTGCCTTTGAGTTGATGAGGCCCAGGCCAAGGGTGCTGTTGGACTGCTGGGACACGCAGCCTACTGGTGCGGTGCTGTGGTGTTGGAGGTCTCCATGCGGTGTGGCTCCAAATTAGAGTAGGTACTTAATTGTAGAGATACGCTTGATGTTCTGAGTGGCCTCATGCTTCTTGATCAAACTGTATACAAATGCCTTGTGTACAGTATGTAGAATATGGCACTGTATACCACTAGAGATGAGCGAGTAGTGTTCGATCGAGCCGGTATTCGATCGAATACTACGCTATTCGGCATACTCGATTTCAATCGAGTATAACAGCGATGGCGAACTTAGAATTCGTTTCCCCTCCCACCTTCCCTGGCGCTCTTTTTCCACCAATCAACATGCAGGGGGGGTATGACAGGCACGCTGAGCACGCTGGCAGCGCGAAAACAGCGTCTACATGGATTGGCTGGAAAAACCATGTGACCTCGAATATTAAAAACTCAGCTCTTCCTGCTCGTACGCATATGCTGCGTGAACTTAGTCAGGGACAGAGGCTGGAGAAGGGACAGACAGGTTTTAGCAGTTGGACAGGCAGGAGCGTGATTAAAAGCCCTTATCAGGGCTACTCTAGTGCACTACAGTGATAGCTTTACTACAAGATACACTTTACAGAGAACGGCTGCTGTATTCAGGGATAGCTGCTGGAGTAGGGACAGAGAGAGGCATTAGTGGTGTATTAGGTGCTCTGCTACATACCAAACTATATTTGGCACTACTGTTCAGCGTTCTTTTTGGCTGAAAAACCCTGTTATATAACTAGTGTGTATATGCACCATCTGATCTGGCAGTATACGCCAGTGTACTGTGCGTTCTCTTGCTAAATTATTTCACATACCTGGTGTAAATACCCACCGTCTGTACAGTTAGTACACGGCAGTGTACCTTGAAATATACAATATCTAGGCCATTTAATTGGCCACTGTACTGTGCGTTCTCTTGCTAAATTATTTCACATACCTGGTGTAAATACCCACCGTCTGTTCAGTTACTACACGGCTGTGTACCTTGAAATATACAATATCTAGGCCTTTTAATTGGCCACTGTACTGTGCGTTCTCGTGCTAAATTATTTCACATACCTGGTGTAAATACCCACCGTGTGTTCAGTTAGTACACGGCTGTGTACCTTGAAATATACAATATCTAGGCCATTTAATTGGCCACTGTACTGTGCGTTCTGTTGCTAAATTATTTCACATACCTGGTGTAAATACCCACCGTCTGTTCAGTTACTACACGGCTGTGTACCTTGAAATATACAATATCTAGGCCTTTTAATTGGCCACTGTACTGTGCGTTCTCTTGCTAAATTATTTCACATACCTGGTGTAAATACCCACCGTCTGTACAGTTAGTACACGGCAGTGTACCTTGAAATATACAATATCTAGGCCATTTAATTGGCCACTGTACTGTGCGTTCTCTTGCTAAATTATTTCACATACCTGGTGTAAATACCCACCGTCTGTTCAGTTACTACACGGCTGTGTACCTTGAAATATACAATATCTAGGCCTTTTAATTGGCCACTGTACTGTGCGTTCTCTTGCTAAATTATTTCACATACCTGGTGTAAATACCCACCGTGTGTTCAGTTAGTACACGGCTGTGTACCTTGAAATATACAATATCTAGGCCATTTAATTGGCCACTGTACTGTGCGTTCTGTTGCTAAATTATTTCACATACCTGGTGTAAATACCCACCGTCTGTTCAGTTACTACACGGCTGTGTACCTTGAAATATACAATATCTAGGCCTTTTAATTGGCCACTGTACTGTGCGTTCTCTTGCTAAATTATTTCACATACCTGGTGTAAATACCCACCGTCTGTTCAGTTAGTACACGGCTGTGTACCTTGAAATATACAATATCTAGGCCTTTTAATTGGCCACTGTACTGTGCGTTCTCTTGCTAAATTATTTCACATACCTGGTGTAAATACCCACCGTCTGTTCAGTTACTACACGGCTGTGTACCTTGAAATATACAATATCTAGGCCTTTTAATTGGCCACTGTACTGTGCGTTCTCTTGCTAAATTATTTCACATACCTGATGTAAATACCCACCGTCTGTTCAGTTACTACACGGCTGTGTACCTTGAAATATACAATATCTAGGCCTTTTAATTGGCCACTGTACTGTGCGTTCTCTTGCTAAATTATTTCACATACCTGGTGTAAATACCCACCGTGTGTTCAGTTAGTACACGGCTGTGTACCTTGAAATATACAATATCTAGGCCATTTAATTGGCCACTGTACTGTGCGTTCTCTTGCTAAATTATTTCACATACCTGGTGTAAATACCCACCGTCTGTTCAGTTACTACACGGCTGTGTACCTTGAAATATACAATATCTAGGCCTTTTAATTGGCCACTGTACTGTGCGTTCTCTTGCTAAATTATTTCACATACCTGGTGTAAATACCCATCGTCTGTACAGTTAGTACACGGCAGTGTACCTTGAAATATACAATATCTAGGCCTTTTAATTGGCCACTGTACTGTGCGTTCTCTTGCTAAATTATTTCACATACCTGGTGTAAATACCCACCGTCTGTTCAGTTAGTACACGGCTGTGTACCTTGAAATATACAATATCTAGGCCATTTAATTGGCCACTGTACTGTGCGTTCTCTTGCTAAATTATTTCACATACCTGGTGTAAATACTAGGGATGAGCGAACTTTTGAAAAGTTCGGTTCGGTTCGCTTCGGCGAACTTTCTTGAAGTTCGGATTCGTACGAACCGAACCTAAAACGAACCTTATACGAACGAATATACGCATATTTGAGAATCTACACTAATACGTACGCTAATGCGAACATTCCCGCACAAATAACGAACATACAGTCTAGCGTTGTCAAAGGTACGCTACTTAAACTGAATATGTACGCATTTGATGTGCCGTTTTTATTTTAACCAGATTCGTCTTAAAAGTTCTTAAACGAATCTGGTTCGTTACGGTTCTGTTCGCTCGTCCGAACGAACGTTCGGACGAACGAAAATAATAACCCATCTCGGCCATTCTCCTCCCAAAAGGGTGGTTTGACACGAGGGTCACACCAGGATACAAGGGATTGTAGAAGTAATAAATAATCCCTTGTATCCTGGTCTATTCTGTGAAAACGGTACAGTTTTGATGTGCCGTTTTTATTTTAACCAGATTCGTCTTAAAAGTTCTTAAACGAATCTGGTTCGTTACGGTTCTGTTCGCTCGTCCGAACGAACGTTCGGATGAACGAAAATAATAACCCATCTCGGCCATTCTCCTCCCAAAAGGGTGGTTTGACACGAGGGTCACACCAGGATACAAGGGATTGTAGGAGTAATAAATAATCCCTTGTATCCTGGTCTATTCTGTGAAAACGGTACAGTTTTGATGTGCCGTTTTTATTTTAACCAGATTCGTCTTAAAAGTTCTTAAACGAATCTGGTTCGTTACGGTTCTGTTCGCTCGTCCGAACGAACGTTCGGACGAACGAAAATAATAACCCATCTCGGCCATTCTCCTCCCAAAAGGGTGGTTTGACACGAGGGTCACACCAGGATACAAGGGATTGTAGGAGTAATAAATAATCCCTTGTATCCTGGTCTATTCTGTGGAAAAAGTAAACTTTATTTACGAACCTGATTCATACGAACTTGACGAAAGTTCGGTTCGGGGACGAACCGAACGTTCGGTAAAGTTCGTAACGAATCTGGTTCGTTACGGTTCGGTTCGCTCATCCCTAGTAAATACCCACCGTCTGTTCAGTTACTACACGGCTGTGTACCTTGAAATATACAATATCTAGGCCTTTTAATTGGCCACTGTACTGTGCGTTCTCTTGCTAAATTATTTCACATACCTGGTGTAAATACCCACCGTCTGTACAGTTAGTACACGGCAGTGTACCTTGAAATATACAATATCTAGGCCATTTAATTGGCCACTGTACTGTGCGTTCTCTTGCTAAATTATTTCACATACCTGGTGTAAATACCCACCGTCTGTTCAGTTACTACACGGCTGTGTACCTTGAAATATACAATATCTAGGCCTTTTAATTGGCCACTGTACTGTGCGTTCTCTTGCTAAATTATTTCACATACCTAATTATATACCCAAATATTGTATTTGCAACCAAAAAAAATAAAATGCGGAGGGGGGCTAGCGGAATCGGACGTGGACGAGGACGGGGGGCGCGGAAATGCTGTTGGTGGCCTTGTTGAAGCCAGTGGGGATACAATGCGTGCTGGTGAGGGTCAGCCAGGATCCCACTCATCCAGAATCCCTGCCTTTATGGGACAGTTAAGCAGGGGGCGAGTTACACCGCTGTTGAGGCCTGAGCAGGTTGAACAGGTGGTGCAATGGATAGCCGATAGCGCTTCCACACAGTTGTCCACCAGCCAGTCATCCACACAGTCTCACTCTGACCCTCCTTCCTCCACACCTGGCCAACAGAGTCATCCCACCCTTGACCCCTCCCAGGAGCTCTTTTCGGGTCCTTTTTCAGATGTGCCGGAAGAATCCCAGGAGCTAGCAGAGGAATTTGTTTGTAGTGATGCCCAAACACTTGAGTTTTCGCCATCTCCTGCTGATGTGGACCCTGAACCAGCATCTGTTATCATGAGCGATGATGATGATGAGACGCAGTTGCCATCAAGGGAGGCTGTTGGAATGTCCAGTGGGCAGGAGGAGGAGCAGAGTGAGGAAGAGGAGGTGGTGGATGACGAAATGACCGACCCCACTTGGCCAGGG
>ONZH01005201.1:0-69723 GCA_900303285.1 Rhinella marina
CGATTCAGACGGAGAAGAAGGCAGACTTGCCCACAGAACGCTGTGGGGCATAGCGCTTCAATACTCCGGGTTATGGTGTTTATGGTCAACAAGTTGAAGTTTTGGAATAAGATAAGAAAATAAAGCTGTGACCGACCCTTACCCAACTTAAGGTGTTGTGTGTTTTATTGGCGGCTGCGAGGGTGGTTTGGTGGGGGTTTATTAGAGTTCAGTCTCGGCAGTTGCAGTGCCCGGGGTGCCGTGGTTGCTACGGGGGCGACCCTTTCCCCCTCCAGGGCCCTCTAAGGTGATTTTCCTTTATGTCCCAGGGGTAGGAGTGCCAAGGTGTATTTAGGCCACTTAAGTCTTTGGTGGGATTGTCACGGTGTTCCTACCTCGTGAGATGAACAGGCCCCAGACGGTGGCTCCGGCTGCAGAAAATTACTAGTAGTAATAATTGAGGGTCGTCAGATGGGAATGATGTGCAGACTTTTGGGAATGGTCCAACGTAGTTTTATTGACTTAACTTTGAATGCAAATAACTCATCCTTCAGCTTGGTGTCCAGCAAGTGCAGCTTATTGCTTATACTTGGCAGATGCTTGGAAATTCAAGTTTCAGGCTTCCTGTTCTAAGCTGAGGTTACCTCTTAAGTCTGGCTTCCCTTGAGAGTATTGGTGTGCCTTATTGCTGACTATATTACTCTGTCTTTAGGGTAGAGCAGAGCTGAAGGTGCTCTGCTGTCCTGCACATGTCCTCCCCAATCAGGGTACAGGGGACAACTCCCTGACTAAACTGTCATTTCCTCCTCACTGCAGGAAGTTGGAAGAACTTAACTTCTCTCCAGCAGAGGGGGTCAGAATGGACTAAGGACCGTACCATTCTGGTAAAACTACATCTGAATCTGCCATAGTATTTACTGACACCTGCTGGTCCACCAGATACATATAAATGACATTTACATACACATATAGACTATTGCGCTACCATGCTGGTACGTTCCTGCCTTGTGAGTAGGGTGTCCGATCTATGTTATCCCCTCTCAGCAGACGAACAACCTATGTAAACTGCACTAAGCAACCATTTCTGACTGACTCTGAATATTCTGGCCACGAATACCAAAGAAAGCATGGGGGTGTCTTCACTCTGTAATCCCACCATTGTGAAATGATAAGCCCGCAAACGGAAGGGTGGCTTCATTCTGTAATCCCTTCCAAGCACCAAAGCCTGATAATGCTTTACGCTTTGTCACCTTGATTTTTTTCCTGGAGGCGGTGCTCAAGGCCTTAGGACATAGTGAACTAGGAGGAGGAATCTACCTGTCCTGCCAGAGTTCCAGTGAGAGACTATTCTCTCCTGACATATATAAGACACATCTATAGCAGCGAGGATAACCCTGAAGGAATAAGAGAAAACTGCTTGTGGCTCTGACACCTGGCTACCATGAACCATTAGTGTGAACCGCCCTCAGAGGCAGCATATATATCTGAGGTAGAGACAAGTAAGGTGCTAACTATCTGGCTAAGTGCATGACCATACATTAAAGTGAATTGGAGGACACATTGTGGCACCTGCAAAGAAACACACACAATGGGCAATATTCTTGATCGTTGCTGAAAGTTAAAATATTAGTACAAACATTTAAGTGCAAATATATTAAAGGCATAATATAGGATATCTGTGGTTACATTCAAGTCCATCTTTTCTTCTTCTTTGGCTTGAGACTGGAACAAAGTCCCAAATTCAATTGAAATTTGTAATCCACATGGGTAATAAAATAGGTTATAAATAGCTGAAAAGGTTTCTTGACAAACCCTTTTAAAAGTGATTTTCCAACAACCTGAAAAGGGGGTAAAAAGGATGTGGTGCGCAAACATGGCGCAACTTGGATTATTGCAGATGGGGGAGTCCAGCCATACGTGTCCATCATGGTGGAGACTTAAAACATGGGCAACAGAACAAATTAAAACATAGCCAACAGGTTTTCACCAGTCAGGGCTCAGTCCACGGGGTGGCTCCCATTAGTCCTGTAGTTCTTTGCCAGTACTTGAGTGCGGGCTACCCTTAGTGGAAAACCGGCACATCCTCCTCGTCGCTGCTGGAGCTGAATGACATAAGAGGGTGCTCCTGCCTCTGATAGGTCTCACGGTAGGCAGCGCCCATTCCCCAGCGTCCTATTAAAGATAGATGTGGCACTGGTCGGGGCAGGGTCCCAGTGGTCACACTGGTGACTGTGGTAGCCATTTTGGAATGGACCCTGTAAGGCCCGGATGCTCCTGCCGGGCCCACTGGCGACCAAACCTCGGGTTGTAGAGGCTCAGCCAGAGGCCTACCCCGGGCAACAGATTGGGCTGTGCTGGTGCCTCCTGCATCAGGTGGTAGGTGGCCAGGGGGTTGAAAATAAATTTGCTGCCTGTAATTTGACCCACCTGGAACACTGGCGGTGGAGGAAGCTCGGGAATGAGTTGCTCCGGCTCGCCGAGAAGAGGTCTTGCTCCTGGCTGACTGTCTCCCGCTTCATCCTCTCGTGGACGGTGAGTAAGGGTGGCGGTCGCGGAGTGATCTTCCCATTCCTCTTGAGGTGCCTCCGGCCTCGGTGGTCTGGTGATGACCTTCACCCCGGTGGCAAAGGGGCCTTGTAGGCTCTTCATAGGAGTGAATTCTACGAAGTCGCCCACATGGAGGTTGTGTCGTGCTGGAGGGAGGTACGGCCTCTTCACGGAGCGACGATTAACGTAGAGCTCCTCAGCTGACTCCTCGTCTGTGATGAACACCACGCCGTGGTCCACGCTAAACCAAAGCACAGTCCCGGTGCGCCTTTCGAGAGTCGGGTCACCACGTCGGGGATGTTCCAGCACCTCGACCACCCACTCTTCTACAACCCTTTTATAGTCCCACAGGGTAGTAACATTTTTAGTTACCGCAGCAGGAACGATGGGGTTCTGTCGGAGGTCGTTATGTCGGGGCTTAGGCAAGGTGGGGACTCTGGCCACTCGGTTGTGGACTTCCTCCGCAGGCCCGGCCGTTTCGACTCGGACTTCGGCCTGGACGTATGGTGGCTTCCTGAGTGCACCGCGGTTGCGTCCATCTTTGGGACCACGTGTGCAGCCTCGCTTGCAGGATCTCCAGCTGCTATCACCAGTAGATGAGGCACTTCGGGGTTTGGCACCAGCTGTGCCTTGCGGATAACTTGGTCCAGGCGAACCTCCGCTGGTCTAGGTGTAGGCTCATATGGGTCGGTGCCCCAGACCATATCCCCCCAACTAGGGCCACGCTGACGGGACGCTATGTTGTTGTCTCTCTCTTTCTTCGCATACACCGGAGATGAAGGAGGAGCTAAGGGGGTGGAGTCTTCGCTCTCAATGCTCCCCCCAGCAAGTTCCTGGCGGGCTGGATTGGATTTTCCCGCGCTACAGGGGGCCGTGCCATGGTTTTCCCGCTCTTGAGGGGACGGTTTCTTTGCTTCTGCATGAAGAAGCTGCGCCACTAGTGAGAAAATGGCGTTGTTAACTCTTCTGGTGCCGGCACGCAGTGTTTTGCGCCGTCTACATCGCAGCAACTGTGTCAAAGTCATTTTTCAGTAGACATCTGTCATGTTTTCTGACTAATTCTTTGGCCTTGTAGATAAAAGGCTATTAGTTTAAAGTCTGTTTTAGGGATGGTTGAGCTGTGGCCTTAACGGTACAGGCACTTCAGACTCATCCTGTTCGTGACGCTAATGCGTACATATTCAGTTAAGTAGCGTACCTTTGACAACGCTACACTGTATGTTCGTTACTTGAGTAGGAATGTTCGCAGACGCAGTGTATGAGTACGCTAATGCGTACATATTCAGTTAAGTAGTGTACCTTTGACAACGTTACACTGTATGTTCGTTACTTGAGTAGGAATGTTCGCAGACGCAGTGTATGCGTACGCTAATGCGTACATATTCAGTTAAGTAGCGTACAATTGACAACGCTACACTGTATGTTCGTTACTTGAGTAGAAATGTTCTCAGACGCAGTGTATGCGTACGCTAATGCGTACATATTCAGTTAAGTAGCGTACAATTGACAACGCTACACTGTATGTTCGTTACTTGAGTAGGAATGTTCGCAGACGCAGTGTATGAGTACGCTAATGCGTACATATTCAGTTAAGTAGCGCACCTTTGACAACGTTACACTGTATGTTCGTTATTTGTGCGGGAATGTTCGCTTTAGCGTACGCATTAGTGTAAATTCTCAAATATGCGTATATTTTGCGTCGCCATTGTTGAAGTCACTTGGATTTTTTCCACTTTTTTTATTGTAATAGCAACTGCAAGTAAACGAAAATATATCTGACTCCCATTATTGTAGAAGCAATTATTCAGCCGTTATAGCAAGGTTCGTATTAGGTTCGGTTCGTACGAATCCGAAATTCAAGAAAGTTCTCCGAAGCGAACCGTACTTTTCAAATGTTCGCTCATCCCTACCAAGCATCTATTACTCCATCCATCTGGACCATCAAGGTTTGCAAGGCACTCATAAGTAAACAAGGCTGTTTGAAAATTAGTCTTCATGTATGTCTGGGCCCACTGCAACCATTTCTGCTTGTGAGCACTAGTTAGGGGTGGCTGAATAGTAGGTTTATGCACAACTGCAAGCCTTTGGTGGATCCTACACCTTTCGTGTACAGTGGATCTATCTTTGGTGGATCCTACACAGTTCGTAGGACTCCAGAGGCACCAGCAGCTAAATACCTGTTCGCTGCTTTGTAATTGCATTTTAGCAGCTGCTCTCTTAATCAAATAAATATGTCTAGGAGAAACCTTCCTCATTATGCCTTTATCTGCACAATCCCTTCTGTTCTCTGAATGAGCCACACATCTCTTCACAGTACAATGATCACACTTAAGTTTTCATGAAATATCTAATGTTTTCAAACCTTGTCCAAAGTCTTTTCGGCAGCAAAAAGATCCCTTTTCTTTCACATATTGCTTGGAAACTTGTTGCTTAATAATGTAGAACATCCGTCAAGTAATTTTCCTTTAATTGGGCTCACCTGGCAAACTAATTATCACAGGTATTTAAAAAAACAAAAAAATTACATCTTTATGACACGGGAATTCAATTTGCGTAATAATTTGGAACATGGTGTAGGTCTCTCAAGCTATTGCACTGGTATCTGAGGTTGAGTCACCATGGCCTGATGCAGGAAGTTTTCTGCTGAACCAGAATCTAGAAGGGTCAACATGGTGAACTGAGTACCAGGGAAGGACCTGGTCACAGGTAAAGTCAATCTTGGAGAGGACTGATCTTCACCTAGAGCAGCCTCTCCCATTGGAGTTTCCTGACTTGAAAGGAAAGGTGCAGGCATAGCACCCCTTGTCTCTACAATACACACACAGATTACTGTTAGTACGCCTGTGTATGCCCTCTTCCTTAATGAGCCTGGGTTTGTTCACTTGCATAGGCTCTGGTCCTGTAGCTGAGGAGGAAGTAAAGTAGAAAAAAGTGGTCTCTAGAACTTGGGTGCAAAACATGGGCCACCTCCTTGGAACACTCACAGAACTACATGTCAAAAGAGATCAGACAGTTCAGAGTAGAGGGAACTTCATGTCCCATCAATTCTTCCTTGATTCATCTCAAAAGACCCCCCATAAGGCTTCATTATTCCATGCCAGCTCTGAGGCCAGGGTTCAGAACTGGATGGCATACGTATGAGCAGTGTGAGTAAACCCACTGAACCCACTAACCAGTTTGACTTGGTCTAAGTCTAGGGGCATTATCCTGGCAGCCCCTTGGTTTTCACCATTTAACCCCTATACAGGGATCTAGAATTCTCTGCAGGGACGTCATCAGCCCGCGATCTCTCAAAATAGTCCCAGTGTAGTTGGTGGCAGACACAAAGGGGTCAAAGACTTTGATGCAAAGGAATCAGGCAAAACACATAGATAACAGGCTGAGGTAAGGTCAGTATTTGCTACGTACAAGCAAATACGAGAAACCAGTCTGAGGCAGCAATGGGCAACACGTTAAACAGGCTAGAGTCAGGGCAGGTGGCATGGAGGCAGAATCAGTAGTCAGTAACTTATAGGCTAGGAACCTAAAGTTCACGCATGCTTCAACTTGGGAAGGTTGCTTAAATACCCAGGGACAGACAGGCATTGGCTGGGAAAACATTTGGACATGTGCACTGGCCCTTTAAGAGGCCAGAGTAAGCACATGTGCTCTATAGAGCAGATCAGGACGTCTAACAGAAGATGTGCAAGCCACAGCCTACACACCCATTCAAAGATGCCGGCAGCTGGGAGAGCTGCTGTCAGGAGAGCTGAATGAGAAGCATGGCATCCTTGTCTGCAGGGAAGAGCAGGGCAGTGGTAGGCACAGATCACCAGCACAACACTTGCTTCACTGCCCCTCCCCTCTGCTTTAAGTGACAGACTTTACATTCAACTAGGAGACCACTACAGTCACTCAGAGGGGAGGGGATGTGAGGAAGCTCAATGCTGAGAGCAAAGGGCACTTCACAGTTAAGGTATATTTGTACAGCTCTAAACAGTTCCCATCTAGTGCTTATCAAAATTTCTGACAGATTCCCTTTAAGCCAAAAGTTGGCAGGTTTGGAAGCATACAGAAGGCTTCAGGCTACCATAGTAACTGAATGTCTCCCATGGAAGGGGATGGGGGGGAATTGGCCACCAAGCATAATGCTCCAAGTAAATTACCAGTTCCTTGGTTACAATTCAATATGGCATCTGATGGGGTTAAAAGTCAAAGATTGTTGTCTTCAATCACTGATTCCTCAGTGAGGACCCTGTTTAAAAACCCTATATCCTTACATGTATGCAGGATGTTGGGAAGGGGTGACATCAGTTTGATAGGCTAACAATACCTTTCCCTTCCAGTTTTTCAAAACTGGAGTGGTGTAAAAAGTAAAATGTTGCAAACTGTTAGTGCAAGTAAGCTCAAAAAGTCTCAAAGCCCTATAATGAGACTTTTTGAAGCCAAAGGTCTGGAACGGAGGGTTTGATGATAAGCTCCCCTGAACTTGTCTGGAATGGAGGGTGTGATGATAAGCTCCCCTGAACATGTATCGAGACTTTTTTTTTTTTAAATCATAATAAAAGTCTGTATGGTCTATTTAAGTGTTGACAACCCCAGATGAAGTATATCAAACAGGTTGTGTACTGTAAGTGCTGAGACTCTACACATGCTTCTTAATCTTCCTATTGTGTACTGTAATGCAGTACCAATGGGATTAAATAATGTATTCATCTGGAACCAATGCTAGCATGAAATACTGTATTGTTTTCTATTGGGCTGAAGGGAAATGGTTGTAGTGGTATGTATGAGTATCCCAGGATTTAGTTCCAAGGAAAAAATTGCTAAACACTAAAGTGTCCAAAGGGAATCACTACGTATCTAACA
Organism: Rhinella marina; assembly: GCA_900303285.1. Classification (NCBI taxonomy): domain Eukaryota; kingdom Metazoa; phylum Chordata; class Amphibia; order Anura; family Bufonidae; genus Rhinella; species Rhinella marina. The sequence continues at coordinate 7,375 of ONZH01005201.1, forward strand.
ATTAGCTTGTAATAAAGCATTTATTCATTTTACCTTTCGCCTTCCTCCGAATCAACAAATATGAATGTAATGTCAATGGACATGTGTCCTTTGTTAGCTTTACTGTAGTGATGTACCCATCTCCAAAACGGCATAGATTAGATCTTAAGAAACAGAGCCCAGTTTCCCTTGTGTGGTTTGTACAGTAGAATATAATGCTTATCGGGCTTCATTCATGAAAACTGACGTACATTAAAACTTTTCTTGTTGACCATAGAAACCAATCAGAGCTCAGCTTTCATTTTACCACGGCAGTTTAAGTGGCCCATCACATCCTACCCTGCCAGCAAAGCATTGCACCTTGTGGAGGGCAGTAGTGGTGTGCGTGAGTGTGTCCAACATGCTGTACTGGATTAGATTGGGGAAGCTACAAATTATGCCTGTGATGGCTCCGATACCCATCACTGGTAAATTCCAATTCAGGCCTGCAGGTGGCAGCACTGTATGGGAATACAGTGAATGGCGTGTTCTATGATGGATATACAGTATACCCATCACAGAAATAGTCAATCTAATGATTTCTGGTTATAGTCACCCAGGGTAAAAAAAAGTTAAAAAAATATATATAAAAGTGCAAATCACCTAAAAAAATCAAAATGACCAATTCCTCATTTTCTTTTCTTACAGATTGCCCTGCAAAAAATGGGCCCACACACCTCTGTAGACATAAATATAAAAAAATGAGAGTATGATACCAATTCTACCCCATTTGGAATTTGTTTCCAGCTCCCCACTACCTGGGGTGCTAAATGGTATCAAAGTAAAGTACAACCTGTTCCGCAAAAAAAAAAAAAAAAAGCCCTCGTACCCCTATGTGAACAGAAAGATAAAAAAGTTATGACTCTGGAAAGACAAGGAGTGAAAAACCAAAACACAAAAATGGAAAACTGCAAGGTCCTCTAAGAGTTAAAGAGTAGCTTTCATCAGTTTTTACTTGTTAAAAATCGCAGCAGACCGTGTCACAGCCAGGAGAAAAAACTAACCTTCATCCCTGGCTGTGATGTGCTCTGCTGCTATTGGACAGCTCACAGCCAGGGGAAGGAGACACCCCCTGAAAAAAGGCTGCTGTATCCTCCTCCCTGTACTGATGCTATTGATTAGCATACAGGGGGCACAGGGGCACAACTAAGGAGCAGATCAGTAAAAAAAAGAGGGCAATGACATCTCCTAATCTTGGGCTACTACGTGATTTTTTATGATTGCATTTTCATTTTTTCAATTTGTCTTTATTAAAAATATTCAGCCATTCTGTCACAAAGGGTTAACTGTCTAGCTGTGTAAATCACTTTGTGTCTCATCTAATAACTCTTACCTCCAAAATTCTAGTAGCTCAAAAACACTTATTTAAGCCAAATTCTTATCAGTAAGATAAGAATTGAGCTATAATTATTGTTTATAAGGTCAGAAATCAGAGATAAATAGCCATTGGCGGAAATGCTTGATGGAACAGAGTAAAAACATAGATCCTGCTGCTAGAATATCTCGAAGCTGTACAAAAGAAGGGGGCTCAACATTTTTAATAAAGACAAATTGAAAAAAATATTTTTAGCTCGAAATGAATACAATGCAATAATAATAAAAAATTAACCCTCAAAATTAACCAGCCTTTAAAGAAAATCCATGGCCGCTCTACCTCAAGGCTTGAAGATCTATTGCTGCAATGCGAAATGCCTCATATGATTATTTTTCTCTTAAGTTGCTTTTAAATGTATCCCTCTCCCATACCCCAACATGTATAGCAGCGTGATAAACTGATACAGGTTTAAAGTTCTCCAAAGAGATAGCTTCCGTCATTATGAGAGCTCTCATATTTTTTTGAAATTCTTTATTTATAAGGTTTTAATATAAAGAAACATAAGAGTAACATAAGAGTGCTACAACCAGGCTTAATGACCATGATTGACATAGTTACAGTTGGTAATAAAGGAAAGTCATCAATAGCGGTAAATTCAATACTCTCATACATATAAAGGTAGTTGCAGCAGAAATAAACAATACTTGTACAGAAATAACATAACATTACAATAACCGAGGAGACCATGAAGGCGACTACTTCAATTAACATGTTGAAGAAGAGCACCTGAAGCCATGAATATGATTGGTAGTGTGAATATGAGTAATGTCCCTGCTCAGAATATCCCAGATAACCTGATGTAAGACGAAAGTTATGTAGATGTGGTCTTAATGAAATTCTGATAATAAGTCAACCAGGGTTGCCATATCCTCAGAAAGGCTGACCTATTATTTCGGTCCCAGCCTATCATCTCCTCCATGCGACAGATTTGTTGCACTTTGTTCATCCAACCCGCAATAGTAGGCGGTTCCGGATTTCTCCATTTAGTCGGAATAATGTATTTGGCTGCAGTTAAGAGATGGGTAGCTAGATTGTTAGCGGAGGGCGTAAAGTTCCCTTGTGGTTTCCACAATAATAGGAGGGGGGGGGGTGAGATGGATAGATTCGTGTTACATATCTTATTAATATGTGACTCAACCTCTTTCCAGAAAGAAGTGAGTTTGGTGCATGACCACCAGATGTGTGATAGGGATCCAGTGTCTCCCTGACATCTCCAGCAAGAATCGTCTGAGAGGATATGAGCCCTACAGAGAAACTCTGGGGTGCGATACCAGCGAGACAACACTTTAAAGGAGTTCTCTTGCAATCTCACACACCTTGAGAACCCGTGTGAGTGGCTAAGAATAAATTTACACTCCTCCTCCGATAATTCAAGTTGAAGTTCCCTTTCCCATGCTATCAAGTACGGTGGTTTTTCTTTAGCTTGATTTTGAGTGAGGTAGGTATAGAAAATTGACAGGCACTTAGGAGGCAGTGTAGGGAGGAGGATATAATTTTCTAACCACGTAGGGTCTGGATATTTTGGAGAGCATGGTTTGTCAAAAGTAGTGATATGAGATGTGATACTCATGGTATCTAGGTAGGTAATAGGGTGCTTCGAGGATTGGGTCATAATTGAGGTTATGTATGACATTTTGTCTGCTGATTGTACCAGATCTGCAATTCTATAACTATGTAAGTCCATCCATACTGATGCATTCCCTTGGTACTCTTTGTTCAGGAAGAAAGGAAGAACCGAAAGGGGAGCTAAGGGTGAGAGACGGTTTGAGGACATATGAAGATTAGGGGTTTTCCCACAATAAAGTAGCATGCAACGGGAGAGGTCACTAAGCACTAAGCCTTTTTTAATGTTAGGGTGTTTCACCCAAAGGAGATGCATAGCATTGTCTCCAAGCAAAGTTCTCTCCGCGTCAGTATAGAGTGAGGTGTTAGTAGGCCTTGCTATATCAACCCATCTCTCCAGCTGAATAGCATGAATAGCATCTCTGTCTTTTACGCTTACGTGGTGGAGAATATGGGCTGCTCCCTGCGATTCTCACTATGCATCAAGGTTCACGCCACCATGGGTATCTGGAGCAGGTCTTACAGGCAGGGACAGTACATGTCTTTCATGACCCACTGGGTCAATTTTTTTTCCAGAAGCAGCAAGGCGGCACTCCGGCAACAAGGCCAGGTCCTTTTGACCCCTTCCCCATTGTGTCAACTGGCTCTACCCCACCTTTCTGTCACATGTGTCAAGTCAACACATCATGTTGGAGCTGACCGGCCTGGGAGAGAGTAGCCACATCGGAGAGTAGATGCTCAAATACATCAAGCAGCAAACGTCCTGCTGTCTGTCACACCGCTGACTCCAACTTGTCAAGGTGGTCAGTGACAATCGATACAATATTATGGCCACGACACATGATTATAAAAACACCAGTAATATGTATTAGCTTTCTAAATATAGAAAACTAGCAGTAAGTAGTCAGCCTTGCATGTAGATATCTCAGGAAAAATTGCAGATAGTTATTTTTTTTTCTATATTGATAAGAGGTTCTCTAAAGTTAAAATATTGCTGGTTTATTCACAGGGATAATACGTGATTATAAATACACCAGTAATATGTTTTTCCAAGCATAGGAAACCTCTATCTATTCACAATATAGTAAGAATATAGCCGTTTATTATGGGTTAAATGAGGGAGAAAAAAATAACTGAAAAAAGTCTAGAACTCTCCCATAGGATTTGAACATGGGGCATTTACACAAAAGGTTGATCACTTACCTCCAGGATACAGCCTTATCATACTGAGAAAAGTGGTTTTCTATGCTTAGAACGCTAATACATATTACTGGGGTAATCATATATTTTGCCTGTGAATAAACCAGTCATCTGTATTAGCTTTCTAAGCATAGAAAACATCTATGCTCAACATGGTAAGGCTACAATAAGTAGTATATATGATATATAAATGCTGTGATACAGCTCTAGGACATGAGACAGCTCTGTCCTCAGCATTCTGATGTAAAGGACCAATAATCAAGGGGAAAGTATACAGAGTACAGGGGTGTTACAAAGGCAGTGCTTCAAGGATTTTAGCCGTACCCACTGGTGCTCCAATGTTCTCATTTGTGTATGAATAAAATGCAGATATCTCTGCAGCTGTTTAACATACAGACAAAAGAAAGGTTTTAATCAGTGTGATCAACCCTACCAATGCCTGGTTTAATAGGGTTGACCATGCTGAAAAAGGCTTTTTAAATACAAAGACTAAATATTTGGCACAGTAATAGAATCGATTTCTACAACTATAGATGGGTTTGATGTTTTGTGATTTGAGGAATCTATGAAAAGAGAAGGCATTTAAATGGTTTCCATAAAGATTAAGTTGTTATTAATGACTGTTTTCATTTTCATCCAATCTTTACACATGGACTCAAAGATTCTTAATAAGATACAGATTTCTGAAAGCGTACATTGAGGAACAAGACAGAGTCAAGAGAGAGCAAGCTAGCTCTTTGTGGGAAGTCATTAGAGCGGTAAATGGTTTTGACTGGCAAAATACCTGATTGCTGGAACATAATTTCAATTAATCTTTACTCTGGCAATAACATAAAACTGGAGAGAAGAAAAAAATGCCCGTTTATCGAAAAGGTTTATTTTACCTTAAAAGACAATAAACACATAGTCATGGCATGCACGACAGATACATTACGTTTCTCTTAATGCCACAATGCTGGGAAACTGTGTACTCACTCATTGAACACCAGGTCTGGAGCAAAGTAAAGCATTCTTGAGTTGACATTTTTAAAGGACCTCCATCCCATGGCGAAGATCATAAGGCCCATCCAGGAGTATTGTATGACTGTCATTTGGTCACTTACATGCAGGTTACGGAAACCTAGAGTATATAAGGAAACACATAATATCTGGTTGTTAACAATTACAAGTAAACTCCATTCTGCAATTCTAGGCTGATACGGAGAACCAAAGTCCAAACTATGCTCACTGTGAGAAGCTATGTAATATTGAAGGAAATTGGTCACCTATCATTTTTTCTACCAGTTAAAACCAGACAGTGAGACATATCTTTTTTATCAGTTTTTTATTTTATCAGTTTTTTATTTTCTGATTATGTTAATATATATATATATATATATATATATATATATATATATATATATATATACACAGTACAGACCAAAATTTTGGACACACCTTCTCATTCAAAGAGTTTTCTGTATTTTCATGACTATGAAAATTGTAGATTCACACTGAAGGCATCAAAACTATGAATTAACACATGTGGAATTATATACTTAACAAAAAAGTGTGAAACAACTGAAAATATGTCTTATATTCTAGGTTCTTCAAAGTAGCCACCTTTTGCTTTGATTACTGCTTTGCACACTCTTGGCATTCTCTTGATGAGCTTCAAGAGGTAGTCACCCGAAATGGTTTTCACGTCACAGGTGTGCCCTGTCAGGTTTAATAAGTGGGATTTCTTGCCTTATAAATGGGGTTGGGACCATGAGTTGTGTTGGGCAGAAGTCAGGTGGATACACAGCTGATAGTCCTACTGAATAGACTGTTAGAATTTGTATTATGGCAAGAAAAAAGCAGCTAAGTAAAGAAAAACGAGTGGCCATCATTACTTTACGAAATGAAGGTCAGTCAGTCCGAAAAATTGGGAAAACTTTGAAAGTGTCCCCAAGTGCAGTCGCAAAAACCATCAAGCTCTACAAAGAAACTGGCTCATGAGGACCGCCCCAGGAAAGGAAGACCAAGAGTCACCTCTGCTGCGGAGGATAAGTTCATCCGAGTCACCAGCCTCAGAAATCGCAGGTTAACAGCAGCTCAGATTAGAGACCAGGTCAATGCCACACAGAGTTCTAGCAGCAGACACATCTCTACAACAACTGTTAAGAGGAGACTGTGTGCAGCAGGCCTTCATGGTAAAATAGCTGCTAGGAAAACACTGCTAAGGACAGGCAACAAGCAGAAGAGACTTGTTTGGGCTAAAGAACACAAGGAATGGACATTAGACCAGTCGAAATCTGTGCTTTGGTCTGATGAGTCCAAATTTGAGATCTTTGGTTCCAACCACCGTGTCTTTGTGCGACGCAGAAAAGGTGAACGGATGGACTCCACATGCCTGGTTCCCCCCGTGAAGCATGGAGGAGGAGGTGTGATGGTGTGGGGGTGCTTTGCTGGTGACACTGTTGGTGATTTATTCAAAATTGAAGGCATACTGAACCAGCATGGCTACCACAGAATCTTGCAGCGGCATGCTATTCCATCTGGTTTGTGTTTAGTTGGACCATCATTTATTTATCAATAGGACAATGACCCCAAACACACCTCCAGGCTGTGTAAGGGCTATTTGACCAAGAAGGAGAGTGATGGGGTGCAACGCCAGATGACCTGGCCTCCACAGTCACCAGACCTGAACCCAATCGAGATGGTTTGGGGTGAGCTGGACCGCAGAGTGAAGACAAAAGGGCCAACCAGTGCTAAGCATCTCTGGGAACTCCTTCAAGACTGTTGGAATACCATTTCAGGTGACTACCTCTTGAAGCTCATCAAGAGAATGCCAAGAGTGTGCAAAGCAGTAATCAAAGCAAAAGGTGGCTACTTTGAAGAACCTAGAATATAAGACATATTTTCAGTTGTTTCACACTTTTTTGTTAAGTATATAATTCCACATGTGTGGAATAATTTTGATGCCTTCAGTGTGAATCTACAATTTTCATAGTCATTAAAATACAGAAAACTCTTTTAATGAGAAGGTGTGTCCAAACTTTTGGTCTGTACTGTATATATATATATATATATATATATATATATATATATATATATTTGAAACCAGAAGTTTACATACACTATATAAAAAGACACATATGCATGTTTTTCTCAATATTTGACATGAAATCAGAATAAACCTTTCCTGTTTTTGGTCAATTAGGATTACCATAATTATTAAATTATTATAATTTGCCAAATGCCAGAATAAAGAAAAATTTCTTGAAATTCATTTTGGGTCTGAATCTTCCAAATATATGCCAATAATACATCAATTTTGACTCTCATTTGGTAAAAGAAAAATGTTCACCCATTTTGCTTTGATTGTATGGATCTAAAAGCATGCCTACTAAGTAATCAACAGATTGTTATACTGTAGTTGAGTGGAATCAAGGGCAAGTGACTAAACTACGTACAAAAACAACAGTAAAGGAGCAACAGTGTAGAAAAATTGAAGGGTGAGGCAAAATTTGAAATATTTGGCTATAACAGAAGGCAGTTTGTTTGGCTGGAGAACATTACAATAGTGTGTCTGCAGGCAGGGTTAAATTAAGGTTGGTCGAGGTCCCTGGGCTAAAATCTGGTGGGCCATCCCCCCCATAATTTAAATGTTAAATGTAGATGGGGAAATGTGGTTGTCCGTGAGCTGCATGCCTGTCTACTGCTGCCACACTGCTGCCATAGTTATTTCTTTGTCCAACTTGGTGGCCAGTCCACAGTCTGGTAAAAATCCTGCAGTCAGTCCATAGTCTAGTATAAATGCTGCAGTCAGTCATTCCGTAGTCAAGTATTAATGCTGCCATCACTAAGTCCATAGTCCAGTAAAAACACTGCAGTCAGTCAGTCGATTGTCTGGTGTAAATGCTCCAGACAGTCAGTCCATAGTCTTGTGTATATGATGTGTTCATTCAGTCGATAGCCTATAATGCATATGTGAGATATGTAAAGAGAATGATCCACCCCCATCAAATTTTAATGTTAACAAGTGCCAGAATAGCAGCATACAGGTCCTGTAATATGACACTAGAGTGGAACCATCTTTCTCAGAAGAGTGTTTCTGGTAGGACACTTATTGCAGTGCACCTCAGATACCAAGGAGAAGGGAGGTCCTAATCTCCATGTCTGATGCATGTTCCTTATTATTGCAGATGAATGTTAAATAAAGAATATAAACCCCCCCAACCACACCAGTGTCAACTCATTAGGTGTGCAACACATATACTGGAGTCAGTCGGTCCACATTCTAGTGTAAACATTGTAGTTACTCAGTCCATTGTCTAGTGTAAATGCTGCAGTCAGTGAGTCCATAGGCTAGTATAAATGCCGCAGTCAGTCTATAGTTTAGAGTTAATGCTGCGGTCAGACAGTCCATAAGCCAGTATGAATTGTGCAGTCAGTCTATAGTTTAGTGTAAATGCTATAGTCAGTCCATAGTCTAGTGTAAATTCTGCGGTCAGTCAGTCCATAGGCTAATATATATGCTGCAGTCAGTCAGTCCATGCCTAGTATAAATTCTTCGGTCAGTCTATAGTTTAGTTTAAATGCTGTGATTAGTCAGTCCATAGTCAAGTGTAATGCTGTCCCCTGCCGTTCATCAGTGCAGGGGACACTATGAATAGCACAAGAAGCATTGAATGTAGGCAGACTATTATAGCTAAATGATAAAGTAGATGGAAGATATACTATATTGGTTAAATTTGCAATGAATAATAATAAATTTTGAGATAAATAAGTGGGTTTTGGGTTGCAGTTTCGGCACTTAGTCTCTAAAAGGTTCACCATCACTGGTCTAGTGTATATTCTGTAGTCAGTCAGTCAGTCCTCAGTCTAGTGTAAACACGTAGGTCAGTCAGTACATAGTGTGGTGTAAACAATGTGGTCACTCAGGATTCTGTGTGGGTGGAGTGACACAATGTGGCAGGGCTCTGTGGGGCATAGTAGGCGCAGGGGAACTGAAAGTGGCACATAAAACAGGGGCAGCGCAGAGGGCTCATGTTGGCAGGGATCTATAGGTGAAGGGGAGACATAATGTGGCTGAGCTGTGTAAAAGATGTAGGAGGGAGACAAACAGTTTGGCCTCTGGGTGAGGAGACAAAAGGTGCGCAAACGGGGGAAAGGGGGAGATACTGTAGTGGGAGTCAGGAAAACATAATTTCCCTAATTTCCCTACCTGTAACACAGCAGGGGATACACTGCGGGGCTCACATCCTGTCATACATCAGGGCAAGCAGGAGGCAGTGTCACTGTCAGGGGCAGACTAGGAACTTAAAGTGGCCCTGGAAAAAAAAATCTAAAAGGGGGGGTCCACATTGACAGAAGGTGGGGAAACACAAGGCAGAGTCAGCAATATCATAGCACAAAATACCATCCCATCAGATCCATAAGCCACAGAGCAGCACGTTATACTGCCCCAAAAACTGTCCATCCGTTGTAGCCATTAATAGTTGCCATTTGCTGTCCTCCTCCTCCAGTTGTCTCTGATTAAGAAATGGGGCAGGGGGTTTAACAGGTGAGATTTGAACTACAGGAGTTGAATTCAGGAGGGCATGTGTGGTCGCTGGCTGGGTACATGAGTACCTCATTCTCACAGCATTAATTACTGTTGAGAGCTCATTAAATACCCAGCCAGTGACAGAGAGGAGGGTTTGGGCAGCCCTGTGGGCATTGGTACACTGAAAAATTTCCCTGTAAGGTCTATGGCCAATCCGCCCCTGGTCATTGTGTAGTGCTGACACCTATTGGCCACAGTAATTATCTCTCCTCTAAAACATGAGAGGTAATTACAGTGGTCAGAAGCTGTAGCTTGCTTCTCTTTCCTCTGTGATATGAACAACACTATTTCAGAGTTAGTTTCACCTCCACTAGTTTCCTCTCTCTACACTTTACAGAAACTGCACTCACTAAAGTCACAAATGAACTGCTGACAGCCAAATGCAATGGTGACCACTCTCTGTTCTTCTGGATCTCTCTGCAGCATTTGACACTGTAGACCACCATCTTCTACTCTATCCAATCTATTGGCCTTAAGAACATTGCTCTTTCTTGGTTTTCATCCTAACTCTCAGGCCACTCTTTCACTGTGTCATTTGCTAGTCCTAGGTCCTTTCCTTATTTCTCTCTATATAGTCACTAAAGGAAAGACTATCAGTAGATTTGGATGTAAATGGCATCTCTAGGCAAATGACACCGAACTACACACTTCATCACCCTTGGTGTACTACAGAACACCAGTGACTGTCTGCTGCCTCTAACATCACGTCCTTGAATTGTGATTCAAAGGAGTGTTTCTTCAGGGAGGCACAAAAATACTGAGCTTCCAAAAAGCAAAAATTTGACCAGTTAAGAGAGACATTTAGCCTCACTAACTGGGAAAATGTCCACAACATAAAAAATGCAGTCACAAAATGGAATACTTCTAAAAACATCCAACACTAACTATGAAATGTCCCTTATGGGAATAAAAGGGTAAGGAACAAGAAAAAAAAATGTGGATAAATAAAAATGTCAAGGGAGCAATAAATGACAAAAACAAGGCATTTAAATCACAAAAACAGGTTGTGAGGAAGCATTGAAAAACTATTAAGAAAAAAATGGATTATGTAAAAGACAAATAAAAGCAGCCAAACTGGAGATAGAGAGATTCATTGCCAAGGAGAGTAAAACTAACCCTAAAATGTTCATCAATTTTATAAATGGTAAAAAGTATAAATCTGAGTGCTGGCCTTTTACACAGTGATGAGGGAAGAGCTGTAGAGAGCGATGAGGAGAAAATGATTTTATAAAAATAGATTTTTCTCCACTGTATTCACTAAGGGAAACAAACTGAAGGATGAAATGCAGAGTGTAAATTCCCCATTTAAAATGGCCTGTCTGACCCAGGAGAAAGTGCAGCAACATTTTAAAAAGACTAAAATAGACAAATCACCGGTCCAGATGACATACACCCCCATATCTTAAGAGAATTAAGTAATGTCACAGGCAGACCCTTATTTCTGATATTTAAGGACTTATATTGACAGGGAGTGTTCCACAGGATTGGCGCTTAGCAAATGTGGTGCCAATATTTAAAAAGGGGTCAAAAACAGAGCCCAGAAACGATAGGCCAGTAAGTCTAACATCTGTTGTGGGTAAACTGAAGGTTTTCTGAGAGATGCAATGTTGAAGTATCTCAATGAAAATAAGCATATATATTTATATCAGCATTGCTTTATTAGGGATGGTCATGTAAAAACTAATTTAATCAGTTTCTATGAGGAAGTAAATTCTATACTTAACAAGTGCGAGTCAATGGATGTCATATCTTGACTTCTCCAAAGCATTTGATACTATGCCATATAAAAGGTTAGAATATAAAATGAGAATGCTTGGACTGGGAGAAAATGTATGTGTGTATATGTGTATTTGTCATGAATCCGAATTTCCTTATATTTCGTGATAACAAATCAGATTTTTTCTAAAATGTTCGCTGCTTCCTCCTGTAGGCGAAATTCGCATGGGAGCAGGTGTTGAGAGTCGTCAGGGATGCAGTCATATGACTGGTGAGGATGAAATAAGTGTAGAGCAGACAGTAGTGGATGATGGTTATAAGCAGTGTACCCCAAGGTTCAGTGCCTGGTTCGATATTATTTAACTTATTCATTAATGACATAGAGGATGGGATTAATAGTGCTGTTTCCATTTTTGCAGATGACACCCAACTTTGTAATACAGTCCAGTCTATGGAAGATGTTAATAAGTTACAAGCTGACTTGGACAAACTTACTGTATGGGCCTCCACTTAGCAAATGAGGTTTAATATAGATAAATGTAAAGTTATGCACCTGGGGGCTAATAATCTGCGTGAAACATATGTCCTAGGGGGAGTAAAACTGGGAGAGTCACTGGTTGAGAAGTATCGGGATGTATTAGTAGATCACAGACTAAATAACACCATGCAATGTCAGCTGCCACTAAGGCCAACAGAATTCTCGCGGGACAGGGATGTAATATTGCCACTATACAAAGCATGGGTATGGCCTCGCCTGGAATACGCTGTTCAGTTCTGGGCACCAGTCCACAAAAAGGATGCCATGGTGTTAGAGAAAGTGCAAAGGAGAGCAACTAAAGTAATAAAGGGCCTTGAAGATCTTAGTTATGAGCAAAGATTAAACAAACTGAATTTGTTTAGCCTTGAAAAAATACATCTAAGGGGGCACATGATTAACAAATATATAATTAGACCATATAAAAAATATCAAGGGAAGCTATTCTGAGTTAAACCCTCTCAAAATACAAGGGGCCACTCCCTATGTCTGGAGAAAAAAAAATGTAGTCATGAGAAGCAACAAGCATTCTTTACAGTAAGGTCTGTGAATCTCTGGAAGAGACTGCCACAGGAGTTGGTCATAGCAAATACAGTAGATGGCTTCTGTCAGGATCAGGAACTTAGATTCAGAAGGGGAGCCTGCAGGGTCACACTGGACCTCCCTTTGTCAGCACTCCGTCATCTGAATCTAATCAATTTTAGCTGCCACCACTCATCATATCAGGCTGACGAGACACCTTGCATGAAATAATACTTAAAGGTTTGTGGGAGCACAACATCAGAATGGAAGTGAGTATGAAGATAAAACTTACATATTCGGATTCAGCATCACTTACACTATACAACGCTTACTCTAGTTCAGGGGGTGTTTCGGAGACGACAGGTTCCCTTTAAGTACTCTCTACAACTGCTAGCATTCACAGGGTTAATAAATCAATCTAGGTAACGCTTCTTCTAAGGTCATGGAATCGTTGGAACACAAGACGGCTCTTATTAAAGTGAAGTTTTAATATCAAAAAAGGACAGTGCATACAATGGAGTCATCATAGAAAATATAACATAAAATATTTGGAGATATAAACACAGTGCAAAATAACAGTTTTTAAAATAAAATGGGTAAAAACAGAACTTAATATGTTACGCGATGGTTAAGTCCGGTTGCCTGGGGAAGCAGAAATATTGGTCAGTCCATCAAGTTAGTGATCCCCAAATAAATGACCGTCTGATTTTCTCCATGCATGTGTAAAAAAGAGTCAGTAAATTCCCCCATCACCCCCCCCCCCAACTTGTGATGTCAGAGGAGGCCAGAGAGTAAGGTAATGACATTCTATGACAGTTTTTATGACCACTTGCTGGAAACCAAGTCTGCCTCAAAGTCTTTGTATTGAAATATTTTTTTCAGGTATTCACCTTAGCAATTTCATATTACCTCCATCCACTTCGTCCAAATGTCCCGCACACGTGCGTACTAAACATGGCGGAGGTAATGGCAGGAAAATGGAGTTATCTTATTGCTCCCTGTTACTGAGCTGGGATCGATTTGATTTTAATACCATGGAAGAATATACATGGTATGAGTTCTTAGGAGGAAGCTCGTGGCTCAAATATGGATTTGTCCACTTATTTCTTTGATGTATATTGCAAGATAGGGGTTTCATGTGTGACTTCGGCTGGAAAGGACACTAGACTTTTCCTGACCCCTCTAACGGTTCTGGTCTGACATCTTCACACTTTATGATAGGGCTCTGGTTTCTATGAAGTTGTTCCATCTTACTGGTTTTTATTGCTACAATCTCCGGCCTGGAAGGACATAGAAGAGGTGATGACCCCCTACAGGAATGTAAAGGGAGCGATTGCCTACTCCTACCAATAATTTTAATGTCTGTCTCTCTATCACCACAGCTTCAAAATAAGTTTAGATGACTTTTTAATTCAAAATAACATTGAGGCTTATGACAATGTATAGAAATTGTGTTCTACACACCCTTTCCCTTTGACCAACCCCTTTTTAAAAGGAAGATGGACATTGATTCAGTGACTTGTTCTGTGGATCAATATGTAGGATGACAGGTTGGACTTGATGGACTTTTGTCTTTTTCCAACCTTAACAACTATGTAACTATGTCCTTTACGCCCACTGGGTAAATGTAGTTCCGGCCCAGGCACACCAAAAACTTGGCCAGGTGATGGCAATGCCGCCTCTGTGTTCTCATGCTGCGATTACAGCGCCAATATCTTCCTCTGCCTCCTCCTCCTCCACCTTGTCCTCCGCCTCCATTGTAGGCAAAGTTCACAGTGGTTCTCCAGCATACCACCTATGCAGAGCACAGCGGTGTCATGTTCTGCACCTGACCAGCCTGGGAGAACAGAGTCCCACTGGGGAGGAACTGCTCCGAGTCATCAACCAAGAAATTAAATCCTGGCTTTTTCTTTGCCAACTGATAACGGGAAGAACATTGTGTCTGCGCTGCGTCAAAGATGGCAACCCATATACCATGCACGTGCACGTCTTTAATCTGTTTGTAAACTGGTTCCTGGAGTCTGGCAACCAACTGCAAGACATCTTGAAAATGGCCAGGAAACTGTGTATGCACTTCAGCCACTCTTACCCTGCAAAACACAATCTCCTTGAGGCAGAATGGTGTTCCCCAACATCGCCTCATATGCAAAGTTTCCACATGTTGGAACTTCACCCTCCAATGTTGCACTGAGTATATGAAGAGAGGAAGACTGTGAACGATTTCTTGATGATGCAGGCAGACAGGGGTACTCCTCTGTGTAACTTCAATGTTAGGGGCAGCTCACGTGTGACACCTGCCTTTGGCTAAGTCCCTTTGAGGAGGCCACTTTATTTGTCAGTCACCAGGACTATGGGATGAACAATGTGTTTCCACTCCTTCACATCCTGGAGCAGATGCTAATAAATCTGGCTGGCCATGGGACAGGAGACGTGGTGGCTACATTTCACGGCCAACTGAGCCCTTAGGGGGCTGAACTGATGGAGGAGGAGGAGGACATTAACGTGCAGGAATTGTATACAGAAATAGGTGGTTTATCTGCCCAAGCGACAGGAAAGGAACAGGAGGAGCAGGCAGATTGACAGACTGTGGCAGTATGCAGTGGAGCTGGCGTCTCTGCTTCCCTTGTGTAAATGGCCAGATGTATGCTGAGTTGCTTGTGTAGTGACAGCCGCATTATCACCATTCAGCAGAGGGATGTTTACTGGCTCTTCACCATGTTAGATCCTCGATACCGGGTCAAA
Organism: Rhinella marina; assembly: GCA_900303285.1. NCBI lineage: Eukaryota > Metazoa > Chordata > Amphibia > Anura > Bufonidae > Rhinella > Rhinella marina. The sequence continues at coordinate 22,618 of ONZH01005201.1, forward strand.
ATGGGGGCCTTTTTTCCACCTGCTGAGCGGGATGACAAACTCAACTACTATGGAGATATCCTATGTAGTCGGTTGGCCGCTGCCTATGTGCGCCATTGACCATCCTCACATGGGTCTGACCTGGGGGATCCCCTGCGCTCTCGCTCCACTGCTGTGACTGCTGGAGGGGAGAGGGGGAGATGTCACGGACATTCCTATGACAGATAACAGGAGGTCTGTCAGACTGGCAACACGTGGTGTTCCTGGTGTGGTAACTGTCCCTCCCCTATTTATTGCTTCTTCTCCCACTATTTCTGGCGGTTTATAATGTCACGCGCAGGTGTGGGGGAGAAAACCAAACCAAGCGTAGGAGGGAAAGGACATTAGGCCTAGAAACTAAGGAAGGAAGATGGACACCTCCTACTGGAAACCCTGGCTCAATTCCTGTCTATATACCAGTATGAACAGGCCTCAAAGGTAGGCAAGTTCATACACAGGAACCTAAACACCGGACTTCCTCAGGCCCTGAAAATTCATAATGTATTTCACAGATCTTTGTTAAAGAGATATGTTGAACCTTTGGAGCCATCTCCCTTGCCACCTGCGCCTGTCATGGTGGACGGCAGTTTGGAATTCCAGATCGCCAAGATTATTGACTCTCGAGTTCTTAGTATTCAACATCTTGTTCACTGGAAGGATTATGGACCTGAGGAGAGGACATGGGTACCGGCATCTGACATGAATGCCAGTTGTTTGGTGAAAGCTTTTCACAGGTCTCATCCGGACAAAGTTGGTCCGGGGTGCCCAGAGGTCACCCGTAGAAGGAGGGGTACTGTCACGGACATTCCTATGACAGATAACAGGAGGTCTGTCAGATTGGCAACACGTGGTGTTCCTGGTGTAGTAATTGTCCCTCTCTTTATTGCTTCTTCTCCCACTATTCCTTGCGGTTTATAGCTTCAGTTGTTGTTGTGGTGTGCAGCAGTTTGGTTTTCAGCTGAGATCCTGGAGCCTCCATTTCTTCATTGATAGATAAGTTTCCTTTTCCATTCTGTGTGTTTTGTTACTTTTTACTGTTATTTTGTTATTAGGCCTAAGGGAGACTCCTGTTCTTCCTTCCTTTTGGAGGAACAGGTAGACTCATTCCTGTCATTAGTTCCAGGGTTCTATAGGGTCAGTTCGGTGTTTAGGTTCCTGTGTAATAACTTGCCTATTGCCTTGTCTGTTCATACTGGTAGATAGACTGGAATTGAGCCAGGGTTTCCTGTAGGAGGTGTCCATCTTCCTTCCTTAGTTTCTAGGCCTAATCTCCTTTCCCTCCTATGCTTGGTTTGGTTCCTCCCCCACACCTGCGCATGACAGGAGATGAGGCAGAAGCAGCACCAGCTCCATCATCAACAACTTAAGTCTGGAGTCTGTAAAGAGCTCTTTTCTTCACCCGCCTACTGAAGAAACCACCCAGCAGCTGCAGGACATGGAACAGAACCTGAACCAGCAGGTGGTGGTATACTTGGACTGCACCCTCCCAACCCAGATTCAAGATCCTCTGGTCTACTGGGCAGCCAAACTTGATTTGTGGTTGCAACTCGGTCGAGTTCAAAAGCAGACGAAGAGGATGCAGAGGAGGCAAATCTAGAAAGGCCCAATACTATCAAGAAACCAAGGCCAGATATAAATTAAAAACAAATCTGAATCCCCCAAAATAAATTTGAGAAGTAAGGGCATTTTCAATTTATCCAATTATGTGCTCAATAGAGGTGAAATCAAAGTCTTATCTAAAGGACTCTTTTTCTGTCCCACTAATGGCCCCAATCTCTTTGAACTTTTTGTTGACCTGAATCAGTATATTAGGAAACTTACTCTCCAACGCCACTTTCCACTTAAACATTCTGATACCTCATCTTATCACCATGATAGTAATATTCCGTATTTTAATGATAACGACTCTGAAGACATTGAGGATCTAATTCATGAGCTGGAATATTCCCCTATTCCCTCACAATTTTTCCCAAAATCTACTTTTTACCCAATAGAAAATAGGGGTCCACATCTTGAAGCTTTTTATAATACAGTCATTACAGACCTACATGGGCTTATGAAAACTAAACCCAAATTCCAATATCAGCCACATAACTTTCCTTCTGGAAGATTTTTTTCCCTTCTACACAAAGAGGTTTTATTCTTGATTTTATACTTTATCATAATTATTTTAAGTATGGGGAAGAATTCTTCCTTCAGAAACAAGGAACAGCGATAGGGATGAAATTTGCCCCCTCCTACGCAAATTTGTTCATGGGGGCCTTCAAAAAAGATATAGGTCTATTAGACCATACTAATATTCATTTTTATAGGAGATATATAGATGACATTTTCTTCATATGGCAAGGGGATTTGGAGTTCCTTGAAACATTTGTACAAAGGCTTAATTCTAATAAATGGAATCTCACCTTTACGGCCCATATCGATTCAAGAAAAAGAATATCCGCCTGGCCTCATTCAGGACTCCATCAACAGAGTCATGAAGGAGAGCCGAAAGGAAAGTTTAAAACCCAGAATACAAAAAGAGGACATGAGACCACGTGGTCCAAACTTTATCACCAGATACAATTCAGACTTCAATGCCGTTAAACTGATCCTAAAGAAACACTGGCCAATTTTACATAAAGATCCTATTATAGGCAAAAATCTACCCAGTCAGCCAAATGTCACATATCATCAAGCACGTACCCTTAAGAGCCTTCTGGCCCCATCATGACCTAAAATCCCCAACACAGACCCCGTTGCCAACCCATAAATTACTGGCAGACCTAACCATCAGGATAAAAGTAAGTGCTGCAACACTATTTCACATGGAATAGATGAAGTACTGATTACAAATACCGGTGAAAAAAGCAGGCTTAAACACTCTATAAATTGTGGTTCCAGTTATGTGATATATATGCTGGAATGCCTATATGACCTCCAGAACATTGGCCGCACTACCCAGACACCTGACTCGAAAATATTTGAAACATAGAAAAGTTCTTAGATACACTATTAAACATGAGAGTGACCCAAGCTTGCTGTTGCTAACACCAATCAACTGGATTTCTTATTCATACTCACAACTATGCAGAAAAGAGATGTTTTGGATATTCCGCTTCAACGCTCTAGTCCCCTTTGGGATGAAGCACTGGAGTATAGTAATTATTGAGCTTCCCATGTTTAACCGACTGTATGTACTGGTTAGGGCCCTTTATGTGGGAACCAGAGGTCGCACTACATTTTTTCCAGGTAATTATATTAGGTAATGATTGATGATAAGCTAGTCTAAAACATAAGTTATATTTATGGTACCTGGAAAACCCTTTTAACAATGTCGTCAACAGCACTCTGCTCCTTTATAGCTGATCTACAGCAGTGAAGAAAAATGTCTGGGTTGTTATGGAAACCTGGTGTGAAACTGTGTGTGTGTGGAGACGGTCTGCAAGCTTCTATTAGCTGATATGGGTCATGTGACCAGGCTTCTATTGGCTAATGCATTTTTTGGGAATATCTCAGGAACGGTACGTCCTGGAGAGCTGAGACCTGGTCTAAAACCTTCCTGGACACCTGATGTACCTGTGTGCCAAATTTTGTGATTGCAGCTGCGACAATGCAGATTCCTTTAGCGGACATACACACATACACACACACATACACTCAGCTTTATATATAAGATACTAGCTGAAGGACCCGGCTTCGCCCGGGTAGATTTAATTTATTTCATTTACTGTTTGTGTGTGTGTGTCATTAAAAGATATCGAGAGAGACTTCTACAGTGCCCGCCCCTTTAACAGTGACCTCTACAGCAGCCCGCCACTTTAACAGTGACCTCTACAGCAGCCCGCCCCTTTAACAGTGACCTCTGCAGCGGCCAGCCCCTTTAACAGTGACCTCTACAGCGGCCCACCCCTTTAACAGTGACCTCTACAGCAGCCCGCCCCTTTAACAGTGACCTCTACAGCAGCCCGCCCCTTTAACTGTGACCTCCACAGCAGCTAGAGTGGCCACTGTCTTCACCCCAGAAAGCCAGACCTCACCGCCCATTCCCCCAAACGTGAAACAGCGCCCCCAGTTCCCATGAAGACACACCACTAAACATGAGGCCACGCCCACCTGGCTCCTTGAAGACACCGAGGTGAAGCTGTGTGAGTGTGAGCTACTGAAAGGGTGGACATCCCTCTGTCTGTCCAGGCACTGCGTCGGACGGAGAACAGGTAGCCAGAAAACTGGACTGTCCAGCCTAAAGCCGGACATCTGGCCTGCCCCTAGGGTGGCCAGAGGTCTTGTTTTAGGCTGGACAGTCTGGCTTTCAGACTCCCTGTCCTCTGTCATGCGCAGGGCCTGGATGGACACAGGGATGTCCTTTTGAATAGCTCACTCTCAGCAGCAGCACTGTGCAGTCTGAGCAATGAGCTGCAGGGAGAAAGTCAGCCTCCCCCCACCCCTGCAGCTGAAAGAAGGTGATTTTTACCTATATTTTTAATCCCGGTCAAATGCGGCATGGAAGGGGCGTAGCCTGATTGAGTCAGGGGCGTGACTTAGTGGGATCTGGGGATGGGGCTTTTAAGTCCTTCTTTTGATGGTGGCCTGAATTACAGGTCGATGCCATAGTAATTTAGGAGGAAGGTGGGTAGCAGTGGAAGAATACATCTTTTATTACTACTGAAAAGTAAATATGTGAAATTTACATTATATGAGGTAATGATTGATGATGAATTAGTCTAAAACATAAGTTATATTTATGATAACCGAAATACCCCTTTACCATTGTCATCCACAGTGCTCTGCCTCTTTAATGCAGACCTACAGCAGTGAACTGGCTAGGTTGTCATAGAAACCTGGTGTGTGGAGACTGCCTGTGAGCTTCTATTGGCTGATAAGGGTCAAGTGACCAGGCTACTATTGGCTAATGCATTTTTTGGGAATATCTCAGGAACGGTACGTCCTGGAGAGCTGAAAACTGTTCTAAAACCTTCCCGGACACCTGATGTACATGTGTGCCAAATTTTGTGATTATAGCTGTAGTGGTGCGGATTCCTTTAGCGGACATACACACACACATATACTCATACTTTATATATTAGATTACTATAACTCTCCTCATCCATAAGAATGCACCCTTGTACTGCAGTACATGAGTGTATTCTTAAGGATGAAGGGGGTTATAGTCACATTTAGCAGAAAGTTAATTTTTAAGTCGGCCCCTGAGTTGTCCCCCACCCAGGGCTTTTAGGTGCAGGGGATAGTACAGGGCGATTGAGGCAACTAAAACGCCTTCCTTCCTCTCACATCAGCGGTGCTCTGTAACAATATTGCTCATAGCTGGGCTGGAGGGAGTAAACCTATTGGTGGAGGTCGCAGTTCCTGCTTGCGCTCACCACTAATCAGCAGTGTATATGGGCGGTAGAGGAGAAAGAGAACTGCTCTACTCTCTCCTCCTCCTCTTCTATGGAGCGGATCTAGGCGGCAGCTAGGCATTAGGGCTGAATGTTTAACTGCCCGCCCCAAACTTGAATTGCAGGATCAGGAGAAGGCTAAGTAAAATCTCCTGCAATCCTGCAATACTGCTGGCCGGCTTGATTTTCTGCATATCACTTTATAAGACACACTGACATTTTCCTCCCACTTTGGGGGCAAAAAAGTATGTCTTATAAAGCGGAAAATACAGTATGTACTTCTTATGATTTTAATATTTTTCTATGTAGAGAGTTATGTATATATATATATATATATATATATATATATATATATATATGCAGTACAGACCAAAAGTTTGGACACACCTTCTCATTCAAAGAGTTTTCTGTATTTTTATGACTATGAAAATTGTAGATTCACACTGAAGGCATCAAAACTATGAATTAACACATGTGGAATTATATACTTAACAAAAAAGTGTGAAACAACTGAAAATATGTCTTATATTCTAGGTTCTTCAAAGTAGCCACCTTTTGCTTTGATTACTGCTTGCACACTTTTGGCATTCTCTTAATGAGCTTCAAGAGGTAGTCACCTGAAATGGTATTCCAACAGTCTTGAAGGAGTTCCCAGAGATGCTTAGCACTTGTTGGCCCTTTTGCCTTCACTCTGCCGTCCAGCTCACCCCAAACCATCTCGATTGGGTTCAGGTCTGGTGACTGTGGAGGCCAGGTCATCTGGCGTAGCACCCCATCACTCTCCTTCTTGGTCAAATAGCCCTTACACAGCCTGGAGGTGTGTTTGGGGTCATTGTCCTGTTGATAAATAAATGATGGTCCAACTAAACGCAAATCGGATGGAATAGCATGCCGCTGCAAGATGCTGTGGTAGCCATGCTGGTTCAGTATGCCTTCAATTTTTAATAAATCCCCAACAGTGTCACCAGCAAAGCACCCCCACACCATCACACCTCCTCCTCCATGCTTCACGGTGGGAACCAGGCATGTAGAGTCCATCCGTTCACCTTTTCTGCGTCGCACAAAGACACGGTGGTTGGAACCAAAGATCTCAAATTTGGACTCATCAGACCAAAGCACAGATTTCGACTGGTCTAATGTCCATTCCTTGTGTTCTTTAGCCCAAACAAGTCTCTTCTGCTTGTTGCCTGTCCTTAGCAGTGGTTTCCTAGCAGCTATTTTACCATGAAGGCCTGCTGCACACAGTCTCCTCTTAACAGTTGTTGTAGAGATGTGTCTGCTGCTAGAACTCTGTGTGGCATTGACCTGGTCTCTAATCTGAGCTGCTGTTAACCTGCGATTTCTGAGGCTGGTGACTCGGATGAACTTATCCTCCGCAGCAGAGGTGACTCTTGGTCTTCCTTTCCTGGGGCGGTCCTCATGTGAGCCAGTTTCTTTGTAGAGCTTGATGGTTTTTGCGACTGCACTTGGGGACACTTTCAAAGTTTTCCCAATTTTTCGGACTGACTGACCTTCATTTCGTAAAGTAATGATGGCCACTCGTTTTTCTTTACTTAGCTGCTTTTTTCTTGCCATAATACAAATTCTAACAGTCTATTCAGTAGGACTATCAGCTGTGTATCCACCTGACTTCTGCCCAACACAACTCATGGTCCCAACCCCATTTATAAGGCAAGAAATCCCACTTATTAAACCTGACAGGGCACACCTGTGAAGTGAAAACCATTTCGGGTGACTACCTCTTGAAGCTCATCAAGAGAATGCCAAGTGCAAAGCAGTAATCAAAGCAAAAGGTGGCTACTTTGAAGAACCTAGAATATAAGACATATTTTCAGTTGTTTCACACTTTTTTGTTAAGTATATAACTCCACATGTGTTAATTCATAGTTTTGATGCCTTCAGTGTGAATCTACAATTTTCATAGTCTTTTGGTCTGTACTGTATATATATATATATATATATATATATATATATATAGTGCCTTGCGAAAGTATTCGGCCCCCTGGAACTTTTCAACCTTTTGCCACATTTCAGGCTTCAAACAAAAAGATATAACATTTTAAATTTTTGGTGAAGAATCGACAACAAGTGGGTCACAACTGTGAAGTGGAACGAAATTTATTGGATCATTTAAACTTTTTTTGTAATAATAAAACTGAAAAATGGGGCGTGCAAAATTATTCGGCCCATTTACTTTCAGTTCAGAAAACTCACTCCAGAAGTTCATTGAGGATCCAATCTGAATGATCCAATGTTGTCCTATATATATATATATATATATATATATATATATATATAAATGCACCTGCTCTGTGATAGTCTTAGGGTTATGTTTAAAGCGCAGAGAGCATCATGAAGACCAAGGAACACACCAGGCAGGTCCGTGATACTGTTGTGGAGAAGTTTAAAGCCGGATTTGAATACCAAAATATTTCCCAAGCTTTAAACATGCCAAGGAGCACTGTGCAAGCGATCATATTGAAATGGAAGGAGTATCAGACCACTGAAAATCTACCAAGACCCGGCCGTCCCTCTAAACTTTTATCTCAAACAAGGAGAAGACTGATCAGAGATGCAGCCAAGAGGCCCATGATCACTCTGGATGAACTGCAGAGATCTACAGCTGAGGTGGGAGAGTCTGTCCATAGGAAAACAATAAGTCGAACACTTCACAAATCTGGCCTTTATGGAAGAGTGGCAAGAAGAAAGCCATTTCTCAAAGATATCCATAAAAAGTCTCATTTACAGTTTGCTACAAGCCACCTGGGAGACACACCAAACATGTGGAAGAAGGTACTCTGGTCAGATGAAACCAAAATCCAACTTTTTGGAAACAATACAAAACGATATGTTTGGTGTAAAAGCAACACAGCTCATCACCCTGAACACACCATCCCCACTGTCAAACATGGTTGTGGAAGCATCATGGTTTGGGCCTGCTTTTCATCAGCAGGGACAGGGAAGATGGTTAAAATTGATGGGAACATGGATGGAGCCAAATACAGGACCATTCTGGATGAAAACCTGTTGGAGTCTGCAAAAGACCTGAGACTGGGACGGAGATTTATCTTCCAACAAGACAATGATCCCAAACATAAAGCAAAATCTACAATGGAATGGTTCAAAAATAAACGTATCCAGGTCTTAGATGGCCAAGTCAAAGTCCAGACCTGAATCCAATTGAGAATATGTGGAAAGAGCTGAAAACTGCTGTTTACAAATGCTCTCCATCCAACCTCAAAGAGCTCGAGCTGTTTTGCAAGGAAGAATGGGCAAGAATTTCAGTCTCTAGATGTGCAAAACTGATAGAGACATACCCCAAGCGACTTGCAGCTGTAATCGCAGCAAAAGGTGGCGCAACAAAGTATTAATGAAAGGGGGACGAATAATTTTGCACGCCCCACTTTTCAGTTTTATTATTACAAAAAAAGTTTAAATGATCCAATAAATTTCGTTCCACTTCACAATTGTGACCCACTTGTTGTTGATTCTTCACCAAAAATTTAAAATGTTATATCTTTTTGTTTGAAGTCTGAAATGTGGCAAAAGGTTGACAAGTTCCAGGGGGCCGAATACTTTCGCAAGGCATGGATAAAAATATATTTTATCATATATTTTTTTCTCTACTATATACAGTGCTGGCCAAAAGTATTGGCACCCCTGCAATTCTGTCAGATAATACTCAATTTCTTCCAGAAAATGATTGCAATCACAAATGCTTTGGTAATAATATCTTCATTTAATTTATCTTCAATGGAAAACCACAAAAAGAATTGTCAAAAAGCCAAATTGGATATAATTCCACACCAAACATAAAAAAGGGGGTGAACAAAAGTATTGGCACCCTTTGAAAAATCATGTGATGCTTCTCTAATTTGTGTAATTAACAGCACCTGTTACTTACCTGTGGCACATAACAGGTGGTGGCAATAACTAAATCACACTTGCAACCAGTTGAAATGAATTAAAGTTGACTCAACCTCTGTCCTGTGTCCTTGTGTGTGCCACATTGAGCATGGAGAAAAGAAAGAAGACCAAAGAACTGTCTGAGGACTTGAGAAGCAAAATTGTGAGGAAGCATGAGCAATCTCAAGGCTACAAGTCCATCTCCAAAGACCTGAATGTTCCTGTGCCTACCGTGCGCAGTGTCATCAAGAAGTTTAAAGCCCATGGCACTGTGGCTAACCTCCCTAAATGTGGACGGAAAAGAAAAATTGACGATGGATTTCAACGAAAGATTGTGCAGATGGTGGCTAAAGAACCTCGACTAACATCCAAACAAGTTCTAGCTGCCCTGCAGTCCGAGGGTACAACAGTGTCAACCCGTACTATCCGTCGGCGTCTGAATAAAAAGGGACTCTATGGTAGGATACCCAGGAAGACCCCACTTCTGACCCAGAGACATAAAAAAGCCAGGCTGGAGTTTGCCAAAACTTACCTGAGAAAGCCAAAAACTTTTTGGTAGAATGTTCTCTGGTCAGATGAGACAAAAGTAGAGCTTTTTGGGAAAAGGCATCAACATAGAGTTTACAGGAAAAAAAAAGAGGCCTTCAAAGAAAAGAACACGGTCCCTACAGTCAAACATGGCGGAGGTTCCCTGATGTTTTGGGGTTGCTTTGCTGCCTCTGGCACTGGACTGCTTGACCGTGTGCATGGCATTATGAAGTCTGAAGACTACCAACAAATTTTGCAACATAATGTAGGGCCCAGTGTGAGAAAGCTGGGTCTCCCTCAGAGGTCATGGGTCTTCCAGCAGGACAATGACCCAAAACACACTTCAAAAAGCACTAGAAAATGGTTTGAGAAAAAGGAAAGGAGACTTCAAAAGTGGCCAGCAATGAGTCCAGACCTGAATCCCATAGAACACCTGTGGAGAAATCTCAAAATGGCAGTTTGGAGAAGGCACCCTTCCAATCTCAGGGACCTGGAGCAATTTGCCAAAGAAGAATGGTCTAAAATTCCAGAACAGCATTGTAAGAAACTCATTGATGGTTACCGGAAGCAGTTGTTCGCAGTTATTTTGTCTAAAGGTTGTGCTACCAAGTATTAGGCTGAGGGTGCCAATACTTTTGTCCGGCCCATTTTTGGAGTTTTGTGTAAAATGATTTGACTTTTTTTTCATTCTCTTTTGTGTTTTTTCATTGCAAGCAAAATAAAAGAAGATATTATTACCAAAGCATTTGCGATTGCAATCATTTTCTGGAAGAAATTGAGTATTATCTGACAGAATTGCAGGGGTGCCAATACTTTTGGCCAGCACTGTATATATTTTTTTACTACTATTTTTTCAACTACTAATTTTTTCTACAACTATTATTACTATTATTATCACCATTTTTATTTGTATTTTTATTTCTCTACATATTTCATTGACAACTAATAATTATATACTATATACATTTATGCCCCATGTACACACCAGTTTTTTTCCTCCATATCGTTCCCCTTTTGAATATAGGTATTATCTTTTTATACCCTAATAATTTCCATCCCAGGCTGGAGTACATCTGTGAAGAACTTCCTCCAATGCCACTACTAGAATGGCTGGTGGGTCCCAGGGTGGAACGCACCAATGGGACTTCCTCCTCTGTCTCTGCCCCTCCAGCTTGGAGCGCACCACTCATTTCTCTGTTTCTAGTGCTATGCGTTCACAGCTGGAGAGCTTCCCACTTCTGCCCACCGACAGCCATTTTCTGCTACAGCGTTCCATGGTGGAACACACCCTTTGGCCACAGCCACAATTATTTGTATGGCAGACCCCATCTCTTTATCCTGCCATCTTATTGAATCATTTACCTCTTTTTTATTATCTATTATTTATTAATTCTATTAATAGATTACTGTTTAACAGATTATTGTTCCATCAAGCAAATGAAATGCACCTATATATAACTGTGAGTCCTTTTTATATGTTTGTATTGTTTGCTCCTGATGAATTGGATACTTGTACAGTCCCCGAAATGCGTTGAACTATTTGGAATAAAAGCATCTTTAAGTATGAAAGTTCTTTGGTGCATCTCTAATTAAGGATGGGGTGTTTACATCTCTACAGGCGATCTCAGCGAGGGAGGTAAGGGTGACAAGTGTTTTGAGTTTATCTTGCTCACCCTCCTCCCTGGTGAAGTAAGTCCCCAGATTCCTATGGTCTATTTTATACATTTTATTATGAAAAAAAATCTTATTTACATTGGAAGTATAATTGGAAGAATTCTTTTTGCACCAGAATATACCTCCTTATAATAATTATCAATATATAATGGTCAGTACCTTGCCTAACTGCCTAAAACCTGGTCTTCAATTCAGTTCACTGTTGCGTTCTATTTATTCATCACTATATATTTTTTCTCTCCAAGGGCTCACCTCTTGGGACTATTTGCATGTTCTCTTAACTGTACTATGATTTTAGCCTTGGCGCCCCAGTTTGCCCTGGGCATGCCTTCCTGCCCAACCAGTAGTGTGGCATCAGAGTGGGTGTTTAGTGCAGCTCACAGTCGGGGTTTAATGTGGCGGAGGGCACAGGAAATGTTGAGACATTAACCTTTTTAAAGTTGAATCAGGCGTGAATCAGCCAGGATTTCCACACACTGGTGCCTGATGCATCAGACTAAAACATTCGTGCAGTAATGTTCTGACTGCAGTGTCATTTTTTTTGTGAAAAATCGTCCCATTACTTCTGGCCATGTGCTTCAGCCACTATTCTAATACTGCCACTCACCTGATTCCACACACCTGCTGTCTCTGCTACCATCTTCTCCTATTGTCACCAACCATCTTGTTGTGTTACTGCCACTGCTGTTGCCCCCCACCATTGAGACACTATTATGACTCCTCATGCTGTTGCGACCCTCCCCACTACATTATGGTGCCACTGTGTTGACTCCTCATGCTGTTACCACACTCACCACTGTGAGACTGGGCCATTATGTTGACTGCTTATGCTGTTGCCACCCTCCCTACTCTGTGACTAGGCCACTACATTGACTCCTTATGCTGTTACAACCCTCCCCACTCTGTGACTGGGTCACTATGATGACTCCTCATGCGGTTGCCACCCTCATCACTCTTTGTCTGGGCCACTATGTTGACTCCTCATGCTGTTGCCACCCTTCCTACTATGTGATTGGGCCACTGTGCTTACTTCTCATGCTGTTACCACCCTCCCGACTCTGTGACTAGGCCACTATGTTGACTCCTCATCCTGTTGCCACCCTCACCATTCTGTGACTAGGCGACTATGTTCACTCCTTATGCTGTTGCCATGCTCCCCACTCTGTGATAAGGCCACTATGTTGACTCCTCATCCTGTTGCCACCCTCAGCATTCTGTGACCGGGCCACTAATGTCCCTGTTTGGCCTTGTTGACATCACCGTTTATTTTACCCTTCTTCAGATCTGTCAAAAGAACTGAAAAATGAAAAACACAATGGCTCCTGTCTTTGGAGCATTCATAAGGCCTATATCACCTGGTCAGTATTTTGCATCAGGATTATATTATTATTTGGAAGCCAAAAGCAGGAGTGGATCCAAAACACAGAAGATATGCAAATATTTCTATCACGTTATCTCTGTTTTGGATCCACTCCTGTTTTTGCCTTACTAATACTGACCAAATACTGACCGTGTGATAGAGGCCATTAAAGTCCTGCATGCAAGATGCTTTTCCATCTGAATAAAATAGATTTTAGGGGCAAATGGCCAAAACTCATGAAAATTGAGCATGAGGCCTCTATAACACGGTCACTATTTTGTATCAGGAATAGATCATGATTTAGAAGCCAAAAGCAGGAGTAGGTACAAAGCACAGAAGACATGCGAATATTGTCATCTCTGTTTTATACCCACTCCTGTTTTTTTTGGCCCTAGCAATACTGATCAGTTACTGACCAAATACTGATCATGTGAAGGTGGATGCTCAAAAGACAGGATCCATTTTTTTGGGGTTGTTCTTCTGACGGATCAGAGGACAGGAAAAATAAACAGTCATGTCAATTATGTAAAAGGAGAGAACTCTTTCAGTCTGTAGTAGAATCTTGGGCCACTGCACAATTAAGTCATTATATTGACGCTAAGATTGACCTGTAACTGACCAAATAATTAAAGTGTGAACGGAGTCTAAGAGTGACATTTGTCACCTGCATGTCATACTGACGCACAGTAAGTGTTTCACTGCCACAGCTGACGAGCTATGCATGTTTATGCACTGCACAGTGATGTACACCAAGATACACTCTCCCTTCAGGCCGGAAAACAGCTGATTTCTAATGCGCTTCATGACTAATTAATTTGGATTGAATCAAATTTTTTTGTAAAATTTGGCAAACCATCCAATCTAAATCTTTGAAAACTTCGCTCATTTCTAGTTATCAGTGAATGATAGCATTGTGTGTATACGTGAGCATGCAGAGATAGCTGTAAGTCACTGGTAACTCCTCCAACTTTTACCGATAGCTCTTCATAGGAAGTGAAAAGAGCAAAGATAAAAATGTAAAAATTACAGGTTTTACAGAATCTTTTCCCTCAAAAATATATATCAATCCATTCAGCTTCTCCTGAATGGTGACAGGTCCTCTCTAACATCCACCATAATCTGAACCTCTCCCTTATGTTTTCAAGAATTCTCTTGAGCTGAACTAGTTCTCTAGAATGCCCTATACTAGTTAAAGCTAACCTCCAGCACTCTAGCTGTGGTGAAACTACGACTCTAATTCACAACATTCATGGGTTTAGGTGCTAGCTAAAACATTGTTCTTCTGAACCTGGTCCATTATCAAACACTAAATGGCAGGGCCACTGTACAAAACAAGAACTTTTACCTTTTGTGTCACCCCTCATAGATTGTAAGCTCTCGAGAGCAGGGCCCTCATTACAAAATGTTGCATATTAGACTATGTCTCCTTTGTCACAATTTATAGCAACATCTTGGTGCACTTACAGGCCCCGAATGTTCTGAATTCTAATGAAAAAACAAGGATGACTACTGACCAGGACATACTGCAGGAGCTGAAGGACCTGTGATGACATCACAGCTAGGTGATCTGTGCTGGAGGCAGAGCTGGGTGGTGGAGAAGGACCTGTGATGATGTCACCATCATGTGATCAGTGCTGGAGGGGGCTGAGCTAGGCTGTGAATAGGAGAACTAGTGGAGAAGACCTTGTGATGGCTTCTGTGACATGAGAAGAGGGACATTAGGGACTATGAGGAACATTATTAATGCCGGGGCCACTATGGGGGGCATTATTAATGCTGGGGACCACTATGGAGGACATTATTAATGCTAGGTGCCGTTATATGGACATTACTAATGCCGGGGGCCACTATGGGGGGCATTATTAATGCTGGTGGCCACTATGGAGGACATTATTAAAGGGAGGGGCCATTATGGGGGAACATTATTTATGCTGAAGGCCCCTATGGGGGATGTTATTACTACTGGGGGCTGATATTATTTATATTATTATTATATTATTATTTATTAAAATATTACATTATTTATATTGGGGCCACTATGGGAGACATTATTACTGCTGGGGGCCACTATGGGGGGACATTATTTATGCTGGGGACCAATATTGGAACTTTAATTACAATTGGAGCCATTATGGGGGGTTTGGATAAGCCAATGGAATTCATCCAGTTTTAATAGCCAGATGGTGAGAAAATGGCCATAAAAAAGCTGACAGCGCGTCTGCTTTTAACGGTCTATTTTTTAAATTTATTTTATTTTTATTTGTGTGCATGTAACCTTACATGGGACTGTATGATGGAGGTGGTTTGGCAGGGAGTGATGTTTCTTACATAGGACTGTGCATTGGAGGGGCTAAAGGCAGGGAATTGATTTTATTTACGTGGGACTGAATATTGGAGGGGCTGAAGGGAGGAAACGATGTTTTGTACATGGGACTGTGTGTTGGAGGGGCTGAAGGCAGGGGACTGATGTTATTTACATGGGACTGTATAGTGGATGGGCTGAAGAGAGAGAATTATGTTTTGTACTGTATATGGGACTGTATGTTGGAGGAGGCAGGAGAGATGGTGTGATGTTATTTACATGGGACTGTATGGTGGAGGTAGGGAAATGATGTTATTTACATGGGCCTGTAGTTGGAATGGTTGGGGCATTATATTTCTGAGGGTACTAGAGAGAGGATTATAACTATAGGGGGCACTGCAGGGGGCATTATAAATACAGGGGACATTATAAGGGTCCTGATTGCTACAGGTTGCTCTATAGGAGAGCAAATAGATTGCGGGGCAGTAGAGGGCTTTATTACCACTGGGAGAACAATAGGGGGGCCTTATTTCTACTGGGAGCTCTGTGAGGGCATTATTAATACTGGAGGGCTCTTCTACTAATGTAGGCACTCTTGTGGAGCATTATCACTGTTGGGGGCACTGTAGGGGGCAGTATTACTGATTAGGGTATTCTAGAAGGGGATTACTATTGGTGGGACATTGAGGAGCACTATTACTATGGGGGGCACTATTATTTCTTCAGGATAGAATTTGGGAGTACAGTGAGCAGCAGCATAACACGGTTGGGTCTCAAGGATGAGGAGAATTATAGAAATGATAGACATTGCTGCCATTTCTTCATCCCTGCTTCCCAAAAAGCAAAATAAAAAGCCATAAAAAAAACGTATATAACCCAACTTATTCCACATAAAAAAGAACTCACACAGCTCTGTTGAGTGGAAGAAAAATATGTATGGTTCTCAAAAAATAGCTGTACTGTTACTCCAGAGGCTGTGCGAAAGAAACATGGCGCCAATAAACCAATCCATCAAAATTTGTGCTGCAAAAGCCAAAAGGTCTTCTTTCCCTTCTGCAGCTCGCAGCATACCCAAACCGCAGCTTACTTCCTCAGTTAATGCATTTCCGCACACAGAAGGATCTCAGTACCGGCGAAAAAAGCTTCAGTTTTGTCACAATTCATTTTCAATGGAGACAAAACATAACTGAACAGAACAGAATGCTCCAAAAAGCATTCCATTCTGTTTGGTTGCATTCCCATACTGGAGAGCAAACCGCAGCAAGTATGCAGTTTTCTTTCCGTCACGGGATGCGGAGCAAAACGACACAATAGAAAACTGATCTGTCCCCCCATTGACTTTCAGTGGAGTTCATGACGGATCCATCTTGGCTATGTTAAAGATAATTCAACCAGATCTGTTCATAACGGATGCAGATGGTTGTATTATCAGTAACAGAAGCGTTTTTGCTGAACCCTGCCGGATCCAGCAAAAACGCTAGTGTGAAAGTAGCCTTATTCATACTGTCAGTGTTTAGTCGGTAATTTCCATCAGTGATTTTCAGCCCAAACTAGATACATAGGAAGAACAGTCTCTGCCTTATACCTTATGTCTGGTGAGGCTGTAATTCTGGTTTTGGCTCACAATCACTGGTGGAAACCACTGACCAAAACATAGAAGAGGATTCTTTACGGTAAGAGCAGTCAGACTATAGAACTCTCTGCCTGAGGAGGCGGTGATGGTAAGTTCACTAAAAGAGTTCAAGAGAAGCCTGGATGTATTTTTGGAGGGTAATAATATTACAGGTTATAGTTACTAGAGAGGGGTCATTGATCCAGGGAGTAATTCTGATTGCCTACTTGGAGTCGGGAAGGAATTTCTTTCCCTACAGTGTGGAAAATTCAGTAAAAGAAGAAGGAAAAAACGGCGAGGGTTAGTAGATCCTAACTAGAGGAAAACGTATCCTCTTTCGGATGTATAACTAGAGGAGCGCTAGTGGGGATAAGTATAGGAGATAAAAAATAATATTTAGGCCGGTTTCACACGACCGTGTTTCACGGCCCGATACGGGCCGTGAAAGCCCGACCTGTGCTCCTCCAGAGGACGGGAGCGCACGGCGTCATTGGTTGCTATGACGCCGTGCGCTTCCTGAGGCCGCCGCTGTACAGTGAAACACTGTACACGCTCGTATACAGTGTTTCACTGTACGGCGGCTGCCTCAGGAAGCGCACGGCGTCATAGCAACCAATGACGCCGTGCGCTCCCGTCCTCTGGAGGAGCACAGGTCGGGCTTTCACGGCCCGTATCGGGCCGTGAAACACGGTCGTGTGAAACCGGCCTTAATCGTAGGGGTGAAAAAAGCAAACTCCCGGCAGCTTAAAGGGGACTCTTTGTGGAATCCACAAGAGAAATAGACAATAAAAAAAGGGACAAGAAGTAGTGTGTGACACCTCTACTTCAATTACAAAAAAACCCTTTTTAGTAGCGCCAGGTCAATGTAGTAGCTGTTAAACTGTATTGTGAATTATACACACTATATTGCCACGTTATGAGACAATCATAAATCAATAACCACATCGGGTAACTCACTTCACAGGGGGTGGAGATTTGGGAAAGATTGTAGTTCCCTATCTCCTTCCCCCTCGCCAGGTCAGCCTGTTGATATCCAAGTATCTAACAGCACGGCACTCCTCAATATCAGAGTACTTCACAGCACAGCAATCTTCAATAAAGTAACTTTCAATCGAGTAAACCGGGTTATACTCACTTCACAGGGGGGTAGGATTCAGGGTAAACCTGTTTTCCTATAACCCCCCCTAGCCAAAGTTGCCTGTCAATGTACGTGGAAATCAGCAGTACCAGTCGGTATCTTCTTGGTATTGGCTTTATTGTAGATCCAAAAAAAAAAAATGCTCAACGCGTTTCGGGGTATGAATAAAAAGTTCCCCTTCTTCAGGAGCAAGACATAATTTACATAAAAACAATTAGAAACAGACATAATAAAGAAAATAGCAATACCTATTTATAGGCATATCCTCCATGTGGTCTGACGCCGAAATGGTGTACGGTGTGCTTCCGGCATCCGCGCTTCTCACTATTAGCTTCCGGTCACGTGTGCGCTCCAGGCTGGAGCGCACCTCCGGTTATGATGATCGTAAACCGGAAGATGCGTGTCACAGTGGAACGCATCAGTGCCGGCCGAAGCGAGTATGGTGGGACTTTGGATGGCAACGGGGGGGGTTATAAAAATGCTATTAGATTAAAAAGGAAATTATTAAAATACAATTAGAACTCCCATTTGTTCTTTTTTCTAGATTTTATATGATATTAAGTGGGGTCTATTAGCATGCGTTCCACGTTGGAACGCATCAGAGTTAAAAAATGGAGACTAGGTATCCCTATTACTTTATCTATTTTTTTGTTATTCATTTTTATATTCAGTGTAAGAGTATGTTATACTTATACCTCTTTTAGAGGATTGGTGAAGATGAAGAAGGGGATTATAGCTGAAAGCTATAGCTGAGAGCTATAGTTCTAGAACTCTAAAAATTCTATACAAATATACATCTATATAAAAGGTCTTTTTAGAATAAGAGAAAGGAGGATATTGAGCGAATATTAATAATTAACGTATTCCAGAGATTCGTTCAAACCGTATGGGGTGAGGGTATTGAGTTTATAAATCCAATACATCTCCTTCCTGCATTACTGCTGGAAAGAGAAGGATACTTGTTCTAAGGGAACCACTTTTAGTTTAGACGAGTCGCCATCATGTACTAATGAAAAGTGGCGGGATACACTATGTGTGGGGACCTGTCTTTTGATATTGGATCTATGATCACTCATGCGTTCTCTTAGCGCCTGTGTGGTACGCCCTACATAGAGGAGGTTACAAGGACAGGATAGTAAGTATATTATATTAGTGCTTTCGCAGGTCATTTCGTGTTTTAGGGTGATAGATTCTTTAAAAGATGGATGGTGTACTTCTGTAGTCCCATCTTGGATCATTATACAACATTTACACCTTTTCTTTTTACATCTGAAGGCTCCCACTTTCTCTTTCTTTTTCACGGATATGACCGTGATCTCATTTTTATTAAGTTGGGGAAAGGATGGAGCTAATATGTTTTTGAGTGTTTTTGCTCTCCTAAATATCAGGTTTGGTTTTTTTGGAATGGTTTTGCCTAAAATTGGATCTTTTTGTAATACTGGCCAGTGTTTGGTGAGTATCTGTCTGATAGTGTTATGTTTTGCATTGTAGCGAGTGATAAGGCTGGTGGGTGGCCTTCTTGCGTCCACATTTCTCTTTTGTTTCCCTATTAGACATTCTTTCTGGTTTTCCTTCAAGATTCTCTTTGTGGATGCTTTAATCAATTCTGGCGGGTATCCTTTTTCTAGGAATCTGGCAAATTGTGGAAAATTGGCTTCTACCTCACAGGTTTTTTTTTGCTTTTCTCTGGATCAACTTGTAGAAAAACAGGCTATATATTGGTAATGTGTACAGTATAAGTGCTGGAAGGCGTGTGTATCTCTTCCGTTAGCTGGGTGAGATAAATGAAAATCTAGAAATACTGCTGCTTCAGCAAGGCATAGCTTGCTGGAGATCTTTGTTTAAAGTGACATGGGCTGGATTTCTTGGACTTGGAGACAGGTTGGTAGTTTGAGTCTTCCAGTCCATACCCTTCCACTACAGGTATTGCGGTTAACTGAGGAGATTGCAGGTGAGGCCTGCTATTGTAATCACGGAGGGATAAAACTTCCCTCTGTGTATGAGAGTGAGAGAGAGAGAGGGCCCCAGGGAACAGACCTGGAGAGGGCCCGGGTGGTCCTAGCCAGGAGGGCTGGGGGGGCCACAAGGCTGAGGAAGCCTGTGAGAGAGTGAATTTGGAAGGGAGCCTGCAGAGGCTCTGTGTGGTCTCAGCCAGGAGGGCTGAGGGGCCACAAGGCTTTGTAAAGCCTGAAGTTTAGGGGGCCCAGCGACGCCTATGGATAGAGGGTCGCACAGTCAGAGTCTGAAGGACTATTAGACCATCTCCCCCCAAAGGTGCTGGTGAGGTCACAGCCAGGAGGCTGCTGGACTGGACCGGGTGTGAATGGCGCTCTATAGGTAAAATAGAGACATCACGTGTATTAGGAGGAGCCCAGACAGGCAGATGTTTATTTGCATGTTTTTCATGTGTGTTGGTGCTAAAGAGTGAAAATAAAGCATCATTTGGACGTTAAGACACATCAAGATTTGTGATTGGGACCCCCTGAGAGAGAGCGATCCCTTACAATATATACAGTGCCTTGCGAAAGTATTCAGCCCCCTGGAACTTTTCAACTTTTTGCCACATTTCAGACTTCAAACAAAAAGATATAGCATTTTAAATTTTTGGTGAAGAATCAACAACAGGTGGGTCACAATTGTGAAGTGGAACGAAATTTATTGGATCATTTAAACTTTTTTTGTAATAATAAAACTAAAAAGTTGGGCGTGCAAAATTATTCAGCCCATTAAGGATCCATTCCCACGACCGTATGTATTCCGTGTCCGTATAAAAACGGAACGGAAGACATACGGAAAGTCTTCCGTAGTGTTCCGTAATTTTGCGGACCCATTGACTTTAATGGAGCTACGGACGTGTTTTGCGGCCAAGTATAGGACGTTTCCTTTTTTTGCGGGAGAACTTCCATAATATACGGATGTGGAATGCACACGGTGTGCATTCCGCATTTTTTTTTCTCCTATGGAAAAATGAATGGCTCCGTATGGTTCCGCATCTTATCTGCAAAAATGCGGATAAGATACAGAAATGAACATACGGTCGTGTGAATGGGACCTTACTTTCAGTTCAGAGAACTCACTCCAGAAGTTCATTGAGGATCTCTGAATGATCCAATGTTGTCCTAAATGACTGATGAAGATAAATAGAATCCACCTGTGTGTAATCAAGTCTTCGTATAAATGCACCTGCTCTGTGATAGTCTCAGGGTTCTGCATCATGAAGACCAAGGAACACACCAGGCAGGTCCGTGATACTGTTGTGGAGAAGTTTAAAGCCGGATTTGGATACCAAAATATTTCCCAAGCTTTAAACATTCCAAGGAGCACTGTGCAAGCGATCATATTGAAATGGAAGGAGTATCAGACCACTGAAAATCTACCAAGACCCGGCCGTCCCTCTGAAGACTGATCAGAGATGCAGCCAAGAGGCCCATGATCACTCTGGATGAACTGCAGAGATCTACAGCTGAGGTGGGAAAGTCTGTCCATAGGACAACAATCAGTCCAACACTTAACAAATCTGGCCTTTATGGAAGTGTGGCAAGAAGAAAGCCATTTCTCAAAGATATCAATAAAAAGTCTCGTTTACAGTTTGCCACAAGCCACCTGGGAGACACACCAAACATGTGGAAGAAGGTGCTCTGGTCAGATGAAACCAAAATCGAACTTTTTGAAAACAATGCAAAACGATATGTTTGGCGTAAAAGCAACACAGCTCCTCACCCTGAACACACCATCCCCACTGTCAAACATGGTGGTGGCAGCATCATGGTTTGGGCCTGCTTTTTCATCAGCAGGGACAGGGAATATGGTTAAAATTGATGGGAAGATGGATGGAGCCAAATACAGGACCATTCTGGATGAAAACCTGTTGGAGTCTGCAAAAGACCTGAGATTAGGACGGAGATTTATCTTCCAACAAGACAATGATCCCAAACATAAAGCAAAATCTACAATGTAATGGTTCAAAAATAAACGTATCCAGGTCTTAGAATGGCCAAGTCAAAGTCCAGACCTGAATCCAATTGAGAATATGTGGAAAGAGCTGAAAACTGCTGTTCACAAACGCTCTCCATCCAACCTCAAAGAGCTCGAGCTGTTTTGCAAGGAAGAATAGGTAAGAATTTCAGTCTCTAGATGTGCAAAACTGATAGAGACATACCCCAAGCGACTTGCAGCTGTAATCGCAGCAAAAGGTGGCGCAACAAAGTATTAATGCAAGGGGGCCAAATAATTTTGCACACCCCACTTTTCAGTTTTATTATTACAAAAAAAAGTTTAAATGATGCAAAAAAATTTCGTTCCACTTCACAATTGTGACCCACTTGTTGATTCTTCACCAAAAATGTAAAATGTTATATCTTTTTGTTTGAAGCCTGAAATGTGGCAAAAGGTTGAAAAGTTCCAGGGGGCCGCATACTTTCGCAAGGCACTGTGTGTATATATATATATATATATATATATATATACATACACACACACAATATACAGTTACAATAATTGTACTTTATATTTGGGTGGGGGGCCCAGTTCTGAGATTTGCTATGGGGCCCCTCGATTTCTATGTACGCCCCTGCTATGATGGGTGTGGTTTCTAAAATGGGGCCACTTCTTCAGGGTTTCTTTTTTTACTTAACTACAGTTGTCAGCCAAAGCTGTGTCACCAGACTCTCCCCTCTCCAGTCTATCATAGTTGCAGCAGCCAGGCTCATCAACATGTATCTAACACAGGGGTACTCAAGGGTCTGCAGTCAGGTGAAGGTCCGAGAGCTGAATGCCAACAGTAAAGATGAACCCAGTACCCCCAGTAAGAATAATGCCCCCATTTGTGCCCCCAGTAAGAACAATATAAAAAAAAATAAAAAGCACTGACCACCACGGTGATCATTCTATGCTGACTGGAAGTTCAGCTCCAGTCAGCAGCGAGCGTTCCCTATAGCACAAGAAAATAGAGAAGGTGAGTGTGTTTTTTTTTTTTTTTTTATTAACACAAGTGGCGGTGGCGGTAAAGACTGTACTAATGAGCACTCTGCAATGGAAGGCAACCCTAGCTGCAGAAGAGACATATGTATTTTTGTTCCACATGCAATTCCCATTATTGGTGGATTGGATGCGGACCTCTTCATTTCAATGGGGCCACAAAAGATGCAGACAGTACATAGTACAGTACATATGGTGCATCTTTTGTGGCACCATTGAAACGAAGGGGTCCGCATCCAATTCACCAATAATGGGGATTGGATGTGGAACAAAAATACCATGGTTTGAATGGAGCATTATCTTTATTTCATGATTAGGCTACTTTCACGCTAGCGCTTTTGCCTGATGCGGCAGGGCTCAGCAAAAACACTTCCATCACTGATAATACAACCATCTGCATCCGTTATGAACGGATCCGGTTGTATTATCTTAACATAGCAAGGACGGATCCGTCATGAACTCCATTGAAAGTCAATGGGCAGATCTGTTTTCTATTGTGTCAGAGTTAAACAGATCCGTCCCCGTTGACTTGCATTGTGGGTCATGACGGATGTGTCTTGCTACGCATCCCATGATGAAAATACAACCGCAGCTTGCAGCGTTATTCTGTCCAAGATGGGGATGCAGCCAAACAGAACGGAATGCATTTTGGAGCTTTCCATTCTGTTCAGTTATGTTTTTTTCCCCATTGACAATGAATCAGGACAAAACAGAAACGTTTTTCTCTGGTATTGAGATTCTATGATGGATGTCAATAGCGGAAAATAGGAACGCTAGTGTGAAAGTACCCTTAGGGCTCTTTCACACGAGCGGATCCTAAGCGTGGAATCCGCTGTGTGAAAGAGTGTCAAGCCTCGTTCTAGACAGCAGAGACTGATAGCATGATTGATAATGCTCCATGCCTCTTTGTGATCTTTTTTACTACAAAATCACAGTGACAACTTTATCTCACTGTGATTTTGTAGTAAAAAGTTCACAGAGAGGCACAGAGCATTATCAATCATGTTAGTGCTCCGTGTCTCTGTAGTCTGGAACAGGGCTTGACACTTGACACTTCACGCAGTGGATTCCACGCACAGGATCCACTCGTGTAAAAGAGACCTTGCAGAGAGATACACAGGCAAGATGGGAAAACACCACTGACAACTGTGGAGTTCTTTCCTACAGTCAGTGATGCGTTCCCACCCTGTACCCCTCAGTCCACCCCCCACCCCCAGTTGATTTCACCTTGACTTTTTAAATCCCCATTGCCCAGCCGGGGCATGGCTTGACTGAGTCAGGGATGGTGGTCACCCTATTCATTGGTGGCAGTGGTGATGTCCATCCCCCTTCTCCATTAGCACGTAAGTGTTCTTTGAGCATGCTAAGAGAGACAGCTTCCTCCACGTGCAGGCGCCAGATGAAAGCGCTGAGAGAGACAAGTCCCGGTGCCTGCATGTGGAGGGACCTGTCTCTTTCAGCACGCTCATCCCTTTCCATCCAGCGCCTGCATGAGGAGGAGCTTGTGCCCCAGCTCTTTCTGGCGCACTGTCAGATTAGGAAGCAGCCTAAAGTGCTGCTTCCTATGGAAGGGATGGCAGGGGTCCGGACAGATGGGGAACACAGTCTGCCAGTTGGAGTAACCACTTTTACAATGCCTCTGCCCTGTGCCAATCATTGCACTGGTTACTAGTGTTGAGCGAGCATGTTCGGCCGAACTCGCTGTTCGGCCGAGCATGCCTACGCTCGGGTCCGCTCGGTGTTCGGCCGAACACCGAGTGTACTCGAGCGCAATGCTCGAGTCTCTTCCCTGCACTGTAATGTTGATTTGTACGCTAATGCGTACAAATTTTGTACACTAAGGCTACTTTCACACTAGCGTTTTATAATTCCGGTATTGAGTTCCGTCATAGGGGCTCAATACCGGAATAAAACGCTTCAGTTTTGTCCCCATTCATTGTCAATGGGGACAAAACTGAACTGAAGACAACGGAATGCTCCTAAAAGCATTCCGTTCCGTCTTCAGACCGGAGAGCAAACCGCAACATGCTGCAGTTTGCTCTCCGTACTCTTTATCCGCACCAAGACGGATCCAGAATGACCCCCAATGGAAGTCAATGGGAACGGATCCGTTTGGTGTGACACAATGGTGAACGGATCCGTCCTCCATTGACTTTCAATGGAGTTCATGACGGATCCGTCACCTGCACACATACACACATACTCATAAACATACACAGACATATACACATACATACTTACATGCTCCCGGCAGGCACAGCGCAGGAGGAGCAGGAGCAGGATGGAGCACACATAGGACGATTCCACCTGGCGCCCAGCAGAGGGCGCTGTGGGGAATCGTCCTATGTGCGCGCCGTCCAGTTCCTCCTGCGCTGTGGAGACCTACCGGGAGCATGTAAGTATGTATGTGTATTTGTATGTGTCTATGTCTGTGTCTGTGTGTATGTACTGTGTGACGTGTGGGGCCGGAGCGCGGTTCCGGCCCCACACATGCCCCTGCGACAGCACGGATCCGGCACACCCTTCACCTGCCGGATCCGTGCTGCTGCTAATGTGAAAGAGGCCTAATGTGTACGAATTTTGTACACTAATGCGCACGTATTTGTATGCTAATGCGTACGCATTGTGCGCTAATGTGTACGCATTGTGCGCTAATGCGTACAAATTCAGTTAATTAGTATTCTTTTACGAGTGAAAGGAGTAAAAGAGGAGAAGTCGCGATTCTGACCTTTTTCTATTAACCAGCCACCCTCCCCTCTTCCGAGCCCCGTGCCTGGTTTAGTCCCATTGACTAATATTATGCTCGAGTGCTCGGCCGAACACTCGAGCAATCCCTAGTGCTTGGCCAGAGCACCCGAGCATACGAGCACTAAGGTGCTTGCTCAACACTACTGGTTACCCATAGAGTACAGGATTCAATTTAAAGTCCTCATTCTAACCAACAAAGTTCTCCACAGTGCTACACCCCCTACATCTCTTCCCTCATTTCTGTCCATCCTACCTGTGCTAATAAGTTACAACTTACATCCACCATAATCAAACATTCTTATTCTCCCCAAGACTTTTCTCGAGCTGCACCACTTCTCTGGAATGATCTACCCCATCAGGTTAATTCATAACATCCACAGTTTGAGGCGCACATCTTTTTAGGTTAGCCTATCACATTCCGTGATATAACACTCCTTCATTTACCACCACCTACCTTCCTTCAGAATCACTCTTCTGAACCTGATTTATCAGTATCCATCACACCCAATGCACTCAGAAGCACTACATATATCTATTTGTATGCTAATGCGTACATATTCAGAAAAGTAGCTTACTTTTACTGTATGTTCGTTATTTGTACCTGCCTAGACAATAATACGCTAAAGCTTTGTACGCACTTTGTACACTCATGCGTACGTATTCACGGGAATTTTTGCAGAACATGAATATTTTTTAATGCAACTTGGACTGAATCAAATCTTATCCGAGGAGAATCTTTTTAAAAATTCAGCGAATATTCGCCGAAGCGAATGTTTGAAGATTCGCTCATCTCTAATGGTGATTATGGTATGGTAATGGTAATTATAAATACTAACTATTTTGTGAGGCATCACTATCTGTCTTAATAGCGGAGAAATTCATATTTATAAAATTGCTAATTTTGCCAATTTTTTTTTAAAACACATTGACCCAAATTTACCACTACCTCGAAGCATGATGCATTACAAAAAACAACAACAAAAAAAAAACAATCGCAGAATGGCTTAAGTTCAAAGTTATTACCACATAAATTGACAGGTCAGATTTACAAAATTAGGCTTGGTTAGGGGGGAAATGGCCCAGTCTGGAAGTGGTTAAATGGACTGTAACAACTTGGGGTTACTTAGCTCTTGGTTGCCACACTTCAAGAAGTCACTACACCACCAAGATTTAGGTGGAAACTGGCTGCAACCAGTTAGATTATTGCTTTCATAGCAGTCAGTGTACTTTCAAACATGTCAACAAACAAAATCTTAGGGCACCTGGCCACTAACTACATAGTAGTTTCCCTCACTAGCAAGACCTGGGTCTACCAACTTGTAGGAAAATAGGCCGAACTGGATGGACAGATGTCTTTTTTCGGCCTTATAAACTATGTTACTATGTTACCACCCAGTTACCAATAATACAAATTACAATGCATACCACACATGTGATCAGAAGGTACTGGCTCCCACAGGCCTTGGTGCAGCCTGCTCTTCCCCAGACTGGGAGCCCTGCCGAAAGAGTTCAAACCAAATTTCACAGAGTTCCTTAAAGGGAGTCTGTCACCTCATTTTCACCTATATAACTAAGAGCAGTGGCCCACAGAAGATTGCATACACATACCTGTGTGCACTGTGTGTCTGTATTCCATGTCCAGAAACAGCACTTTTATTCTGCAGGAAAACAGCTCCCAAGTGCCCGGCTGTGCTGCTGCAAGTGCTAAAAGCAAACCAGACTGAAGAGGGGAGGGCTGCTTTAGCTGCTCATATCTTGGGATTGGTAGCAGATAGAAAAATCTGACTTTCTTTAAAAGCTGACATTCCAAGCTTTCAAATGATACCACATACAGCATTACATCCAGTACATCAGAAGATATAGCTGTTAGAAATCAAGTTGGCAGAGAAAGCTGTTTTTAGTTTCACTTTCAGCTGGCCACTTGGGAGCTGTTTTCCTGCAGAATAAAAGTGATTTTTCTGGACATGTAATACAGACACAGAGTACACACAGGTATGTCTGGGATGTGTGTGCAATCGTCTGTGGGGCAGTGCTGTTAGTAATTACACCTCATTATCAGCCTAGCTGATGCACAGAGAGGGAAACCTCATTTTCCCAGACCATCTTGCTCTCACTCAGCTTTCTCTTTGTGATACACCATTTTAACATTTCAATAAAACACTCTGGCAGCTACACTTCCACAAGAAACAATAAACAAAAATAAGGTGCATATTTTGTAATTCTGTGTTTAGGCTTCAAAGGACATTGAATTTCACATCACATAAAGAAACAAATGCTTACCTGGTAATGCCTTTGCCCACTTCACCACATGTACTAGTTGCCTTTCACCCAGTTCATTCAGGCTGCTAAGGAGCACAGCAAAGCTGTCTGGCTGATTGTTGTCATGTCCGGCACACACCACAACAGGCTCTATGGCCTCCAGCACATTGAGGAAGATGGGTTGACAGCTATACCCTTCAAGCTGTGTAAGGGACATGCTAGGTGTCATTTCTCTGCCTTCTCCTTGTCCAGGGGATCCCTCCAACTCCTCCTGAGCTTTGAGGTTCCCTAATTTCTTCAGTTTACGTGCTACAAAAGACAAAGAAGAAAAAAATGTTATAATTATAACCTACCTTTAAACAATATTTGCTTTATACACGTAGAATAAATGAAAGGAAAACAAATACTATATTATGAAAGAGATATGCAAAATCTGATGCACCTAAATTATTTAAGAGGAACACGGGCTTGTAAAGGCTAAGACTTGGTCAGAGAACTTACATGGTCATGTGTCACACTGGTATACAGTGCCTTGCGAAAGTATTCGGCCCCCTGGAACTTTTCAACCTTTTGCCACATTTCAGGCTTCAAACAAAAAGATATAACATTTTAAATTTTTGAGAATATGTGGAAAGAGCTGAAAACTGCTGTTCACAAACGCTCTCCATCCAACCTCAAAGAACTCGAGCTGTTTTGCAAGGAAGAATGGGCAAGAATTTCATTCTCTAGATGTGCAAAACTGATAGAGACATATCCCAAGCGACTTGCAGCTTTAATCGCAGCAAAAGGTGGCACAACAAAGTATTAATACAAGGGGGCCGAATTATTTTGCACGCCCAATTTTCAGTTTTATTATAAAAAGTTTAAATGATCCAATAAATTTTGTTCCACTTCACAATTGTGATCCACTTGTTGTTGATTCTTCACCAAAAATTTAAAATGTTATCTTTTTGTTTGAAGCCTGAAATGTAGCAAAAGGTTGAAAAGGTCCAGGGGGCCAAATACTTTCGCAAGGCACTGTATTGTGTCTTCACATCCACCATTTTTGGTGAAGACAAAACACCTTTGTAGGGGACACTGTTTTTTTGCTGTAGCTGGGACTTCACTTGAGATGAGCGAATCAAAGCTGACTAAGTAGAATTCGATCCGAATTTCAGGAATTATTCGATTCGCACCGATTCCGAATTTCCTGACGATTTGTGGTAACGAATCGCATTGTTTTTCCTAAAATGGCGGATTTTTCCTAAAATGGCTGCACATGTTAGGACATGGAGCAAGGAACTGTGGTAACGAGGGATCACCCACAATGCCATGCATGCAGCCAATCAGCAACCAGCCAGCCCTGTGACGTCACAGCCCTGTAAATAGCCTCAGCCATCTTGAATTCTGCCATTCTCCAGTGAACTTAGTACAGGGAGAGACATTTGCAGGCACTAGGGAAAGTGGTAGAAAAGCTGTTCAAACGTATATATTGCTCAATAGAAGTGTAGGGAAAGGATAGGGAGGAAAGTATTGAAGAAGAACAGGTTTCAATAGGGGTGTTTAGAGACAGGGTAATAGGAAAAATCCTATTACACCTTGGTGCAGTGACTGGGGTTCAAAATTGCAATAATACAGCTGCTCATTTCAGGTTTGCAATAGATCATACCTCTGTCATTCCAATTATTGGGGTCTTATTACCCCTTGTGTGCTGTAGTTACATTTAGTAAAGCCCTTTTTTGCTGTTTAGTGTTGGAAAACAGAAAGGGCTAATTAGCTGTTGTGTGGTGAATGGGATAATTACTTTGTAGTGTGCGTTAGTGGAAAAAAAGTTTTATTTGGCGTACAGCGCCGAAGTTATATGTTGCAAAGCCTTCTATCGTTTATTAGTGGTGGGAAAAAATGTATTAGCCATTGCGTGTTGAAGTGGGAAAATTACAGCCCTTTGTAGCGTGTATTAGTGGCAAAAAAAAGTTGGTTTTTGGTGTACAACGCTGAAGTTAAATTTTGTCAAACTTTCTATCGTTTATTAGTGGTGGAAAAAAACTTATTAGCCGTTGTGTTAGGAAGTGGGAAAATCACAGCCCTTTGTAGCGTGCTTTAATTTCCTTTTTATTTATTTATTTGATCTAACAGTATGTCAGACAGAGAAGTGACAGGCCCTGCACAGGGGAGTAGCAGAGGCCTAAATGTTTCAGGTGCAGGCACAGGTCGCAGCAGAGTAAAGGGGCATGGCAGCAGGGGTCACTTTGAGAGGCCTGAGCTCCTGGTGTCATCTAGCGGTCGTGTCTTGACCAGCAACCCAGCGGTTCTTGAATGGTTGACTCAGTTTTCAAATTCGTTCCAAATGACATCAGACACCCCCAGCCAAGAGTCGGTGGGTTCATCAGACACAACCCTTAGTTGGCATGGCCCGGGAGCAGGCCCTGTGCCCTCACCTGTCCTCAACCTGCCTCTGTCCTTTTCTGTTCCCTCAGCCAGAGAAGTACTGTATGCTGTGGGCTCAGCTCCACTATACAGTAAGGAAGAGCTACTAGAGGACAGTCAACAGCTAGTGGCCAGCCAAGATGTGGAGGAGACATCCGCAGCTTCCTCCGTTAGGTGGGCAAGTAGTGATGAGGACAGTGGCATGGGAGCTGGTGTTGCGAGTGGTCAGGCTCCTGATCCAGAGACCGTTGAGGAGGACATCAGTGACGAGCAGACAGTACTCGATAATGATGATGATGTAGCCAATCGCACTTGGGAGCCGGGTGAATTAGGGTCTTCATCATCATCGGGACAAGAGGGTGGCAGCTTGCCTGTGAGGCAGCGGGGGAACCAGCAAGTCGCTAGCATGGCCGGGAGTCAGCAGGGTGGCAGCAGTGGGAGTTCGGGAGCCAAACATGCCCAAGGAAGACCACCCGCTTCACAGGAGCCTACCGGGCTGGAAAGTAGTGGTGCAGGGAGTCACGGAGGCAGCGGCTGTAGCAGCCAGTCACTGCGGAGTGTTGGAGGTAAAATCACCTACTCGGCAGTGTGGCAGTTTTATGTTAAGCCGCCAGGTGAGGTAAATGTAGCCTTTTGTAGAATCTGTGGGCAGAAGATGAAGCGAGGCCAGGGTGCCAATGTTGACACCACGACCCTGCATTTCAACATATGCAGCGTCACCATAAAGTGGCATGGAAAAAACGTGGCTCCAATGTGGTGGTTCAGCCTGCCACACCATCACCCAGTGGCACGCACCCAATTTCAGGCAGTCAAGGCTCCACCACCTCAGCCGAAGGCAGCTGTCTGTCCTTCCAATCATCTGATGCTCCTGCTCCTCCTCCTATTCCTATTCCTCGTCAGTAATTCCGCCAGCAATCGATCAGCGAAGTGATTGCCAAGAGATAACAGTATGCATGTACACATCCAATGGCGCAGAAGCTGAACATGCTCCTGGCCAAGTTGCTGGTGCTGCAGTCCCTCCCTTTCCAAGTGGTGGAGTCTGAACCTTTCAGAGAACTGATGGCTAGTGCCGAGCCGAGGTTGAGAGTTCCAAGCCGTCATTTCTTTGTGAAACAGGCAGTACCAGCCCTGCACAAATATGTAGAACAGAAGGTGGGCCAGTCCTTAAGTCTGTGGGTGTCTGCCAAAGCGCACGGCAGCGCCGACGAGTGGAGCTCAAATCACGGTCAGAGACAGTATATGTCCTTTATGGCCCACTGGGTAAATGTGGTTCCTGCGTAGCCAAACCAGCAACTTGGCCATGCGATATCGCTTCCGCCTCCACATTCTCATGTCGTTGGTCCTGCGACAATGTCTGCCTCCTCATCCTCCACCGTGTCCTCAGCCTCCACTGCAGGGACAATTCACAGTGCTCCTCCAGCATACCACATGTGTAGAGCATGGCGGTGTCACGCAGTTCTACACCTCGTTTGTCACACAGGGGAGGAACTGCTCCGCGTCATTCATCAAGAAATCCAATCCCGGATTTCCCCACGACAACTCAAAATCGGAACAACGGTGACCGACAACGGGAAGAACATGGTGTCGCGCTGCGTCAAGGAGGGCTGTGCCATGCGCCCTGCATGGTGCACGTGTTCAATCTGGTTGTTAAACACTTCCTAAAGTCTTCAACCCATCTGCAAGACATCTTAAAAATGGCCAGGAAACTTTGCATGCACTTCAGACACTCGTACACCGCCAAGCACACCCTCCTTGAGCTACAGCAGCAGAACGGCATCCCCCAACATAGGCTGATATGCGACGTTTCTACCCATTAAAATTGCATCCTCCATATGTTGGACCGACTGTATGAAGAGAGAAAGGCCATAAATGATTTCTTGATGATCTAAGCAGACAGAGGTACTCCCCTGTGTAACTTCGATGTCAGCCATGAATGACACCTGACGTTTGCTCGTGCCCTTTGAGGAGGCCACTTTATTTGTCAGTTGCCAAAACTACGGGATGAACAACGTCATTCCAGCCATTCATATCCTGGAAAAGATGCTGGTAAATCTGGCTTGTCAGGGGACAGGAGATGTGGCGACTACATCTCACGGCCACATGAGCCCTTTGGGGGCTGAACTGGAGGAGGAGGAAAAGGACATTGGAGCACAAACAATGCGTAGAGAAATGGGTGGTTTTTCTACCCAGGTGACAGAAGAGAAGGAGCAGGAGCAGCCAGAGGAGCTACAGGGCAATGAGAAAGAGGAGGCAGAGGACCCAGACATACCATAGCAGTATGCAGTGGAGATGGAGGCAGGGAGTCCATCCGAGTCACTTGCGCAAATGGCCCGATGCATGCTCACTTGCTCGTGTACTGACACCCGAATTGTCACTACTGGTTCTCCACCATGTTAGACCATCGCTGCCAGTCCAAAATGGGGGCCTGTTTCACACCCGCCGAGAGGGAGGACAAACTCAACTACTATAGAGGCATCCTATGTAGTCAGTTGGCCGCTGCCTATCTGCGCCATCGTCCACATCCTCTTGCAGGTCTGACCGGGGGCCTTCTGCGCTCAAATTCCA
Source organism: Rhinella marina (assembly GCA_900303285.1). Taxonomy (NCBI): domain Eukaryota; kingdom Metazoa; phylum Chordata; class Amphibia; order Anura; family Bufonidae; genus Rhinella; species Rhinella marina. Next base: position 55,492 of record ONZH01005201.1, read on the forward strand.
CTGCCATGGCTGTTGGGGAGGGGGGTGGCAGGAGCAGTACTAGGTCCATCAGCAGCAGCCTGAGTCTAGAGTCGCTAAGGAGCAGCTTTCTTCACCCGCATAGTGAAGAAACTACCCTCCAGAAGCATCAGCTAGACCTGGAGGAGGACCTGAACTAGCAGATGGTGGCATACTTGGACAGCACCCTGCCACCCATCATTGAAGATCCGCTGGAGTACTGGGAAAAGCTGTCCTGCCCGGCCAGTAGTGTGGCATCAGAGCGGGTGTTTAGTGCGGCGGGGGCCATAGTTAACCCAAGGAGAACTCGCCTGTCCACCCAAAATGTGGAGAGACTGACCTCTGTCAAGATTAATCAGGCATGGATCAGCCAGGATTTCCACCCACCAATGCCTGATGCATCAGATTAGATCATCCATGCTGCCTTGACTACAGACTGTTTTCTTCTGGCTACCTGCCTCAGCCACTATTCTGATGCTGCCACCCGCCTGTTGCCACACATCTGATGCCAAGTGCTCTTCTTGCACTCACCATCATCAGCGGGTAGTGTTATTGCCACCCACGTCCCCATGCTGTCGTTGTGCCACTCTGTAGTCTGCAGGTGCTGTCTGCACACTGTCATCGTGCCACTCTGTAGTATGCTGCTGATGCTGGCTTCGCACTGTCATCTTGTCTTGTGGTCTCCTGATGCTACTGCTGCTGCTTCCGCAATGTCGTTGCACCACTCTGTGATTTCCTGATGCTACAGCTGCTGCCACCTCTACACGGTCATCGTGCCACTCTGTATGCTGCTCCTGTTGCTACTGCCGCCTACACACTGTCTATGTGCCACTCTGTGGTCCCCTGATGCTACTGCTGCTGCTTCCACAATGTTGTTACGCCACTCTGTGCTCTCCTGATGCTACAGCTCCTGCCACTGCCACCTCTACACGGTCGTCATGCCACTCTGTATGCTGCTCCTGATGCTACTGCAGCCTACACACTGTTGTTGTGCCACTCTGTGGTCTCCTGATGCTACTGCTGCTGCCTCCACAATGTCGTCGCGCCACTCTGTGCTCTCCTGATGCTATAGCTGCTGCCACTGCCACCTCTACATTGTCATCATGCCACTCTGCATGCTGCTCCTGATGCTACTGCAGCCTACACACTGTCGTCGTGCCACTCTGTGGTCTCCTGATGCTACTGATGTTGCCTGCATAATGTCGTCGTGCCAATCGGTGCTCTCCTTATGCTACAGCTGCTGCCACTGCTACCTCTACACTGTCGTCGTGCCACTCTGTATGCTGCTCCTGATTCTACTGCCACTTACACACTGTTGTCGTGCCACTCTGTAGTCTGCTGCTGCTGCTGGTTCCACACTGTCGTTGTGCCACTCTGTGGTCTCCTGATGCTACTGCTGCTGCCACTGCCACCTCCACACTGTTGTCGTGCCAGTCTGTAGTCTCCTGATGCTGCTGCCACCGCCACATTATGTCACTTTGTCACTCTGTCAGACCTTCAACAGTCACAGGCAGGTCAAAGTTGACAACAATTGACACTTGTTCTAGGTCAATTCCTCGAGCATTAGTGGTGATGGGAACTTTCCCCTTGCCATCTCTGTCGTCATACCACTCTGTGGTCTCCTGATGCTACTGCTTCTGGCTCCACACTGTCGTCATGCCATTCTGTGGTCTCCTGCCTCCACACTGTCGGGGCGGGGGGGCTCTATTTGTATAAGTGTTTAATAGAACAGGTTCTGTAGAAATCTATGTGGAATCAGTGAATTGGTGTAAAAAGAGTGCGCTCTTTCCCTCTATAGTAGGATCTTGGGCCTCTGCACGGTTCTTTATAGCTGGCTCTAACAGTGACCTGTAAGGCTGAGATCAAACTTGACCTATTTGGTCAGTTTTGGCTCCATAACTGCCCAAATACGTTAAGTGTGAAGCGATTCTAAGAGCGACGCCTGTCACCTGCATATCATACTGACTCACAGTATTGTTTCACTACCACAGCAGACTCCCTATGCGTGTTACTGTAAGGCACAGTGTTCTACACCACTATACAGGCTCCCTGCAGCCAGGTAGCCATTTTTTAACGTGATTCGCCATAAATTTATTCAAATAAAATTGTTTCGGAAAATTTGGCGAACCGACCAAATCAAATTTTTTAAAAATTCGCTCATCTCTAGACTTCACCATGAAATTGTTGTCCTGGAACTATCCTGTGGTCATCACTTGAAGAGGCAGAACTCTCTCATAGCTTGGCCTTGTCTCCACAGAGAAGATTTTCTCGCAAAACTTTCCCTGGTATTTGAAGCAGTTCCATTTAGACAAGGTATACTAATTTCTTATTTTGGATGCCTTAATGGCAATTTACAGTTTACGCATTTGGTCTAAGAAATCAAATTCAATAGATGGGATACATAGGGTTGGCATAAAATATATTATGCCACACACTAAAACAAGGAGCTGCTATCATTATCCATTGATGTAAGCACTAAAATGTATTTTTTGTCCTTACAATTTAATAAAGGACACCATCTTTGTGTAGTTCCAACCAACCTGCAAAGACTGTCTCGGGCAGAATGATTTATCAGAGGTATTTCTCTTTTTGGGGGCTATTCCACATGCCACTGTTTTACTCTCTGCACAGCATTTGAAAAGGGGTACCTGTGTATCAACTATCAAGGGAGTTCAGCGCTGCTTGCTGAAGAAGCTTTGAAATGCGTAGTCTTGGAAAATCCATTTATTTGTGTAAAATGACAACACATTTTGGGGCCTGACCAGCCCCTTCCTCAGGCATCGCAATACCAAGACTACACAGTTTAAAGTTTTTTCGGCAAGCAGCGCCCACGAGAAGTCTCTTTTTTCTTAATTTCAAAATCAGATTTTGTCTGCTGAGACAGTGACACAGCAGATTTCAGTACCCTTATTTCTGATACGTTGGGTTGCTGTGCACTGAGCACAATGCCCCAAGGTGAGAGTCTTTTTATCTCCCTTGTCTTTTGGTTATTCCATGTGTGGCGTTATGCGCCTTCTGTGTAATTTTCAGATATTTAGAAAAGTACACATGTCTGTCCATTGTGTGTTGGGATGGGAGGAGCACTGCAGTTACCAGCTCTGTCAACTACACAGTGGATGGAGTTGTGTAGTTCTGGTGTCGACGTCCAGCGACAGAGCTACAAGGTAATAGCTTATTGGCGGGGGTGCGGGGCCTCAGACCCCTTCTGATCTGATATTGATAGACTACCCTGAGGATAGGCCATCAGTATGTTAATACTGCACAACCCCTTTAAGATCATGTGGCTGTTGGTCCCTGCACATGGTTTTCAGATGTAACTGTGAACATCCACATTACCTGTTTTTTGTGTTGCTTTTTATATCTATTGCATTTCATTATTTGTGATTGTTTTATGTATGAATTAACCCTAGTGGCAACCTCACAGTGTAATATGCTACCAGCTGAGTACACCTACTTAATGTGATGCACCATAGCTTTGCTGGTACTTTGTTTAAATTTCTTTGACTATGAGGTAATACACAAAGGGTGAAACATGCTGTCAAAGAATTATGAATGAGAAAACTGACATAACTAGGAAACTATTCATTGACATGAGAAATATTCTTTTAAAAGGATGTGTCCATTCATCAGTAACAGTCTGCGGAGAGTCAGTTTGCTTAGCGCGCACCATCCACAACAGAAGCTCTGTGTTATCAAAGCTACATAAATATTAATGTTTCTTACTCTCAAATACAGCTTCATTTGCAAGTGTTCTGACTGGAAGCAAGATAATCCTTCTAAAATATCACTCACTTCCATGAAGCTTGAGTAATGCTGATAGAGGAGTACGCTTAAGAATTGTTACATAAGCCCACTCTTCACATTTCCAGATTCATATCTTCTTTAGGGTCCATTCACACGTCTGGAATATGGGTGCCCATCCGTTCTGCAATTTTGCGGAACGGTTGCGGACCTATTCATTTTCAATGGGGCCGCAAAAGATGCGGACAGCACACCATGTGCTGTCTGCATCCGTACTAACGTTCCGCAGCGACACACAAAAATAGAACATGTCCTATTCTTGTCTGCAGCCACAGACAAGTAAAGGCATTTCTATTATAGTGCCGGCCATGAGCAGTCTGGAAAATGAAGAACGCACATGGCCGTGTCCGTGTTTTGCGGATCTGCAATTTGCAGACCGCAAAACACTTGCGGACGTCTGAATGGACCCTTAGTTTAAGAAACAAAGAATGGTCATTGGTGCCATTGAATGTCATGGAAATCTCAACAGCGCCGGCGTCTACTGAAATAAAAACATATGGGATTTTCATTTTTCCCCTACAAACTATTAGTTACATAATAAACTTACAAGTATATGAAGTCTTACTCAGTTAAAATGACTTCCCCTATTTACGTCAGCGATGTGCCTCAAGTTAAAGAGGGCCTATCCCCTCTTGCATTCCCCTTGTAATAACAATTCTGGAATATTTTTGGGGTCATTTATCAAACTGGTGTTAAGTAGAACTGGCTTAGTTGCCCATAGCTACTAATCAGATTCCACCTTTCATTTTCCAAAGAAGCAGTCAACAATGAAAGGTGGAATGTAACTGTGGTTGCTATAGCCAACTAAGCCAGTTCTACTTTACACTACAGTCTGACACCTGTGGCGCTAATTGGACAGAGTCAGACTGGTAACTGGTAACTACTACTGGTAACATTTAGAAGTACCTTCACTGCAAACTGCTACAAATTTATTTGTAGCAGGAATAATACAGGACATAGAGGCATAAGATCAGATGCTCCTGAATTGTTATTATATGGGTCCAAAAAAACAAAATCATGAACACTACCTCTCAACTGCAAGAAATAACAATATATCTATTGAATATTGTATTGTTATAGAAAATTATATATTAAAAGCACAGGCTATAACCGCCTGAAATTATTCATATCCTTTTCAACATTGTTTTCACGTCACACCCACAAACTTAAATGCATTTTATTGGGATTTTATGTGATGGACCAATGCAAAGTAGTAAGTATGTGTGAAGTGAAAAGAAAATGATACATACCCCCCAAAAAAATACAGCACTCTGCAAACCAAATAAAGTACAAAAATGCCATGCTATAGTAATAGAAAGTACTCTAGTGCTAATGCTACACTTATTTTGCAAATTTGAGATTCTTGGCAAATACATTGTGTACAAAACTATTTGGGCCCATCTACCAAATGTCAAGGTAATCTCTGTAAGACGGGAACCTAACACTAAATGCTACCTGTCATGTGTCATAACGGCTTCCATAAAATTCAGGGACTGCAGGTTCCACATGCATGCTGGGTCCACTCTGCCTTTTACCATTTTTTCTGCCATAATGGCCTTCATTAAATTCAGGGAATGCAGGTACCAACATGCATGCTGAGCCCACTCTATACCTCTCCTGGTGCCAGATGGCCTCCAATGAATGCAATGAGAGTCCACTCTATTCCTCTCCTGGTGCTAAAAAGGCTTCCAGTGAGTGTAGGGAGAGCAGGCTACAGTTTTATACTTAGGCCTGTCACACACGACCGTGGAACATGCTTGTGTACAGTGTTTCACTGTACAGCGACGGCCTCAGGAAGCGCACGGCGTCATAGCAACCAATGACGCCGTGCGCTTCCGTCCTCAGCGGGAGCACAGTCCGGGCTTTCACGGCCCATACCGGACCGCGTTCCACGGTCATGTTTGACAGTCCTTACACTAATTAAAATCAGCCTATAGGCTGGTCAGGGGTGTACGACTAAATGAAATCAGCCACACCTCCACTACAAACTGCAAAGAAAAAGGGGGTCATGATTGAGGTTTCAATAGAAGATAGCCTTGTATGGCAGAAGGAAAAGTACAAATATATGTCTGTAATCCACAGGTATGATACCTAGTCTGGTGATCAGTGTCATTTGATAATGGGTTATGAAAATCCTAGGCCAATAGTGCCTGTACTTTACCCACTTGATGATGCTCTGGCCGGTCTCAGTTTTCCTTCTTTGCTCAGGCAGCACGATGTGGAGCGGTGCACGCGCTTTTGTGCACGCTAAGCGGCGTCCCACGTGGGTTCCCGCTAGACTGTAGGGTAGATCTGTAACAGATGCCAGGAGAGCGCGCTGTCAATAGATGTCGGGAGGCGCGCTGCCTGTGTAGCGATGTAATATTATCGGAGCTTCTTTTGTATATTGTGGCAACTTCAATAGTGGAATGGTGCCTTGTATTGCTGGTATCGTCCACTTGTCTCACTGTAGGGCAGGTCTATGTACTGCTACTGCTATTAGTGTAAGTATAAAGCTGTAGCCTGCTCTCCCTACACTCACTGGAAGCCTTTTGGCACCATGAGAGGTATAGATTGGACTCTTATTGTATTCATTGGAGGCCTTCTTGCACAGGGAGAGGTATAGAGTGGGCTCAGCATGCATGTAGGTACCTGATATCCCTGAATTTAATGGAGGCCATCTTGGCACCAAAAATGATAAAAAGCATAGTGGACCCAGCATGGATATGGAACCTGCACTCCTTGAATTTTATGGTAGTCGTTATGGCACATAACAGGTAGTATTTAGTGTTAGGTTCCCGTCTTACAGAGATTGCCTTGACGTTTGGCAGACGGATCCAAAAAATTTTGTACAAAATGTATTTGCCAAAAATCTTTGCAAACTTTGCAAAATAAGCGTAGCATTAGCACCAGAGTACTTTGTATTACTATGGCGTTTTGTACTTTATTTGGTTTGCAGAGTGCTTTTGCATTGTATTTATTTTCCTTTGTTTCTTAGCCATGGCAGCGTGCACCTACGCATTGGGATGTGCTGACTGAACCCCTTTTTCTTTTCAGTTTATACCCTAAAAGACTTGCAGCTGTAACTGCAGCAAAAGGTGGTCCTATAAAGTATTGACTGAACACACGCCACACTTTACAGATTTTTATTTATTAAAAATTTTTAAAACCATGTATCATTTTCTTTTCACATCACACAGACTTGCTACTTTGTGTTGGTCTATAACATAAAATCCTAATAAAATACATTTAACCCCTTGGTGCATTTGGACGTAACTGTACGTCCAAAGTGCAAGTAAGTTGCGACATTTGGACGTACAGTTACGTCCAAACTGCTTACAGGGACTGTGACACTATAAAGTGTCACAGCCCCAGAGTCTCCGCTCTCCCGGAGAGCAGAGACCTTGGGGAAGCCGGCAAGGGACCAATCAGAGTGGTCCCTTGCCGGCAAGTGCTCCGATTGGTTAGCAGACTAACCAATAGTGCTTCATTGTTAAAATGCCGGTTTCAGGCTGCGATCAAGATGTCTCCTGTGCCCCTACACTCCCCCCCTTGTAGTGCCCCCCCCCTCTTTATAGTGCCCCCCGGTTGCCTCCTTCTGCGCCCTCCTGCGCTGTATTATGTGATGGCAGCAGCTCAGGATCGTAGCTGCTGCCATCAGCAGAGAGTGTGAGCTGTAATTACAGCTCACACTCTGCTGCTACAGCTGAAATCGGTGCTGGCACTGATTTCAGCTGTTTAACCCCATAGATGCTGCGGTCAGTAGCCGCCCGCAGCATCCATGGGGTTAAGAGGGAGGGAGCTCCCTCTCTCTTCCATCGGGCCGCCGCTGCTGCAGTGGCAGCATCCTGATGGTTACCATGGCAACCGGACGCTTTACAAAAGCGTCCTGGATGCCATGTACCTAAGGCTGATTAGACCCTCAGGGTCTGATCAGCCTTAGTGTAGCACTGATACAGTGCATTGCAATAGATGACTATTGCAATGCACTGTATAGCCATCAAGCCCACTGGATCTTCAAGATCCAAATGGGTCTTGATAAATTAAAAAAAAATTAAAAAGAAAGTAAAAAAAAAAGTGTAAAAAGAAAGTAAAAATAAAGACTAAAAAAGTAAAAAAAAAAAGTTTAAAAAAAGCCCTTTTTCCCCAAATAAAGTAAAAAAAGGAAAAAAAAAAAAAGAAAAAGTACACATATTAGGTATCGCCGCGTCCGTATCGACCGGCTCTATAAAAGCATCACATGGTTCACCCCGCCAGGTGTACGCAAAATTTTTTTTTTAAAACAGCTATACCAAAACATCTATTTTTTGTCACCTTGCCACACAAAAGTGTAATAGCAGGCGATCAAAAAGACGTATTTACCCCAAAATGGTACCAATCAAATTGAAATCTCATCCCACAAAAAATGAGCCCCTACCTGAGACAATCGCCCAAAAAATAAAAAAAACTACAGCTCTCTGACTATGGAGACACTAAAACATGATTTTTTTAGTTCAAAAATGATATTATTGTGTAAAACTTAAATAAATAAAAATAAGTATACATGTTAGGTATCGCCACGTCCGTAACAACCTGCTCTAAAAAATATCGCATGATCTCTCCCCTCAGGTGAACACCGTAAAAAATAAAAAATAAAAACTGTCTAAAAAAGGCATTTTTTTGTCACATTTCATCACAAAAAATGTAATACCAAGCGATCAAAAAAGCGTATGCCCCCAAAAATAGTACCAATCTAACCGTCATCTCATACTGCAAAAAATGAGCCCCTACCTGAGACAATCGTCCAAAAAAAATAAAAAAAAACTACAGCTATCTGACTATGGAGACACTTAAACATGGTTTTTTTTTTGTGCTTCAAAAATATTGCGTAAAACTTAAATAAATAAAAAAAGTATACATATTAGATATTGCCGCGTCCGTAAAGACCTGCTCTTTAAAAATATCACACGATCTAACCTGTCAGATGAATGTTGTAAATAACAAAAATAAAAACAATGCCAAAACTGCTAGTTTTTGTTACCTTGCCTCACAAAAAGTATAATATAAAGCTACCAAAAATCATATGTACCCTAAAATAGTACTGCCAACTTATCCCATATTTTCCAAAATGGGGTCAGTTTTTTGGAGTTTCCTACTCTAGGGGTGCCTCAAATGTGACATGGCAACTTAAAATTTTTTCAGTGAAATCTGCCCTGGCGTTCCTTTCCTTCTGCACCCTGCCGTGTGCCTGTACAGCAGTTTATGATCACAAATGGGGCATTTTGTTAAACTACAGAATCAGGGTAATAATTATTGAGTTTTGTTTGGCAGTTAATCCTTGCTTTATTCTCGAAATAAAATGATTTATATGGAAAATCTGCCAAAAAAGTGAAATTCGGAAATTTTGGCTACATTTTCCTTTAATTCTTGTGGAACACCTAAAGGGTTAATAAACGTTTGTAAAATCAGTTATTAATACCTTGAGGGGTATAGTTTCTAAAATGGGGTCATTTTTGGGTGGTTTCTATGATGGAAGCCTCACAAAGTGACTTCAGACCTGAACTGGTCCTTAAAAAGTTGGTTTTGGAAATTTTGTGAAAAATTTCAAGATTTGCTTCTAAATTTCTAAGCCTTCTAACGTCCCAAAAAAATAAAATGCAATTTTCAAAATGATCCAAACCTGAATTAGACACACAGGGAATGTAAAGTAATAACTATTTTTGGAGGTATTACTATGTATTTTAAAAGTAGAGAAATTGACATTTGGAAATTTGCTAATTTTTCTAAATTTTTGGTAAATTTGGTATTTTTTTTTAATAAATAAGACTGAAATATTTTGACTCAAATTTACCACTGTCATGAAGTACAATATGTGATGAGAAAATAATCTCAGAATGGCCTGGATAAGTAAAAGCGTTCCAAAGTTGTTACCACATAAAGTGACACATGTCAAATTTGAAAAATGGGGCTCCGGCATTTGGTCCAAATGTCGCTTGAAGGGGTTAAAGGCTATGTACACCTTCAGGGGCAATTTTATTTATTATTGCATTGTACTCATTTTGAGCTAAAAATCATGTTTTAAAGTGGTCTTTATTAGAGATGAGCGAGCATGCTCGTCCGAGCTTGGTGCTCGTTCAAGCATTACGGTACTCATAAGTGCTCGCTGCTCGGACGAGTATCTCGCCATGCTCAAGGAAATGGCATCTCCCGCATTTTGAATTTTTGGCGCCTATAAACTCAGCCAATCACAAGCCAGGAGACTCTGCGGTACACCCAGCATCACTTGGGGCCCTTACATGTCGATAGCAGGGGTTGACTGGCCTGATCAGGTGACCCTGGAATATACTAGTGACTGCCCGCGGTGCTCGGCTCAGATGCTGTCTGGATGTCATTAGGGACAGAACTGCTGCGTTTCAGGGAGAGTGTTAGGGCCTGGATTTAGTTCTCTGTTAGGCAGGTATCAAAAGAACCCAACAGCTCTTCTAAGGGCTACAAGACACTTTTTTTTGTCTCTGGGCTGGCTGGCACTAGTAGTGCAGCTATCGCCATATATAACAATTTTTTTGTTTTATAGTTTTATCTCAGTGATACAAATCCATTTCATACAGCTGTGTGGAACCATTCTGTGTGTCACAGTTCAGCTGTCCACTCACCACAAACCACAATCCGTATTTTCTGTCCAGGTGACCTATACTGTACGTCACGTAATTAAAAAAGGTCTTTTGCTCTCACTGATACAGCTACATTAGAAAAATCTGAGTGTGACATTTTTCTGGGTTGCAGTCAAAATAGCCACAGTCAGCAGGGGCTGAGTTTGCTCTCTGATATTTTCTGCACGTCACGTTAAAAAAATATATATATATAAAAAAAAAAAATTAAAAAATAGTTTTTTTGTTGTTTTATCTCAGTGATACAAATCCATTTCATACAGCTGTGTGGAACCATTCTGTGTGTCACAGTTCAGCTATCCACTCACCACAAACCACAATCCATATTTTCGGTCCAGGTGACCCATTCTGTACGTCACATAATTAAAAAAGGTCTTTTGCTCTCACTGATACAGCTACATTAGAAAAATCTCTGTGCGACATTTGTCTGGGTTGCAATTAAGCAGACCAAGTCTGCCTAATCTAATAGTTTCAGTGTAATTGCTCCATACTGCACGGTACGTAATAAAATATGTAATTTTGCTCTAACTTATCCACCTATATATAAACCACAATCCGTATTTTCTGTCCAGGTGACCTATACTGTACGTCACGTAATTAAAAAATTCTTTTGCTCTCACTTAAACAGCTACATTAGAAAAATCTGAGTGCAACATTTTTCTGGGTTGCAGGCAAAATAGCCACTGTCAGCAGGGGCTGAGTTTGCTCTCTGATATATTCTGCACGTCACATTAAAAAAAAATATATATATATATAAAAAAAAAAATTATAAAAAAAAATAGTTTTTTTGTTGTTTTATCTCAGTGATACAAATCCATTTCATACAGCTGTGTGGAACCATTCTTTGTGTCACAGTTCAGCTGTCCACTCACCACAAACCACAATCCGTATTTTCTGTCCAGGTGATACATTCTGTACGTCACGTAATTAAAAAAGGTCTTTTGCTCTCACTGATACAGCTACATTACAAAAATCTCTGTGCTATATTTGTCTGGGTTGCAATTAAGCAGACCAAGTCTGCCTAATCTAATAGTTTGAGTGTAATTGCTCCATACTGCACGGTACGTAATAACATATGTAATTTTACTCTAACTTATCCACCTATATACAAACCACAATCCGTATTTTCTGTCCAGGTGACCTATACTTTACGTCACGTAATTAAAAAAGGTCTTTTGCTCTCACTGATACAGCTACATTAGAAAAATCTGAGTGCGACATTTTTCTGGGTTGCAGTCAAAATAGCCACAGTCAGCAGGGGCTGACTTTGCTCTCTGATATTTTCTGCACGTCACGTTAAAAAAAATATATATATTAAAAAAAAAAAAAAGTTTTTTGTTGTTTTATCTCAGTGATACAAATCCATTTCATACAGCTGTGTGGAACCATTCTGTGTGTCACAGTTCAGCTGTCCACTCACCACAAACCACAATCCGTATTTTCTGTCCAGGTGACCCATTCTGTACGTCACATAATTAAAAAAGGTCTTTTGCTCTCACTGATACAGCTACATTAGAAAAATCTCTGTGCGACATTTGTCTGGGTTGCAATTAAGCAGACCAAGTCTGCCTAATCTAATAGTTTCAGTGTAATTGCTCCATACTGCACGGTACGTAATAACATACGTAATTAGCTCTTACTTATCCACCTATATACAAAGCACAATCCGTATTTTCTGTCCAGGTGACACATTCTGTACGTCACATAATTAAAAAAGGTATTTTGCTCTCACTGAGACAGCTACATTACAAAAATCTCTGTGCGACATTTGTCTGGGTTGCAATTAAGCAGACCAAGTCTGCCTAATCTAATAGTTTGTGTGTAATTGCTCCATACTGCACGGTACGCAATAACATACGTAATTTAGCTCTAACTTATCCACCTATATACAAAGCACAATCCGTATTTTCTGTCCAGGTAACACATTCTGTACGTCACGTAATTAAAAAAGGTCTTTTGCTCTCACTGATACAGCTACATTACAAAAATCTCTGTGCGACATTTGTCTGGGTTGCAATTAAGCAGACCAAGTCTGCCTAATCTAATAGTTTCCGTGTAATTGCTCCATTCTGCAGGGTACGTACTAACATACGTAATTTTGCTCTAACTTATCCACCTATATATTAACTTGTTCAGATTGAACAAGTTTGTGGGTTTCAGTACAGCAGGCCCATTTTTTTTTTGTACATATAATACACTTATATACAGAAAATGTTGAACCCAAGGGCTAAGGGTCGAGGATGAGGATGTGGGTGTGGGCGTGGGCATTCAATTACTGCAGGGGGCAGAGGCCGTGGTCCTTGGGCAGGGTGAGACAGTACCTGCTGATGAGGGAGCAGGGGAACGCCGCAGAGCTACACTCCCTAGCTTAATGTCTCAACTTACAGGGACACGTGGTAGAGGACTGTTGAAACCACAACAATGCAAACAGGTGATGTCGTGGATTGGCGGACAATGCTTCAAGTAATTTGTCCACCAGTCAGTCTTCCAAGCAGTCCATCCACTCCTCTGGCTCCTCCACCTCAACCTCCTTCCCCCCAGTCTGCCCCCTCCCAGGAAAATTTGGGTATGCGATCCGGCATACTCTGAGGAACTGTTTTCTGGACCCTTCCCAGAGTCACAAACCACTTCTCAGGTTGCTGCTGAACTCTTTCCCGATGCCCAAGTTTTCCAACTGTCGCAGTCTGTGGGTGATGATGATGGCATTGTTGACTTAGTGGAAGAAGTGTGTAAAGAGGTGTCGGACGATGAGGAGACACGGTTGTCAGACAGTGGTGAAGTTGTTGTCAGGGCAGGAAGTCCGAGGGGGGAGCAGACTGAGGAATCGGAGGATGACGAGGTGACTGACCCAAGCTGGGTTGATAAGCCGAGTGAAGACAGTGCTTCTGAGGCGGAGGCGAGTGCTGCACCAGAACAGGTTGGAGAGGCAGTGGTGTGGCCAGAGGGAGAAGCAGGGCCAGAGCTGGTGCATCAGCAGCAACTGTTTCATGTAGTGAAGCTCCCATGGCGAGGCCTAGATGTTCGCAAGTCTGGAGGTTCTTTAAAGAAAGTGAGGATGACCGACGGACTGTGGGTGCAACCTGTGCCACACCAGGATCAGCAGGGGTGCCACCACTACTAGCCTAACAACCACCAGCATGCGCAGGCATATGAGTGCTAAACACCCCACTCAATAAAACCAAGGGCCGTTCACCTCCTGCGGGTCACACCACTGCTCCTTCCCTGTGTCCACTCGCTGCCTCAGCTAGTCAACCCCCTGCCCAGGACCCCGGCACGAGCACCCTCCCGCCGGAAAACCACACCTTTGCCTCCACGATCCTCCACAGCATCCACCAATGTGTCCCAGCGCAGCGTTCAGCTGTCTTTACAGCAGAAGCTGGAGTGCAAGAGGAAATACAGTTCCACCCACCCACATGCCCAAGCCCTCAACGTTCACATCTCCAAATTGCTGAGCCTGGAGATGCTGCCCTATTAGGCCCGGTAGAGACCAAGGCCTTTCGCAATCTCATGGTTGGTGGCTGCCCCTCGTATTCGGTCCCCAGCCGCCACTATTTTTCCCGATGTGCCGTCCCATCCCTACACCAGCACGTGTCACAGAACATCATCCGTTCCCTGACGAACGCTGTTTCTGAGAAGGTCCACCTAACCATGGACACGTGGACAAGTGCTGCCGGGCAGGGACACTATATCTCACTGACGGCACATTGGGTTAACTTGGTGGAGGCTGGGACGAGTCTGACCCTGGGGCCGCTCATGTACTGCCCACACCGAGGATTGCGGGGCCTACCTCGGTCACGGTCTCTCAGAC
>ONZH01005202.1:0-260633 GCA_900303285.1 Rhinella marina
ACCGTGATTGCGGCAGAAATAAACACAATAAATGTCAGGCATATAGGAGAAACATACATTGTTCTTTACACGCTGCACAGCTGGTGTTAAGATTAGGCAAACTTGCGCAAATTTTGACCATCAAGAATAACAATATTGTAGCCAGATATAACAAAAGTCCTTAAAATGACTTTGGGGTCTTTTCAACAGAACAACTAGCCCTGCCTAACCAAATCCTATCCCTACACTATCTGTTCCTGATTATATGAATAACGGCAGAAAAAAATACACTGGATGTCAGGTATTTAGGATACAGAAAGCTTATACTGCACATGCAGCACAGGTATATGACATTACCTGCGCTGCGTCTGCTGCATAACGTTTGCTCATTCGGTGAAATTTTTCTGCTCCTACACTAAAAAAAATCTGCGCAACTGTACTTTTGACAAACTTGCAGATATACCATTTAGTATGCGCAAGGCGAGCAGTAAGGGACAGGGAAGTAGGCGTGCTGCTGATGGTGCAGGGTGGGCGCGGTGAAACAGTATCTGCTGGCAGAGCACAAGAAACAAAGTCATCCAAAACTCCTAGCTTCATGTGTCAGTTTGGAGGGCGGCACAAGACAGGTTCTTGTTAGGTCAGCATGTCAGGAGGAGGACCAGAGTGAGGTTAATTTTTTTAGGTTAAAAAATTAGGGGTGAGGGCCTGCTGGTGAACCTCTTAAATATTTAAAGACGAGGGCAGCCTAATAAGCAGTTTGATATGATGGAGGAAGAGGACAAGAAGAGGAAGGGGTTCATGGAAATACAGTGTATTCAATACACCTTAAAAGCCACATTTAAAGTTCCTTTATGTTCAGCCGCTTTCCTCTGGTGGGGTAGCGAAGTCAGGGGCAATCCAGGCCTTGTTCATTTTGATTAGCGTCAGCATTTTCAGTTGACAGGCGGATGCGCTTAGCAGTTATTATGCCCCCAGCAGCACTAAATAACCACTCCAACAAAACACTGGCGGCAGGGCAGGCCTGCACCTCCAAGGTGTAGAGCGCCAGTTCGTGCCATGTGTTCAGCTTAGACACCCAATAATTATAAGGCACAGAGGGATCGCTGAGGACGTTGACATTGTCAGCTAGGTACTCCTTTACCATTTTATAAAACTTTTCCCTCCTAGTTGTGACACTAGGCCGCTTATCAGAACCTTTTTCCACATGCAGCGCTGTCCGTCTTTATTGTGAGCAGGTAGAGTTCCAGCACATGCTTAGGTCGCACAGCAGTCAGTGAGCTGACAAGTGTAAGCGCTGCTGCAGCGTTGCCAGACCAGCAAAGCTGTAGGTGACTTTCGGAAATGGGCACCTTCACCAGCAGCTCAGGAAAATTGGTGTAGGTTTTGTGAAACCGCTGAACCACTAAGTTGAAGCAGTTGAGGCCTGAGGGAGACTGCTGTTCGTCCTTCCTGTTGGATGAACAGGTAGACTCATTCCTCTCATTAGTTCCAGGGTCCTATAGGATCAGTTTGGTTTAGGTTCCTGTGTATGAACTCGCATACCTTTGAGGCCTGTTCATACTGGTAGTCAATCAGGATTAGAGTCATGGTTTCCTGTCCATCTACCTTCCTTAGTTTCCAGGCCTAATCTTCTTTCCCTCCTACGCTCTGTGTGGTTTTCCCCCCACACCTGAGCGTGACAGTATGTGTGTGAGCTTGCCAAGCTCCAAAGCCGCCACCAAGTTGTGGCCGTTATCAGACACAACCACGCCTGGTTGTAGGTTGAGTTGCGAGAGCCACAGCAGTGTTGTTTGTCACTTAAGCAAATAAGTTTCAGCACAGCCTGTTGCCGCTTCCCCACCTCTGTGCTAAACTGCTTCCAGCTACTGACTGAAGTCTGACTGGTGCTGCAAGATGAGAATTCCTAGATGGAAGTGGTGGAGGAGAAGGAGGGGTTGCAGCCGCTAATGTAGGTGGGGGCAGAAATCCTGATGGAAGTAGGGCCCGCAATTCTTTGTGTCGGTAGCACCTGTCGATTCGCTCCCAGCCTCCACAACGTTCACCCAGTGTTCCGTCAGGGAAATGTAGCATCCCTGGCCAGAAGCACTTGTCCATGTGTCAGTCATTAAGTGGACCTTCCCAGTAACTGCATTGGTCAGGGCACGGGTTATGTTATGTAACACATGCTGGTGTAAGGCGGTGAGGGCACAACGGCAAAAATAGTGGCGGTTAGGTATTGAGTAACATGGGACAGCTGGCGCAATCAGACTGCGAAAAGCCTCAGTGTCCACAAGAAACATTTTCAGCGCCAGCAATTTGTAAAGGTGTACATTTAGTGCTATGGCCTGTGGGTGGGTGGCTGGGTATTTGCACTTTCGTTCTAAGGCCTGGGGGATGGACATCTGTATGCTGCGCTGGAACACAGAAGTGGATCTGCTCGCTAATGGTGCTTGTGAGGGTCCAGGTGCAAGGGGGAGGCATCTGGGCATGCGTCATGGCTAGCACGTAACACAGGGAAGAGGAGGCAGTGGTGTGACCAACAGACACCGATTGTGGATCTAGGTGTTTGGCCCACCTATTAGGGTGCTTTGCTGCCATGAAGATCATGCTGGTGGTGGTCAGGTTGCTAGTGTTCTCCCCTGCTCATTTTGGTACGGCACAGGTTGCAAATGACAATTCTTTTATTGTCGACACTTGGTGTGGCCTGCCTTCTCCCTTTTGCCACCCCACTGCCTCTTACAGCCTGTTGCGGTGCTGCGCATCCCTCCCCCTCTGTACTGCTGTCCTTGCTCAGCTTGCCTCCTTCCCATCTTGGGCCAGTGATTTCATCGTCCACTACTTCCTCTTCCTCTTCGGGAAGGAAATTTTTTCCCTTAAAGTGAGGAATATTGGCTTCTACCTCACAGGGTTTTTTTTGCCTTCCTCTGGATCAACTTGCAGGATAACAGGCTGAACTGGATGGACAGATGTCTTTTTTCGGCCTTATAAACTATGTTACTATGTTACTATGTTACTATGTTACTTCTTCACTCTGGTTCTCATCCTGACAAGTTGACGTTCAGTGCTGCTGACACTCAAAAACATTTGGAGTGAGGGTCTGCTGCTGATCTGACCGTCTAAAACATTAGGGACGAGTGCCTGCTGCTGAGCTGACCGTGTAAAACATTTGGGCGAGTGCCTGCTGTTGATCTGACTGTGTAAAACATTAGGGGTGAGGGTGTGCTGCTACTTGCGCTTTATATACAAGTAAATATATGTTTCCTAACAATATTTCCTCTAAAATCGATGATATCTTCTGTTTTTGGGGGTATTATTGTCATTCCGTAAAAAAGTGGTAATAGTTGGACATCATTGTTAATAGCAGCGACTTCGGTGTCCAAGATACATCTAGACATCCTCCCCATGCTGTTCCCTAACCTTTTCAGTGGTGTTTCCACCATTTTCTCACGTTTCTCTATCAACCAGACACCCTCCCCTCTGCAGAGCAGGGGGTGCCTGGTCTTCTCCCATAGACTTCCATTATACTCAGGTGCTCGGCCGAACACTCGAGCACCACCTAGTGTTCGGCCAGAGCACCCGAGCACCCGAGCATCGGGGTGCTCGATCATCACTATTTATTGTGTTATTATAAATGTTATTGTTAAATGTTATAAATGTGTTATTATGTTATTTATAATGTTATGTATTTTTATATATTTATATAAATGTCACGGCATTCCATATTTAAAGAGGTTATTCAAGAGTAAGACAGACCTCCCAGAGTGGTCAACCCGAGATCATACTTACCTGGTACCCAGGTGCGAGTTCAGTGTCTAACACTCCCAGGCCGGCTCTAGCCTCCTCTAATCTAATAGGAGGCCGCAGTGCTCTCTAGAGTGGCGCAGCCTCCTCAAACAGCTGATCTGCGGGGTCTCAGGTGTCGAACCTCCACCAATCTGATATTGATGACCTATCTTGAGGATAGGTCCTTAATATCACAAACCCCTTACACATACAATTCAGTAGCCAGCTTATGTACAAAGCATTGTATTAGGGCACTCTTCATATTGGATCATATACTGCTGATTTGCCGCTGTGGATGTGCATTTACAGTACCAGAAAGTACCCACAGCTGTAATTTTTTTTATTTTATTTCTGTCCATGTAGCCATTTGAGAGCTTATTTTTAGAAGGACAAGTTATTGTTTTTAATGGCACCATCTTAAACATAGCTCATTGATTAACTTTTATTAATGTTTTCTAAGAGAAATGGAAAAAAAACATCACTTTCACCATTGTCTTTTTACATGTATGATTACAGTAATGTGGTAAATGGCTATTCTAGCTGCAAAAGTCTGGTTTTTAATGCAATATCTACACAGATGTATAGAGGACCATTTTCAGCAACCATCACTCCTGTGTTCTAATGGTACATTGTGTTTGCTAACTTTGTAAGAAGGCTAAAGTTTAGAAAACCCTTGTGCAAGTATGTTAGCACAGCTGAAAACAGTTTTGCTGGTTAGAGAAGCTATAAAACTGACCTTCCTTTGAGCTAGTTGAGAATCTGGAGCATTACATAGGTGGGTTTGATTAAACTCTCAAAATGGCCAGAAAAAGAGAACTTTCATGCGAAACTCAACAGTCTATTCTTGTTCTTAAAAATGAAGGCTATTCAATGCGAGAAATTGCCAAGAAACTGAAGATTTCCTACAATGGTATGTACTACTCACTTCAGAGGACATCACAAACAGGCTCTAACCAGAGTAGAAAGAGAAGTGGGAGGCCCCGCTGCACAACTGAGCAACAAGACAAGCAGAGTCTCTAGTTTGAGAAATAGACGCCTCACAGGTCCTCAACTGGCAGCTTCATTAAATAGTACCCGCAAAACGGCAGTGTCAACGTCTACAGTGAAAAGGCGACTCTGGGATGCTGGCCTTCAGGGCAGAGTGGCAAAGAAAAAGCCTGGCTAATAATAGGAAAAGATTAATATGGGCAAAAGAACACAGACATTGGACAGAGGAAGATTGGAAAAAAGTGTTATGGACAGACGAATCGAAGTTTGAGGTGTTTGGATCATATAGAAGAACATTTGTGAGATGTAGAACAACTGAAAAGATGCTAGAAGAGTGCCTGACGCCATCTGTCAAGTATGGTGGAGGTAATGTGATGGTCTGGGGTTGCTTTGGTGCTGGTAAAGTGGGAGATTTGTACAAGGTAAAAGGGATTTTGAATAAGGAAGGCTATCACTCCATTTTGCAACGCCATGCCATACCCTGTGGACAGCGCTTGACTGGAGCCAATTTCCTCTTACAACAGGACAATGACGCAAAGCACACCTCCAAATTATGCAAGAACTATTTAGGAAAGAAGCAGGGAGCTGGTATTCTATCTGTAATGGAGTGGCCAGCACAGTCACCAGATCTCAACCCATTGAGCTGTTGTGGGAGCAGCTTGACCATATGGTACATAAAAAGTGCCCATCAAGACAATCCAACTTGTAGGAGGGGCTTCTGGAAGCATGGGGTGAAATTTCTCCAGATTACCTCAGCAAATTAACAGCTAGAATGCCAAATGTCTGCAATGCTGGAATTGCTGCAAATGGAGCATTCTTTGACGAAAGCAAAGTTTGAAGGAGAAAATTTATTATTTCAAATAAAAATCATTATTTCTAACCTTGTCAATGTCTTGACTACATTTTCTATTCATTTTGCAAATCATTTGATAAATAAAAATGTGAGTTTTCATGGAAAACACAAAAATGTCTGGGTGACCCCAAACTTTTGAACAGTAGTGTATATATATATATATATATATATATATATATATATATATATATATATATATATATATATATCTTACAATAGTTTTTTTGCTTAAAATTTTTGCATAGTAAAAACTTTTTCTAACAAAAGAACACAGACGTCAAATACTTGCTCTTTAAAGAGACAGTATTGATGTTACTGAAGCATTTCATAATGCAATCTGGCATTCAAGATTTAAAGAGGCTCTGTCACTAGGTTTTAACCTATGTATATTATTACATAGGTTACTAGGGCCAGTTTTGATAATCTGAATCTTACCTTAATTGCAGAGTAGAGTGCAGCGAGTGTGGAGATATTTAAAGTTTTAAAAATATGCTAATGAGCCTTCAGAGCACAGGGGGGCAGGCTCTTTCCTTCCGAGCACTGCATCTTCACCGCCCTCCCGGGTCCAAGGCACACCCCCCTGGCCTTAATCACACCCCTCCTGATCTTGATTGACAGCGCTAGACCGTTCGGTCTAGCGCTGAAATCCCACGCCTGCGCAGTTGAACTTAGGCGGCACATGCGCAATAGCGCTTGCAGTACCGAACACTGCAAGCGCTTCCATTCCTCTGCGCACGCTCCGTCACTTCCCCAAACACGGAAGTGACGGTGCGCGCTTCAGAACAGCTGATCGGAGCCACGAGTCAACAGGGCGGAGGAGCGCGACCTCGGGCATCCACGATAGGTAAGTATAATTTCCTCCACCAACCCTTCCCTTGTTGCTCCCACTACCACCAATGTATAAAGGGGCACATTGTCATATATTTTATTAATGGGCATATCACACTGCCACCAATGAAAATGTTTTACCCCCCAAAAAAACAAATGACAATAACATGGGTTGCCATTGCAGCTCATGTTGTTGTCATTTGCCACTAACTACCACCAAAGAAAAAGGCCACTACAAGCCTTTAGGGCAACAGCATGCGCTGCCACAGCGGCGCATGCTGTTGCCCCTTGCCCCTGACACCAATGACTTTGGGAAACCATTAGCCAAATAAGGGCAACAGCATGCGCTGCCGCAGCGGAGCACGCTGTTGCCCCTGCCACTGGCACCAATGATACGGGCAACCATTAGCCAAAAGGGCAACAGCAAGCGCTGCCGCAGCGGCGCATGCTGTTGCCCCTGCCACTGACACCAATGAATTTGGCGTACATAAGCCAAATAAGGGCAACAGCATGCGCTGCCACAGTGGCGCACGCTGTTGCCCCTGCCACTGGCACCAATGATATGGGCAACCATTAGCCAAAAGGGCAACAGCATGCGCTGCCACAGTGGTGCATGCTGTTGCCCCTTGCCACTGGCACCAATTACTTTAGCAAACAGTAAACAAATTGTCAACAGCTTTTTTTACATGATCCTTTGCTGTTTTTGACCCTGCCACTAACAACATGTAAATTTTTTGCAATCATAAACGTTACTAATATATTTGATAAAGTCTTACATGTCATGTAGACTGTGGCAGCGCATGCTGTTGCCCTTATTTGGCTAATGGTTGCCCAAATTCATTGGTGCCAGTGGCAAGGGGCAACAGCGTGCGCCGCTGCGGCAGCGCATGCTTTTGTCCTTATTTGGCTTATGTACGCCAAATTCATTGGTGTCAGTAGCAGGGGCAACAGCATGCGCCACTGTGGCAGCGCATGCTGTTGCCCTTTTGGCTAATGGTTGCCTGTATCATTGGTGCCAGTGGCAAGGGGCAACAGCATGCACCGCTGTGGCAGCGCATGCTGTTGGCCTTATTTGGCTAATGCTTGCCCAAAGTCATTGGTGTCAGTGGCAAGGGGCAACAGCTAAAGGCTTGTAGTGGCCTTTTTCGTTGGTGGTAGTTAGTGGCAAATGACAACAACATGAGCTGCAATGGCAACCCATGTTATTGTCATTTGTTTTTTTGGGGGGTAAAAAATTTTATACGTTGGTGGTAGTGGGAGAAACAAGCGAAGGGTTGGTGGAGGAAATTATACTTACCTATCGTGGATGCCCGAGGTCGCGCTCCTCCACCCTGTTGACTCGCGGCTCTGATCAGCTGTTCTGACACGCGCGCCGTCACTTCCGTGTTCGAGGAAGTGGCGGCGCGTGCGCAGAGGAATGGAAGCGCTTGCAGTGTTTGGCACTGCAAGCGCTATTGCGCTTGCGCCACCTAAGTGAACTTAGGCAGCACAGGCGTGGGATTTCAGCGCTAGACTGAACGGTCTAGCGCTGTCAATCAAGATCAGGAGGGGTGTGATTAAGGCCAGGGGGGCGTGCCTCGGACCCGGGAGGGCGGTGAAGATGCAGTGCTCGGGAGGAATGAACCCGCCCCCTGGTGCTCTGAAGGCTCATTAGCATATTTTTTAAACTTTAAATATCTCCTCAACCGCTGCGCTCTACTCTGCAATTAAGGTATGATTCAGATTATCAAAACTGGCCCTAGTAACCTATGTAATAATATACATAGGTTAAAACATAGTGACAGAGCCTCTTTAAATTTTTCAATTCTGATTTTTTCAGTCATCACAGTGATAGCTGGTGACACGTACCAGGGATGTTAAGAAAATAAAAAATGTTATACATTACGTAGTTGTCTGGGAACTCATTGGTTCTTTCCCAAAGTCAGAATGTAGCACCAATACCATGTACTAATCAATACAGAAATGTGGATGCAAAATGAATCGTGTAAGATGATCAAAAGCAGACTTGACATGTCCACCCATGGAACAGACTTTGATCAATACAAATGGTTATTATACACTGCTCACTAAGAAAAACAGGGAGGGCATTACATTCTGCACAGCACATTTTCTCTGGTTGTTTGGATTCATGCCACTGTTTAAATATAGGCAGGTTTTTTCCTACCAACATCTGCAGTTTGATTATTTGACTATTCTTGGCATACAGACAAGCCACAGCAGAACACACTATTCTGTGATTAACAACCCCCGGATGCAGGGGAAATTATTTTTATTTTAGGTAGGCCTTTCTCTCTATAGACACGATTCCATCACTTTATAGTGAATGTGAAATATCAACATTATTTAATTGGGTAATGTCAAAAGTAGTTTCAAAGATGAATTTGTATACCTAGGTTGATGCACAAGGTAGTGAGTATGTTATAGAAAAGCAGATGGCCACAACTGCTAATTATATATGTCTTAGGGCTCATGCACACAAACTTTTTATTTTTCTTGTCCATTCCGTTTTGTTTTTTTGTTTTTTTTTTGCAGCCCATATGTGGAAACATCCAACGGTCGTGTCCATGAGCCCTTAGGCTGAGTTCACACTTCAGTTATTTGGTCAGTTATTTCGATCAGTGATTGTGAGCTAAAACCAGTAGTGAAGTCTATCAGAGATCAAGTGTAATTATTTGATTTGTACCTATTCTGTGTTTTTGACCTGCACCTGGTTTTGGCTCACAATAACTGATCTAAATGACTGACCAAATAACTGAAGTGTTTCATCCATTGAAGAAAATGGTTCCACACATGGGCCGCAAAAAAATGGAATGGACACAGAAAAAAAATATGTTTTTGTGTATGAGCCCTAAAGGCGTCCCTTTCTGACAGTCAGCTGCTCGCTCAGTGAAAGAAACTGCTGCATTTATGTCTCATTCACAGTATGAGGATGATGGATCACTATAGTGTCCCCATACAGAATCATTGCTTCTGGACAGCAGATCGCTGTTTAGACAGCTCAATCTGCTGTCCAGGAACGATGATTGGAGTGCCTGCATGAACGATGGGATCACCTGATGAACTAGCATTTCGCTCGTTCATCGGGTGATCGGTGGCACATTTAGATTATTGGTACGTGTCAATCCAGCTTAAGGGTGGTTGTTCACCAGAAACACGTAAGTGAAATTGATTTTACATGTTTCAAGGCTAAATAAAGTATGATGGATTTTATTTGAATGCTGAATCAACATTTATTTTCCATGTGTTAAAATGCCTTAATACTTAAAGGGATTCTGCAAGTTTTAAGAATTGGTGTCCTATCCTCTGCGTTCTACGTCACTATGGTTTTTTTTAGAGAGAATGGTCATAGGCTTCCTTTATTACATGAATGTTAATCAACCTCCTGGAAAAAAACATCAAATCAAGTTAATTCAATCAACTTCTATCTCAAATGTAAAAAAAGCCCAAGTTTGTTGTCAATAAGCCTCTGAATAAAGTGGGTAATATTGTTATGTGCGCCTTCCCTCAGAACTAGAAGAATATCTATTTATCATATCCACAACAACATGTTTTTGTGATTAGTATCTGACCCCTTTTGTACATGGACATTTTTCCACCAGCTCAGATGGAAGGCTGCAGAACTTGGTTATGGAAAGGAAGCCTAATGGAAGGAGCACCTGGAGAATCCCAGGAAAGTGGTATACTTAGCTGCCATGTCCTTGAAGATGATTGCAGCCTGTAGAGCAAACAAGGTTGGCAACAGTCAGCAGTGATATACATGCTAACAAAATGTTCTTGAGAACATGACAACCAATATGGCTGGCTTTCCTGTGGTCACTGTTGTTTTTGCTGTAACCTCTGATTTACTAAGGCATAGACATTTCTAAGGTTTCAGTGGAAATGGGGAACTCAAATTCCCATAAACCACTAAATAAGAATGTGGTATGTTTTGTTAAATATACTGTATAAATTATATATGCATCATGTGGCCAGTGCCAAATGCTTGCTTATTGTACAGGAAGATTAAATTAGAATATGTCACAATAGTGGTTGATTGTGTCATTGCTAATACATTTCTCACATTTTCATATAGACCAATAGATTCCGAGCCATGTTATTCAGAGCACAGTCATTGTAACAGTACCTGAGCACAAAACTTATAACAAAAGACTTGTACTAGATTGATGAGTCAGGATAGAAACTATTCAGTATGTGTTCTGAAAATAAAGAATTCTTAGTTGCACTCTAAAATGTAGCCCAGAAATACCAAATCATGTATTGTCATGCTGACAGGAAGTCTGTAATATGATGAAGAGCAGCAGCAAAATGTTCCTATAAACCACACAATCAGGGGCGTAGCTAAAGGCTCATTGGCCCTGGTGCAAGAGTTCAGCTTAGGCCCCCCTTCCCTCGGTGCTTTATGGCAAGTGGCAGGGGAGCACCAAGCCTTTCTACTGCCTGAGGCAAAAATTTAAACGTTCCGGCCACCCCATGCCAAATTCTCAACACCCCATCCCCCCCCCAAAAAAAAAAAAAAACTATACTGCAGAAACAGTCCCCCTGAAAATACTGGTACCACACAGATACAGTACAAAAGAAAACTCTTACCTTTCAGATGAGACCCCCATATCAAACCCCAGATGAACCCCCCCATCTCAGACCAGACCCCCTTTAGACCTCTGTCAGACCCCATATCAGACCCCGCCCCGATATCAGACCTCAGATAAGACCCCCATTAGACCTCAGACCAGACCTCCAGACCCCCATTAGACCTCAAAACCCCCATATCTGACCCCCATTAGACCTCCAGACCCCCAGTCAGACCCCCATTAGATCTCCAGACCGCCAATCGGACCCCCATTAGACCTCCAGACCCCCAATCAGACCCCCATTAGACCTCCAGACCCCCATTAGACCTCTCTAGATCCCCAGTCAGACCCTTCAGACCCCTAATCAAATAGGGCCTAAGGTCTGATGGGATCAGACCCTTTAGGCCCCTAATCAGACCCCCAATCAGACCCTTCAAACCCCCAATCAGATCTCAGATCAGACTATAAATAAGCAAACTTATCTCTCCTACTCTGACGGTCCTCTCTCTCTGACAGGCTGTCTCCCTGTCCTGGCTGTCTTCTTTTCTCAGGGCCCGCACTGCTCCTGACCTCCTGGAGCATCAGGTCAGAGTGCTCTCTGTACGTCCTGATGCTGCAAGCAGCCAGGACACAGCAGCGCGGGCCCCAGGAAGAGCGAGCAGGAGGAGGGGTAAGTACTGTACAGCACTCACAGCACTTCTCTCCCCCTCCTCCTGCAGAATTATGGAAGCGCTTACTAGTATTCCCTTTATAAGATGCAGTGCATCTTAAAAAGGGAAATATACAGCACCACTGGCAAGGGGGGCCTCTGGGCTTAGGCTTTTCTGCATTAATGCATCAGTTGAGAATAGCAAATTGTAAACGTTACCACAGACTTGTGGAAATATCTCAACCAGTGTTAAGATAAACAATTATTACTATGTACGAGATATATAACTTTGTGCATAATTAAAAAGGTCATCCCATGATTAATGTAAAAAATGAAAACAGACATCATATAGTACATGACAACCTCTTTCTAAGGCCTCTTTCACACGAACGTTGTGTTTTGCGGTCCGCAAATTGCGGATCCGCAAAAAAAAACGGATGGCGTCCGTATGGCATCCGTATTTTTTGCGGATCCACTGTAACATTGCCTATCCTTGTCCGCAAAACGGACAAGAATAGGACATGCTCTATTTTTTTTTGCGGGCCACGGAACGGAGCAACGGATGCGGACAGCACACGGTGTGCTGTCCGCATTTTTTGCGGGCCCATAGAAATGAATGGGTCCGCATTTTTCATGTGAAAAATGCGGATCGGAGCCCGCAAAAACAACGTTCGTGTGAAAGAGGCCTAACAAAGCTAGAACCAGCCCTGTACCTCACATGGATCCAGCGATCTCCCCACTCATTGCTCCATCTGCTCTGCAAGATTGTCTATTGGCTGGAAGCTCAAGGGGTCTGTCTTTTCTCAGGGGTCAAGTCCTTTGTGTTGCATCTCTCTCCCTGTAGGGCCTCTTTCACACAAACCATACGGATTGGCTCTGGATGCGTACAGGGTGCATTCATTGAAACTCACATCATTTTGCAAGCAAGTTCAGTCAGTTTAGTCTGAGATTGCGTTCAGTTGTTCAGTTTTTTCCGCACGGGTGCAATGCGTTTTGATGTGTTTTTCACGCGCTTGATAAAAAACTGAAGGTTTACATACATCTCCTAGCAACCATCAGTGAAAAACGCATTGCATCCAGACTTGCTATTGGTTGCAATGTGTTTTTCATTGAAGCCCCATGCTGCATTATTGAAGCCCCATGCTGCATTGTAGAACATGCTGCATTATTCACGCAACACAGAAATGATGCGTGAAAAAAACGTACATGCACACAGACCCATTGAAATGATTCAGTGTGGGTGCTATGCGTTCACATCACGGAAAACTCGCTCGTGTGAAAGAGGCCTAAAGCCTTTATGTCTGTGATAAAATCTGTGATAAGATGGTCAGTGATTCATCCGTGAAGACTTCTGCTAAAAATCTGTGTTTGGTCCATGTGATTTTTTTTTTTTGCTCTTCATGTGTCATCTGTGTTCCACAGAGACTGTGCAGCTAAGAATTAATTTTTAGAGCATCTCCTATAAATGGTCTATGAAACACGGATGAAACATGGATGGGTTCCATGTTTTTCACGGCCCCATTGACTATAATGAGTATGATGGATTGGTAAGCATGGACAAAAATAAGGCACGCTTCCATGCTAAAACAAGGGACCCATAGACAATGCCAAAACACTGATCTGGAAATCCATGGAGAACAGGGGCAGAACACGTCTGTGAATCACTGACATGTGACGAAGGTCTAAGGGTGCCTTCAAACTCAGCAGATTTTATTCTAGAACATTTCAGAAAATCAGTTCCATTCACCTGAATGAGGCTTGTAGAAATCCTTGTTCTTCCTGCAAAAACAACCCTATTCAGACTGATTCTCAGCTGCATAAATTTTCTGAAACCGAATCTGCCACCTGTGAAGGCACAGCTGTTAGCAGAAGATATAGCTGGTGATAGTTGAATACAACTTAGTATGTGTGATGTTACTGAGGTGGATGGAGAAATAAGGAAAATAAAAAACTGCAGGTGGCATATATTTTATCGAATAACTCACTGGCTATACTAAATTTTTAATTACATGCAATTACAAAAGTCTTCAAATTCAAGTGTTGCTTCAAAAACATAGAATATTTTTCATAGGACAATCCCTTTAAAGGGTTTGTCCTCTTTTAACAATCTCTTTATGTTTGAAGAAACTCTAGGAAATAACTTGATCAAAGGGTGTTCCCTGCAGAACTGCCAAATGGGGAATAATTACACAGTCGGAAAATTACTTGGGACCCCAGAGTGAGTCGCTCTTTGTAGCCCCTCTAACATATGAATAAATGACTTGAACTGAGAACTGTCCTCTTAGCTCAGGATTCCCTAAAGTGGTATTTAAAATGGGTTTGTAAACAGACAATGCCTTTAAACTGGGGGTCAATATTACATCAGCAAGTCTTTCACAAGAAGGAATGTTCTGTTGGAAAGGAGTTTCCAGATGTGCATGCTCTTCTGAACTATTCCAAACAACAGGCAAGCATTAGGACCTGAAAAGTGCTATGCTATGATGGACTTGAGATACAGTATATAAAACTGGTCCAGAACTGTAGAAATACTGTACTGGTATCAGCCCTGAACTGAGTGAAAAAATTTTAACCCAAGTACATCGCTCTACAGTTCTGAGAAGTCGGTTATGATCTTCTTGGATGAGTTTCTACCAAAAAAACATTCATCAGTAGAAACAAAACCATGCACAAGAAATAGGGCGCTGGACACATAACAGAAGTGTCAAAAACTGACTTTTCCTTTGCATGACTCTCATTATAGATCTTCCTTCTTTGTAAACTACCAGTGTCCATCAACAAGTGAGATGTGTTTTTTTTTTTATTAAAGGGTACAGTAAAACACATTAGTGTGCAGTTTTATATTACTTTAATAAAATTGGGTTTAATGTGAATATATTTTAAAGGTAAGCTTGACCAGCGACCATAACCACAGCTTGATCCATTCCATCTGCACTATGTCAACTTGTCTGCTACCCAAGTGTCTGGAACATATGTGGGTATGTGGCATATGAGTAAGACTTTATTAAGCTGAAAGTGAATTTTGTCCCTTTTATAGATCTCATATTATGTCTGGTTTTATCTTTGAAGCCAAATGCTAGCTTTCCAATGAAAATTCTGCTGGCAGAAGTTCATTCTATTATCCTCTAATAAGATCCCACTGTTTAGACGGACATTTTTTGCCACAAGGTTTGTATTAATACTTCTAATCAAAATATTCCAAATGTAATTTAAGCTGGGTATAGATTCGGAATAATTACTGAAAGCATGGCATGATTTTGTGATGAGATGCAAATACTATACATTTAGGGGCACATTTATCAAGACCGATGTTTTAGACGCTGGTCTTAATAACGCCCCAAAGCCCCATAACTGGCGCATCCATAACTTTGGTGAATCCAGCAGCAGTCCTAAATGTAAGACAGCTTCCTAGCTGTCTTGCATTTAGACCTGTTTCTATGCCTAAAACAGGCATAGAAAATGGTGAATGAAATGGGCCTACTGGACGGTGCCCTGCCCCGCCCACAATTTTAGACCTGGAGTGAGTGGGATGAAGTCACAGATAGCGGCACAACTAACCGTTGCGCCGCTATTTGCACCTGATATACGCCTAATTTAGGTGTACCTCAGCATAGTAAATGACCCCCTTAATTTTTAAAATTAAAGGGGCTTTCCGGCAGTGTAATATTTATGGCTTATCTTCAGAATATGTCATCAATACCTGATATGTAGGAGTCCTACTCCCGGCACCCCCACATATCAGCTGTTTGAAGAGGCAGTGGCGTTCCAGTGACTGCTGCGGCCTCTCCCTAGGCCAGTGACATCCCATTCATGGGTCACATGGGCTAGGAGCAGCTCAGCCACAATTAAGTGAAAGTGCCTGGGCTGCAATAGCAAACACAGCCACTATACAGTGGATGGCTCCATGCTTGATATGCTGTGAAGAGGCCTCAGCAATAACTGGAGCTGATGGGTGGCAGTGCCAGATGTCAGAACTCCATCGATCAGATATTGATAACCTATCCTGATGATCGGTCATCAGTAGTTTCCTCCCAGAAAACCTCTTTCAAGGAATTGCCCTAACATTTAAATTTATCATCCGTTCGCAGAATAGAAAATAATGGGGTCATTTATCAAACTGGTGTAAAGTAGAACTGGCTTAGTTGCCCATAGCAACCAATCAGATTCCACCTTTCATTTTCCAAAGGAGCTATGGAAAATGAAAGATGGAATCTGATTGGTTGCTATGAGCAACTAAGCCAGCTTTACTTTACACCAGTTTGATAAATGACCTCATAAGTGTCTAATGGGGTCTGACCACTAGGATCCCCACAGTCACGTTGCCCAGTCTGTATGAATGGAGTAGTGGTCCATTAATTTCTGCGTGAATTCCAAAGAGAAGCCAATTAGTACTTGGCTATCTCCATCAGTCCAGTAGAGAGGAATGGAGCTGCAGCTCGTATGCTTCACCGCTACTTCATTGATATTGAGGAGACGAGACTGCAGATGTCATGACTGGTGAAAGTCCCAGTGGTCAGACCTCCAGCAATCAGACACTTTACACCTATCCTATAGGTGATAAGTTTGATTGTGAGGCAAACCCTTTAACAAGTATGGGTACCCCAGTTTTATGCAGTGACAAGCCGCCCTATAGGGTTTCGCGTTATGATAAAATGATGAAAAAGACCAAAGAGCATTCAATGAACAAGGCAATAGCCACACATATTCCATAACCTGAATCCCTATTGCTGTCTGATCAGTAACAACCCTATATACAGCTTTTAAGGCTTATATGGAATATTTGTTTGATAAACTATATGTCATCAAATCAGGGTTGCCAACCATCCAGGAATTTCTGGACAGTCTGTAAAAATAGGTGACTTTTCCCTGTGTTCGTAAAAAAAAATGAGATGTGCTCGTGATTTTTTTAGAGGCTGGTGGAACTTGACTTGATTATTTTGGTGGTAATTATCATCATTTTACAGCTCATGGTAAATGCTGGTAAATGCTAGTAATCACTATATGGAGTTATAGACATGGATTACTTATAATCTTTATCAGTCATTATGGTTTTCCAATTTGTCCGTAAAAAATGTTGGCTGTCCGTGATTTTGGGATAAGTTGTCCAGAAAAAAGAAAAATTCTGGTTGGCAACCCTGCATCAGATGTAGGAAGGTTATAGATACAATTGTTAATATCCTCCAATACTTGAACGCCTCTTGTACAGGATAACTGAACATCAAGAGCTCACACTGTGAGTATATACATGCTTTTCCTGTTTAAGTGAATTATAGCTCTTTCCTCCAGGGGGCAGTAACATGCCTATATAACAATAGTAATTGAAGATATACCTTATGTCATTTGTTTCAGTCCAGTGCTTATGTCATTGGCTTCAACAGGGGTTGTGATTTAGCATACTAAACCTCATACATTTAGATAATGCGATTATGTAATTACATATTTTGCATAAACACAAATTAGATTACGGAGTCCAGTACAGATTAATCCCTTGTTACTCACGGCTGACATTCACATGTTGAGTAGAAAGAAACCACTATCATCATTTGCAAACTCCAAAGATTTCCAATAAATAAAAAGGAATAATACGAGAGAAATCCAAATGATAACAGCACTTGTATATGGTGGTAATGTAATGCAATAGACTATGCTATATGTAAAGAATATGAATGTCAGTATCATTACATGGCATGACATAACGGACAAAAATGTATGGGGTGATATCACTGTTCGCATATTGTACGGGGGACATTCATGAAGGCTGTTACACCGGTTTTGTTGGCTTAAATTGTCGCGTGTTTTGGCCCATGCAACAATTTGAGCAAAATATTACGTCTTTTTGCTTCTCATACCACTTTCAGAAATGGAGTGAGAAGTAGGTTGGCTTCAGAAAATAGATGACTTTTAAGGTGCGTTTATGATGTACGACACTGGAAAATGTCACACAAAATGGTGCAGCTAGTCACAAAGTACATTAGATAACCCCCTGATGTACAATCACTTAAAAAGACAAAATCACATTACATGTGTGCTGAAAATATAAAACCCGTGCGTCATTTAGCTCAGCACAAGAAACTAAAGTCAAACTAAGAGCTCATGCACACAAACATATTTTTGGTCCACATCCCATCCACATTTTTTGCAGGTCGGATGCGGACCCCTAGTCCCACCAAAAAAACGAACATGTCCTGTTATTGTCCGTTTTATGGACAAGGATAAGACAGTTATATAGAGAGCAGGATATTCCGTTCTGCAAAATGTGAAAGACACAGGCTGATATCTGCCTTTTGCAGATCCGCAAATTGTGGACCGCATAAACTGCAACAGCCATGTGCACAAGCCTTTAAAATGACAGAAAAACAGTGCAGTTGATAAATGCCCCCGTGACTTTAAAAAAAGAAAGTTAGAATTGGTGGTAACAGGGATTTCAAGTTGAGAATTTACCATGAGGATGTCAGACATTGTTAAATTTGGCACATCTTTAAATTTAACACTGGTGTCTAGAAATGATACTCCAATAAGAGTGAGTGAGACTTTAAAAAACACTTAATTAATAAATCTGTATAAACTAATTAACATAGCTAACCAAGCCCACTTTGTCACCTACTTTTCAAAGCTGGAGCGAGCAAAAATATTTCCGTAAATATTTCAGCAAACAAGCCCACAATGTTGCATGTGATACATGGACAGGCAGCAGGTAAGTATGGCTCCCTCTGCAGGTCTGGCCACAAGAAGGGGGTCTGGCAGAAAGACTACTGAAGTTGAACCACTCCTTTAAAAATCTATATCAAAAAAGTTTCTTAAAGGGCATCTGTAAGCACTTTTGTACCTATGAAACTGGCTGACCTTTTGCATGTGTGCTCGGCATTTGTCGTCTGTCATACAGTATGTGCTTGCATTGCTGAGAAAAAAGTTTTAATATATGCAAATGAGCCTTTAGGAGCAATGTGGGCATTGCCGTTACACCTAGAGGATCTGCTCTCTCTGCAACTGCCGTGCCCCCTGCACTTTGATTGACAGAGCCAGACAGAGTTAGGCTCCATTCACACGTCCTGTTTTTCTTTCCTGATTCGATCCTGAATTTTTCAGGACCCATTGAAATGAATGGATCCAGATCAGGATCAGGATCGAATCAGGAAAGAAAAACAGGACGTGTGAATGGAGCCTTAATGTGATCATGCCTAGTCCTGACCTCATAAAGTCAATCAAAATGCTGAGGGTGCTGCAGTTGCCTCTAGGAGTAATGGCAACGCCCCCGTTGCTCCTAGAGGCTCATTTACACATATTAAGAAATCATTTTTTTTCAGAAATCCGGGCACATATGAACATGGGACCAACACAGATGCCTTCAGTTGTCAAGTGCACACGCAACAGGTCAGCCAGTCTCATAGGGACAAATCTGCTGACAGATGCTCTTTAAGTGGGCTGTGTTAGATATTTGCCTCTTAGTAAAATATAGGGAAAACTTTTTTTTTCCTGCATGGGATGAACATGCTGAGTTTTCTAGGTAAAAACAAGATCTCAAGTAAACTGAAACAATATGATGCCGATTGCTGCATGTTTCATCTCTCATTTTAGAAAAAGATGGGATATCATTTCCTTTACCTTTTTTTACACAACATATATGTATGAAAAGGGTAGACTTGTTCTGTGTTACTATGTGAACGTGGATCTGCTGAATCTACTGAACAGATTTGGCTTGTGGCTACTCTTAAGGGTGTAATTTAAGTGGCTCCCCTAGTTGTCACCTTTTATCCCCCATAAAGGGATCTGGACTCTGCTGCAGGGGAACCATGAGGCCACTACCCCTTGGATTAGTCTTTATTTAATAGCCAGGTGACCATGGAGGTTGAGAAAATGGTGCAAAACACGGTGGGGTCAGGCAAAACCATAGTTAGGGAAAAGTCGAGGTCACGTCAGGCAAAGTTATTCCATGACTGAAGTAAAAAAATGAAAATCAGACATCATATAGTACATGACAATATCTTTCTAACAAAACTCAAACTTGCCCTATACTTCACATGGATCCAGAGATTCCTCCTATTGTTCTGCTAATTTATTACAGGCTGGCTGCTCAGGAGGCGTCTCCTTTTCTCAGGGGGCGCATCCTTTCTTCTGCAGTTCTCTTCCTGTAACTGTCACAGTTTCTAATGGAAGATATGGCTGGTGGTAGTTGAAGGAATGGACTGAACATGTGTGTCTACCTCAGGAAGAAAAAAAAACAAAAACAGGTTGTGGTCTAATAATTTTATTGACTATACAAACTTTTTAATTACATGCAATCGCCAAAGTATTCAGATCAAGGTGCTGCTTTGAAAAATGTAAAATATTCTTTTTGGGACAACTTCTTTAAATACCTTGTGATGGCCAGCCATAGGCTATGGTAGACAATCCTTTAAAGGGAGTCTGTCACCTCATTTTCACCTATATAACTAACAGCAGTGCCCCACAGAAGATTGCAAACACATCCCAGACATACATGTGTGCCTTTATTCCATGTTCAAAAAAAGCACTTTTATTCTGCAGGAAAACAGCTCCCAAGTGCCCAGCTGAAAGTGAAACTAAAAACAGCTTTCTCTCCATTTCTAACAGCTATATTTTCTGATATACTGATATATATATATATATATATATATATATATATATATATATATATAATGCTATGATTTTGGTATCATTTGAAAGCCTGGAATGCCAGCTTTCAAAGAAGGTCAGAACCATTTTTCTATCTGCTATGAATCCCAAGATATGAGCAGCTAAAGCAGCCCTCCCCTCTTCAGTCTGGTTTGCTTTGGGCACTTGCAGCAGCAGAGCTGGGCACTTGGGAGCTGTTTTCCAATGGCCCTACAATCAGAGGAGAGGGAGATGGCAGCGAGAACAGACCGTAGGTGTAACATTCTGGACATCCATCCGTCAAATATGTTTTCTTTTAGAACATTACGCTGGTTTAGTATAATGGAAGACTGGCTTTAAATGAGCTAATGCAGATATGTTTTTATCTTTTCATCTTCAACCAATATAACATGCTTTAACTCAACACGTCTATTATAAAAATAAAAATAAAAAAGCAACAAAAGCCAATGATTTAAACCATCTAATTTCAAAGCATTCCTGCCCATTTAGACCCATTTAACTCATCTTTCTGAACAGATTACAATGTTCATTTCTGTAACGCACAGTTCGTTTTTAGTGTTCACATGGAGCATCTGTTTTGAATTTGGGTCTTGACTGCATGGCGGTCAGGTTAACAACGCTCAACTACATACAAAGAGAAAAAGAAACACTATACAATACTTCCAAACAGAATATATCTACTTGCTTAAACATTTTGTATATTTATAGCCCTGACCTGCTTGGAAGGAAAAGCCATTTCAGGGCATAACAAAATCTAGATTTTTACATAGTAACTATTCCAGAGAAATCACACACATAAAAAGATATTTGAAGAATTTCCAGAGTTTTTTTGTTTTGTATCCTTTTCACCTTTCTAAAAGAAAAAAGGAATTAGCATTTCCATTACAGATTATCCTCTGGTATTTGCCATGCCCTTACCTATATAGCACCTTTTATTTTTTCAGACCCTGTATTCACATGTGGAGGAAATGCTGTGGATGTCCCATCTGGATTTGTGAGCAACAAATCAACTTCATATTATAGTAACAGCTAAGTTAAGGAGATTTTAACAAAGCTCATCCACTTACTGTAGAAAAATACCCACACAGAAATTTACTCTCAGAATTATTTTTATTTTTTTTTTAGAATTTTTGGCTGTTTTTATTTTTCATTTTGGCAGTGAAAAATACTGTCCTTCTGTAGCAGTGAGCACAAATCATAAGACTTCCTATACAGATAGGTAACCCACTGTCAGTTTACAGTTGCTGTGAGAGAACGAAGTTATCTGAAGGGTAATGTTCGTGTAGAAGAGGGGTAGCAGTATGACATCTCTAATTGAGTAACTACGGCGGAGGGGGGAGTGTCTCTGTTTGGAATGTGATGGGCTGACTGAAAAAATCAAGCAAGCCTAATTTGCTGAGCTACAAGAGCAAAAAAAAAAAAGCCAGTAGTAGAATACATGGAGCTACTTAATAAATTATATTCAGAACCTCATCCACCTGTTTTTTATTTGTAATATTCACATATAGGTTGTTAATGTGATAAAATGTATTTGATGGCAGTGTCTCATTAAATCCATCTTTGAAATGCACAAAATGTAATCCATGGCAAATCTGCAAGAAAATGTGCAAAAAAATGTGCATATAATCTGAGATTTTCTTTTCATCCCATGTGGAGTTATTCATAGGATCCATGCGACTGGTACTGCCATCTTCAGAAATCCTTACAGTGACACATAGAGTCTCTATGGGTTTGTATTACGGAGCCTCAGCATTGTATCTCTGTATCTCAGCATCTTGTAGGAAAGCAAAACACCAACTTTTTGCCAGATTCTGATGGAAAAAAAACTTAGGGCTCTCTGAGCAACCAAGAAGAATATAAAGACGTATAATTCTATGGATACAATATATGTCTGTGCAATGTATGGGATACGTACATTGTACAAAGAAGGCTTTTCATGAGACATAGGTATAGATGAGCAGGCAATGCAATGATTGGGTGCCCTGTACACTCCACTGACTGTGTTGGATGACATGCATGCACTTGAGCATTCCTGCAAAGTCTTTGACCAAACTTATTTTCTTGCTATTGTATTCTTGGCATTTCTAAATATATTTCACCGTTGTAATATGCTTCTTTCTTGCTTCTTTTCCTCTTCTTACCCTATCTTCATAGCCATATTTCCCATGTTTTGTTTCAATGCCATTGCCGATTGGGCATCCAGGGAACAACATTTATATAGTTTACGTTATATGATGGTCTCTGGTTGCTTTGCTAGAATTACAGTAGATCTCATTTGCCAATGCTGTATCAATAAGACCAATGGTGATAACTTCATATGTTTTACACATTTTAGAAATTTTAATAAAGATCAACCAGAAATATCCTCACAGATAAAGGTTCAGAATATAAAAGCAATGGGGAAATACATAATTCCAGTAGGGCCAAAATTCCTCTTAATAATGTTAGATATGCTTTGTTATGAATCATACACACAGTGCCATCCTGTTCAGCCTCCTATCTGATATATAAAGCTGAGTGTATGTATGTGTGTATGTCCGCTAAAGGAATCAGCACCGTCACATTTACAATCACAAAATTTGGCACACAGGTACATCAGGTGTCCGGGAAGGTTTTAGACCGGGTCTCAGCTCTCCAGGATGTACCGTTCCTGAGATATTCCTAAAAAAAATGCAAATATGGCACATCACATGACCTACATTAGCCAATAGAAGTCTGTAGGCCTTTCTCTTCATATCCCAACTGTCATACACATGGTTACATGTACATCAGCCAATAAAAGCTCGTAGACCCTTATTCTCCACCTACACTGTTTTACACCAGGTTTCCATAACAACCAAAGCCAAACCAAAGGTGCAGTGCACTGTGGATGACACTATGAAGAGAGCAGAGTGCTGTGGAGGTCACATGACTTAAAACCCCGCCCCCCCCAGGTCCAGCTAAGCCATTCCCCCTCCCACTCCGCAGCCAACAGGGATTGAAAAAATGAAGGTAAAAATCAACTTCTGTCAGCTACGGGGTGGGAGGGAGGGTGACTTTCTTCCTGCAACTCATGCTCAGACTGCACAGTGCTGCTGTCTGAGAGTGAGCTGTTCAAAAGGACATCCCTGTGTCCGTCCAGGCCCTGCGGCGGACAGAGGACAGGGAGTCTAAAAGCTGGACTGTCCAGCCTAAAACCAGACCTCTGGCCACCCTATGGGCAGGCTGTTGTGGAGGTCACAGTTAAAGGGACGGTCCGCTATGGAGGTCAGTGTTAAGGGGCAGATTGCTGTAGAGGCCACTGTTAACGGGGCAGAGTGTTGTGGAAATTACGGTTAAGGAGATGGGGTACTGTGGAGGTCACCAATAAAGGGGCGGCCACTGTGGAGGTCAGTGTTAAAGGGGAGGGAGCTGTGGATGTTACTGTTAAGGGGGCAGACAGCTGTGGAGGTCACTGTTAAGGGAGGAGGGGACTGTGGAGGCCACTATTAAAGGGGGAGCGGGGTACTGTGAGGTTACTGTTAAGGCAGCAGGGTACTGTGTCAGTCATTGTTACAGGTCTAGTTAAGGGGGCCCGGGAATGGTGGAAGTCAGTTAAGGGGACTGTAACCTATGGTCAGTGTTAAGGGGCTGGTGTTGTAGAGGTCACTGTTAAGGGGACGGGCCCCTGTGGAGGTCACTGTCAAGGGGGTAGGGTGCAGTGGAACTCACTGTTAAAGGAGCAGGCTGCTGTGAAGGTCAAAGTTAAGGGGGTGGTCGGACGGGGCACTGTGGAGGGTCAGTGTTATATGCAAATGAGCAATTCGAGCACTCAGAGGCGGGGCTGAATATTATGAGCACTGCTCAGTAACACCCCCTGTGCTCTGCACACGCCCCCTCCTATTGACTGACAGGGCTAGACAGCAGGCTGATGGCA
Source organism: Rhinella marina (assembly GCA_900303285.1). Lineage (NCBI taxonomy): Eukaryota > Metazoa > Chordata > Amphibia > Anura > Bufonidae > Rhinella > Rhinella marina. Next base: position 24,150 of record ONZH01005202.1, read on the forward strand.
GAGCTGTGTGCTAGAGCTGTGTGCTAGCATAAAAATATCACATACACTACAGCTTCACCACACTAAGATCTGTTCAGAAGGTTACTACACATATTACTGCTTTATTCACAGTCAGAATATGAATATACACTCACCGGCCACTTTATTAGGTACACCATGCTAGTAACGGGTTGGACCCCCTTTTGCCTTCAGAACTGCCTCAATTCTTCGTGGCATAGATTCAACAAGGTGCTGGAAGCATTCCTCAGAGATTTTGGTCCATATTGACATGATGGCATCACACAGTTGCCGCAGATTTGTCGGCTGCACATCCATGATGCGAATCTCCCGTTCCACCACATCCCAAAGATGCTCTATTGGATTGAGATCTGGTGACTGTGGAGGCCATTTGAGTACAGTGAACTCATTGTCATGTTCAAGAAACCAGTCTGAGATGATTCCAGCTTTATGACATGGCGCATTATCCTGCTGAAAGTAGCCATCAGATGTTGGGTACATTGTGGTCATAAAGGGATGGACATGGTCAGCAACAATACTCAGGTAGGCTGTGGCGTTGCAACGATGCTCAATTGGTACCAAGGGGCCCAAAGAGTGCCAAGAAAATATTCCCCACACCATGACACCACCACCACCAGCTTGAACCGTTGATACAAGGCAGGATGGATCCATGCTTTCATGTTGTTGACGCCAAATTCTGACCCTACCATCCGAATGTCGCAGCAGAAATCGAGACTCATCAGACCAGGCAACGTTTTTCCAATCTTCTACTGTCCAATTTCGATGAGCTTGTGCAAATTGTAGCCTCAGTTTCCTGTTCTTAGCTGAAAGGAGTGGCACCCGGTGTGGTCTTCTGCTGCTGTAGCCCATCTGCCTCAAAGTTCGACGTACTGTGCGTTCAGAGATGCTCTTCTGCCTACCTTGGTTGTAACGGGTGGCAATTTGAGTCACTGTTGCCTTTCTATCAGCTCGAACCAGTCTGCCCATTCTCCTCTGACCTCTGGCATCAACAAGGCATTTCCGCCCACAGAACTGCCGCTCACTGGATGTTTTTTCTTTTTCGGACCATTCTCTGTAAACCCTAGAGATGGTTGTGCGTGAAAATCCCAGTAGATCAGCAGTTTCTGAAATACTCAGACCAGCCCTTCTGGCACCAACAACTATGCCTCTTTCAAAGGCACTCAAATCACCTTTCTTCCCCATACTGATGCTCGGTTTGAACTGCAGGAGATTGTCTTGACCATGTCTACATGCCTAAATGCACTGAGTTGCCGCCATGTGATTGGCTGATTAGAAATTAAGTGTTAACGAGCAGTTGGACAGGTGTACCTAATAAAGTGGCCGGTGAGTGTAGACATCAGTGATATGTGTTACCTTATAAGCCTAGAAAAGACAGTTCTCTGTATGGGTAATGTTATATTTTGGGGGTTAAGTGGTTGGTTTTGTATGTAGAGATCTCAGGTTTGAATCTTGGGAGAAACATAACATTTATTTTCTTCAGAAATGTATTTTTCTTCCACATTTATCCCATAAGAAAAGTCTATGTCTTTATTATATTTAGAAAGCTGATAAATATTACTGGTTTCTTTATAATCATATAGTGTGTCTGTGAATAAACCAGTAATAGGTTTTAGCAAAAAAAAAATAACAAAAAAAAAATACACTTTTCTCAATACAGTAAGGCCTTACTATTATATATTATTTATTATATAAGTAATATAGTTTTGAATAAAAAAAAAAATAACAGAAAGAAAATTTACATCTCTTCTGGGAGTTGAGCCTGTGATTTCTAGATGCAGGTCAGACCACTATACCATTAAGCTATAGCAACACCTCATAGAATTTTATGGTGTTTTTATGCTTATGAGCTTACATACTGGTATCTTTGTAATCATATATTCTGACTGTGAATAAAGCAGTGATATGAGCAGACCTCAGTGTGGTGCAGCTATAGTGTATGTGATATTTTTATGCTAGCACACAGCTCTAGGACACAGCTTTGCACCCAGCCTGCTGTCTATCCCTGTCAGTCAAGGGGAGGGGGGCATGTACAGAGCACAGGGGGTGTTACAGAGCAGTGCTCAGAATATTCAGCCCCGCCTCTCAGTGCTCCGAATGCTCATTTGCATATGAATAAAAACGCTGATTTCTCTGCAGTTATTTATCATACAGACAAAAAAAAGTACAGTTTTAATCAGCATAACGAGCTCTACACAGCCAGTATGTCTGGTTTAATAGGATTGATCCTGGTGACAGAGCCTCTTTAAATGAAATAGATTAAATGTACCCTTGCAAAGCCAGGTCCTTCAGCTAGTAATATTATAAAGCAAAGCATGGAGCCATGATTCTCCACTTCAAATTTCAATGAACTTCTGCAAAGTAAGTTTCTTACATAGGTATGTTGTTTCTACATGTTTTACACTGGTGAGGGGTTATATTTTCCCCTCTCAGGACTCCTTGAAAGACAATCATAGTGAAAGAACTCTCCACCCCATTTCTGTCACATATAAACCATGAAATAAAGTACTGTACATCCAAAATACTGTTTAAGGCCACGTGCATACCACTCCGTTTTGCAGTCCGTATGAATGCTGTCAGTATGTTATTTTCCAATTGATATGATCTTAGTCATAGAACATTCTATGACTAAGACTGTATAGGTTGAAACGCATCAGAAGGGAAAATATGTATTATTGTGCTGTTAAATGGATAATGTAAAAATTATTGTGCAAAATGGATACAGTCGAGTGCATGGGACCTAATGTTATTCTAACCTTATTTCAAATGCATTGCAATTTATGGCATAGAACATGAATATGAAATAAAAGACAAAGAAAAACAGTAATCATGGTATTTTATTCAATACAAAAATCCAATAAAAATTCCAACATTTATGCGGTTAACACTTCCTAGGCAACAGATCCTTGTGTACAAACTCGGCTTTCATTAATAAATCAAAAAAACTGGCATAAAGTTGCACCAATTAAATTACACCAAATATATTATACTTTTGAAAATGATTTAAGAGCAATAAATAAAAGGCAGAGTCAAATACAAATCACAATTCCATTACAAAAATATTAAATAAAATAACAAATACTAGTAACAATGTGCAGTCAAGTTTTTTTGTCTTCTAGGAATGAAAACATGCCAGTAAGTCCCTAAATAACTTTCCAGTTTGGCAATACTCACTTAGTCGCTGCGCTTTCACATGATTGATATTTAATGTCTACTTACAAAAAAACAAAAGGCCTGGGCAAACACAGTCTCTACAGAGTACCAGTTCTTTGGTAGCATGCACTTCAGAATACATTCATCTGGGAAATATGGCCTCTAGCTGCATATACTGTATATATGCTGTATAGTTGTTCCCCGCGTATTCTATATATAAACCCCTAGAGAATGATAACAGCATATAGAAAATAGTATTCGCATATTAATTCTTAAAAATTATAGATATCTATGCAAACAAAACCTATATCTATGAATAAACTATTACACTGTTGTTTTAAAGTCCATCAACAATAACTACAATAGTTATCCCAAACTAGTGCAGTTTTATATATATAGTAGTACTGTATAATAAATCTAAAATTATGCCACATTAAAGAGTTCTCTCATGATGACAACCTTCTTTTTTTACTCAAGTTAGTCAGAGGTCAGTTTTTAGCACAGATATGTAGTATTGCATGGCATTAGAGATGAGCGAACGTGCTAGAAACGAACACTGTACCTCTCGGCTCCCCTGCGCTCGCATGGGCGAAGGCAGCCGCTTCCTTCCTCCTGAGGAGGACGGAAGCGGCTGCCTGCGCCCATGCGAGCGCAGGGGAGCCGAGCGGTACAGTGCTCGTTTCGAGCACGTTCGCTCATCTCTACATGGCATCCATTCAAATGCAAGGCTGACCATGCCCTGCATGGACATGCTTAATTCATCAGAGAGAGACTCTTTGTGAGCAGCTCTCTGGTCTAGCTAAAGGGTTCTGACAAGGAGAACCTCTAACATGTTCATATGCCCTGGTATGAGTCTTCATCAGACAACTCTTTAAAGTACAATATATTGCTTCAGTTTTATTTTATACCGACAAACACAAGAATGACACAAACTATACAAAATAGGCAACATACTGTAATAAATACCATAAGTATGCCCAGATGACTGAACAGCAAGAAACACAGTGAAAGGGTACAACATGCACAGAATACAAAAGAAACATCTTAATTAGAAAATACTTAATCGTTCGTTAACATGATTATGAGAAGATCCATTACTACATTTCATATTACCAGGTTTCTCAAACATCTGTTGTCCCTATCTGTCATGTAAAACCAACCACCATAGTTTTGGAACTAGATATCTACTGACCATAAAAAGCTGTCATCGTCACTCACCAATAAAATAAAGGATGCCAGTTGTTAGATTAACTATTGTAATGGGACAAGCCCATAAAGGATGCCTAGCATCCATACATAGTATATATTATCAGCCCCTTTTAAAATATGGGATGTGATAAAGTATCTCTAATGAACATGGTTGGTTTTTGTTTAGGCTAATCATATGATGACGTGAGGCATCAAATGTCATAGGACCATCAAAATTGCCCAATGTGTCAATATAAATGGAAAATGTAATTGCCACAAGATGTATAGGTATATTTAAAATGATTGATGATCTCCCTGTGCATAGGACCATCAAAATTGCCCAAAGATTTATAGATATATTTAACAGGATTGATTATCTCCCTGCACAAAATGTCTAACCACAACTGATGTCACAGTCTCACTTTCATTGGTTTTCTTTTCCCTTTTGATGGCAAGAATAGTGAGGCCTGCAGCGCTGTTCCTCACCAAGTTTTCTTTGTATCAGTACAAAGCCGTCAAAGCAAAAGCCATGGTGCTAATGTGAAAAGTTCCTTGCGATGACCCGAAAAAAGCTTTTGCCTACAATATCCAAACCTCAAATTACTATACTTTATATACCTTATTAGTATGTGCAATACAGTTTTCCCCATATAGTTTGCCCAGGCCTGTCACATACCCAATGTGCATGTTTTCAGGAAATCCAGTTGACCACTTTACACATTTATGGCAGAAGTTACTTCTATCACGTTCTTAGAACTGATACCTTTCTTAGATCCACAATAATTCAATTAAATACTCTGTCCTCCATTACCCTCCATATACTTTCTACTTGCTATTTCATTTCCATTGAATTCCACATCCCATTGACATTCCACATATGCAGTCTTTCTACTTGCCATGAGCCACTTCCATCAACATTTTATAAACGAACTGATCCAAGGTCACATATCATATGCTGAACGCATAAATATTTCACATCTTCTATTTGCTGACAGTGAGAGTAAAGAAATCTGAACTGAGGTCCACTGAGTATTTGCCAACAAAAATGGTTGTAATAAGTTCTTTATGTGAAAGACATCTGGAAGTGTGTCTTAGATACCACTTAACCAAAGCGAGCGGCCCTTTCATTTTTAGCTAGGCGTTCTTAAATTATGTTTGGCATGAATTTGCAAATGTGTTTGAAATCCTAAAAAAACATAAAGCAGGGAACACCCAAATCAAAAATGTTCAGCCACCTGTCACTACATTTTCTGTTTGTCTTTTAATCCCATAAGTTATACCGGCATTGTGGCGGTTAAATGTCTAGCACAGTTACCTTGTGCACTGGTGTCCTGGATTCAGATCTGACCATGGGCAACATCTGCATGAAGTTTTAATGTACGCCCATGGTTGTGTTGGTTTCCGCTAGGTATTCCAGTTTCCTTCCACACTCCAAAACATACAAATAGGTTAATTCTGAATTTAGCTAGTTGACTCCAATGGTGGCAGGGACCGATTCAGGTGATCATAATCTCTCTACAGCTATATTCCTCAACTCCAGTCCTCAGGGCCCACCTGTGAGGCATGATTTGAGAATATTCCACAGAATGAATACCAGTGGTAAGTCCTGATGCATTGACACCAATTATATCACTCAATACGAAGGAAATCCTGAAAACAGGCCCGGCCGGTGGGCACTGAGGACTGGAGTTGAGGAACGCTGTTTTACAGCACTGTGGAATATGTAAAGTAGGAACTATCCGATGAATAAAGGAATAATAATCATTTGATAAAATATCCCTATTAATTTTCCAAAAAAAGGAATCAAAACAAAATGAAAAGTCAGCCAAAACAGGCCAATGGATAACTGACTTATAATTCCTCCTACACAAGTATATGCTCCCACAGCTAGGCCAATTTTTTTCTATGTAAACCAGTATTTTATTTAAAGGGAACCTGTCATCACCTTTATGCTGCCCGTACTATCGGAAGAATAAAGTAGAGAGTAGGTGAGTTGATTTCAGCGGTCTGTCATTTATAAGTTAAAAGTAAGTGGTTGCTGAGAACCAACATCACAAACATTGCAGATTGGGCCTGGAAAAGAGTCAAATCTACATGAGAACAGTCCTGGTTATTCATAAATTCCTGATCTCACTGCCCACCTGCTGATGCTAGACAGGCTTATACCTAGTTTTCTCTCTTTTCTAGAAGATAACTGCCAATCATCAGCAGATGGTGGGGAGAGCAGGAGTTTATGAATAACCATGACTCTTCTCAGGTAGATTTGACTCTTTTCAAGGCCTGAGCTGCAATGGTTATGATGCCGATTTTTGGCAACCACTTACTTTTAGCTCATGAGTGAGACACCACTGAAATCAGCATTTCTGTCATTATTTTATGCGGTCCTCAGTGAGGTCAGCATAAAGTTGATGACAGGTTCCCTTTAAGTTACAGCTCAGGGTATTGTCTTGGTGTGTTCCTATAGGATATGACTTTCTAAACTATCACTGTCAGCAAAACAACCATCTTGCCATAAAAGTTTCACTGCTCTGTAACTACTTGAGCTTGTTGCAGATCTCTAAAGCTTTTTTGTAAACCTGAGTGACGTCATCCATATCTGTAAGTAAAGAAAAACTGTTGTCAGCAAAGCGATTGCGATAACGTTTCAGGTTCTGTGGCCGAGGACTTTTAGGAAGTCCTTCAAAATCCTTAATGAAAAGTATATTTTCAGCTGAAACACAACTACGTATTCTTTGTCTGTTTGGTCTTCCAGCTGATAATTCAAGCAATTCAAACGAGTCATTAGACAAAACGCTGTCATCGCTAATGATGCTAGATGGACGACTGTAGCTTCGAGATAGACCTTCCACGGACACAAGACCTTGCTCCATTGATTCCAGTGATGTTGTGGCAGGACCAGCCACTGAGGAGTCTGTGTTACTATTGGAATATTTACTGCTGTGCTTTAAGATTCCTTTTCTCCTGTATGACAGGCTGTGAGAAACTGTTCGTTTTGTTTCATTAATAACTTGAGGCGTCTCGTTACTCTCTGTTCCATCATTGTCCAATAGCTCTGAAGATTCACTTCTTTCTGGTGATGAATAGTAGCCAGACTCCCTCTGTTGAGTCTTTTTTAAAATGCCTTTCTTTGGCATTGGCGTACATTGCTTTGAGCTGTATAATATTGGTTTCTCAAGCTCCCTTGTACTGGTAGAACATGTATTCGAGAGCACTTTCTCAGTGTCAGGTTTACAGGTAGGAGACAATACAGGGCTGATGACCCCTTCTATATAGCCAGCACTGTGGCAACGATGCTCACTGTTACTCCTCTTTTTCAAGATACTCTTAGGCCTCTTTGATATGCTTGTTTCTTCTTGTAAAGCCTGTGCAATGTCATTGTCCTTTTTGGATTTCTTCAAAGACCTCTGTCGATCAACAGATGCTTCAGATGGCTTTGAAAGGCACTTGATTTTATTTTCAGATTCCATCTGCCGGTTGGTGGAGCGATGATGCCAGTCAATGAACCTGGCAAGCAATGGAGATTCTGAGTCCTTTAAGACATCACAGTCACACACACTAGTCTTGTAGCTCCAGTTAACCCACCAGTGGTTTGCAATATCCTCAATGGTTGCTCGACGCTCAGGATTAACCATTAACATCCACCTGATTAGTCCACGGGCATCTGTATAAAATAAAGATCATGACAAATATAAGTACTCTAAATAATATACTCAGCCATGTGCAGTAGTATAAATCTTGTTCTTACAGTACAATTATCTATTTTAGTGAGTCCATAGAATACACAACTAAATATTATAACTGACACACTGTAATAAACAACTGCAACTAATACCAGTACTTCCACCATACAATTACCTGAGGGTTGGGTTGGCTCTCTATATTCGCCACTGCTTATTTGTCGAATTAGGTTTTTGTGGTCAAAACCATCAAATGGCATGGTGCCATAAACCAGGGTATAGAGAAGTACTCCAAGTGCCCAACTATCAACCTGAAACAGAAAGGATTTATTTCAGTTGTATCAAGCAATATATATAGTCATGGCATTCTTTTAAAGAAAAATGCTTTAAAACAGAAATTTTGAATTATCAGAGGCTCTGTAGTCTTTAAGGAGATGCACAAATAGACACTACATGTAGGAAGAACCAGGGCCATTCTTATTAAAGGAAGTCTGTCACTAGGAAATTCTAAACAGCAACAATACTTTAAAGGGCTTCCTCAGCTCAATCAAATGATACATTCATTCATTCAAGAGAAGAAATAATTTTAATCTGTATGCAAATGAGCAGTTAAGTGCACCGAGGACGGGCCAAGTCACTCTGTGCATTGTTGATCTTGCTGCTTCCTCATCCAGCCTTCTTATTCTCCTTTCTGATTGACAGGACACGCTTCCTGCATGGTCATGTTACCTGGCTCTGTCAATCAGGAAGTAGAGTGACAGGCAGAGGATGGGAGAGATGTATCTGTCAGTGCTTTGCACCATTCTTACACACTGGACTTTTATGGTAGATTGAGGTGGAGCTCCCCTCCTAGTTAACAAACTTAAATTTTGCCTGGTGAACACAATACCTATTTATATCTATGTCTACACATACAACTCAAAGGAATTGAATTAAGTGATAATCATCCTCTTGATTAAAACATGCCTTTGAGACACCTGAGACCCCCACAATCTCTAGAAACGAGTGCATATCATGCTCTCTCCAGGTGCGGCCTGGGAACTTTATGTGGCCCAAGAAAAAAAGTGGCTCTATGTTGTAGGAGGGGTCAAACTGGTAAAAGGCTTGGCTAGGCCAAGTAGATGGGGTCAGCAAAGGCTGGCTGGTGGTGCCAATGCAAACAATGAACCTTTTCACTAGACAGGTCTAATGTACAAGTTAGGCTGAGTTCACGTCACCATTTAGCTTTCTGCTCTTGTAATCCATCAGAAGAACAGAGAAATAAAGGGAAAAAAATGATCCGTTATTTAGAGCATCAGTTATGATCAGTTAACATCAGTTCCCTTAGAGATCAGTTATTTTTGGTGAGAGAAAAAAATCCTGCATGTAAGAACTCAGCTTAAGGCATTACACTGTTAGACAGGGCCAAAGCAATAGAACTATAGGTGATGCAAACACACCAGGAAGTCAGCTCACTGGTGGATGGAGGACACACATCTTAAGACTCTTAAGACACTGGCCCATAGCACATCACAGGGCTGGAGGCACAGTATAAGGCAATTGGCCTAACTAGAAAATTCCCGGTGGAGTACATTGACAATGCACACCTTGCTGCGGAGGATGGAACTGAGACAGGATCATAGACTTCTACGGAACCTGTCATGTGCAGCAAGGAGAGAATATGTGATATGCATGTGCTTCTGTCCCCTCATTCAAGAGATCAGTGGAGGTCTCAGCACTCAGACCCTCACCGATCAAAACTTTGATCTGTCTCTATGACACCCCAAAAGTCTTTAGAAAAGTTAGTGATGTTTGAAACGATCAGACACAAAGGTCACTTGAATCCAGACAGGTAAGAACAACAAATGCTGTGATCACCATTTACATTACAGTAGACTTTCATGGGCATAACAGAACGGCAATGTTAAATGGCAGACACTACTTACCTCGGGACCTCGATAGGGCTTTCCATTTACAATTTCTGGGGATGCATAAAGAGGACTACCACAAAATGTCTGCAAAAATTTGTCTTTTTGGTAGAGATTTGACAGACCAAAATCTGCAATCTGCAAGAAAAGTTGAAATATTTAATGCCAACATTACCTATGTCTTTATATTAAAATCAACAACAATCAAGTTCCTAATACCATATATTCGCTCAGGATGCATATGAAAAGTAAATCACTGATCTGTTTTCTCATTTAGCTTCCTCTAGTCATCTGTACACAAACAAGAAAATATTCTGTCACTAATTTCACTATACTTTCTAACATACATATAGTAATTGCACCATCTTAATGGACAAATGATGGGCCTAATAGTGATCATGACACTGGCACAAACTTTATTACTAATATTAGACTGTATACACAGATATATTGGGGCCAAACATGCCCTTCTGAGGTGACTTTCAGTTAACCTAAGAAATATAAGCAGAAAAGATAGACAACAGAACAAACCAAACTGTCTAAGGGGCATTTACTTGGGCCAATATGCAAGGCAATGATCGGGATTGCTACTGTGATCATTCATCCCCATACATATTCTTTGTTTGTGGGCAGCGCATCCCTATTGAAACAGGTCCATGTGCAGTTGATAAACGATTATTTATGTGCCACAAAACAAAAGATTACCCATCAAGCAATTAAAGGTTTTTACTAATTTCTCGCATAATCAGCAGCACAATATTTGTTCCCAGAGGCCCGAGAATGACAGTCCGATGATGCTTAGACCTCATTAGAAAAGCTGGCATGTCTGAGCTCTTCTTAACTGGTAACTACCCTTTTATATTCTATTACCTTTTCAGAACTGAAAAGATTAAGGGATTTTGTAATCTTTAAAATTATGAGCAAATGGTTTAAATACAGTATGATTTATCAATTACGCCAGTCTAAGCCAGTCTCACATACTGGGACATGATCATGATCCTGGTGCTTATCTCTTGCTTGTGGGATAATAATATACATCTTTGTCCTTTACACCTTTGTCATGGTAGAACTTTTGTATGATCCCTAAACAAGGTATCTAACCATGCCTGCGTTTGTCATGGTAGAATTTTTTTACGATCCCTAAATAAGGGATCTAACCATGTCTGCAATGCTTCAAATCTTAAAATTTTGTCTAGTGGTAAAAAAAATGATAATAATGAGAAGACATGACTCATGGTGGTATTTGAGTCTTCCTTCACCTCTTCCAACTCCAAACAGCAGAAGACTCTCTCTTTATTAGCAAAGCCCTGAGTGTCAACGTACAACCTAAAAATACAAATGACCCAATAGGATTGTGACATTTGGTTTCGCAAAGAGCGATGTATATATCTTCATGGTATATATCTAGATGCAATTAGGATACTCCAGAGTGGGGAAATCAAAACAGAGGAATTCCTTGTCTTATACATGACATCCCTCTGTAGCCATCTAGCTTTTATCCAAATATTGTATCCTAGGTATATCCAAGATTTAAAGGGAACCTGTCATCACCTTTGTGCTGTCCATACTAACGGCAGAATAAAGTAGAGACAGGTGAGTTGATTTCAGAGGTCTGTCATTTATAAGTTAAAAGTAAATGGTTGCTGAGAACCAACATCACAAACATTGCAGACTGGGCCTGGAAAAGAGTCAAATCTTTATGAGAAGAGTCCTGGTTATTCATGAATTCCTGCTCTCCCTGCCCACCTGCTGATGACTGACAGTCTTCTACCAGTTTTCTCTCTTTCTCTCTGGGAGAGAGCTGCCAATGATCATCAGATGGGCGGGGAGAGCAGGCGATTATAAATAACCAGGACTCTTCTCAGGTAGATATGACTCTTTTCAAGGCCTGGGCTGCAATGATTATGATGCTGGTTCTCAGCAACCACTTACTTTTACCTCATAAATGACACACCACTGAAATCAGCATTTCTGTCACTATTTTATGCTGCCCTCAGTGAGTTCAGCATAAAGTTGATGACAGGTTTCCTTTAATTGTTTAAAATAATCCTACTATATCCCCTTCTAATAGAGGGATATGCAGACAGCCGTAAATAAAAGCAATGTCTGTGAGAGGGTAGCTCAATCCTTGGAACTGTAGTCCACCCAAAGAAAGCCTAGTAAACATAAAAACAAATGTACTGCACAGAGCTGGCAAAGATAAATCCAAAATGTGAGCTATGGTGGCATCATATGTAGCACATATGTGTACTTCTTCTGCAGTTCGTAAGTAAGAAAAAAACCTTGCATTAGATGCAAGTGCACTTTAATTTAAAGTACATTAATAGAAAAAAATTAGCTGTCAATCCGCATGGACTCAGACAGTGTGTTTTCCTAACACTCTGTTCTGAAAAGACTCTGGCAGAGTTACTCTGTCATAAGCTGAAAAGAGAGACTTGTGAGGTTCTCGCCAAATCCTTACAGCATTCTCTAGGAATATACATGGGAATTTTCTTCAGGGTTATTATGGGACAAATCTGACCAGTGCTTTTCTTATTGTTTTTGCTGTTGGATATGTCCACCACTGAATATCATTTTACAAGGAGCTAAGTGACTTAGGCTCTGCACACACTTGTGTCTATTCTCTTCCATCATGTTTCTGTTGCCCTTTAATGGCAGAAAACCATGATAGCATTATGAACTATTTTATCTGGTAAGAAAGACAAGAACTTGGCAAATTAATGAAATTAATTATAAAGTAGATCATGATAGAGGTTAAACTAATATGTCTGTCATGGATCCTATAAAAATGAAACATATGACATCAGTGTGAATAGAGCCTTAGGACCCTACTTCAGTAATCTAGATTCCGAAAAATGTAGTCTGTATAAGAAGCACTTAAAGGGACACTATCGCGAAGAAAAATTTTTTGATATGTTTTACAACATAACAAAAGCAGGTTTTAACATAATGTATTTTTCAAATTGTGTAAATGTTTGTTTTTTTTTATTCAGTTTTCTTGCCTTACATGGGGGCTGCCATGTTGGAAGTAAAGTGTGACAGTCTGGATTTACAACACAATGGCACCTCAGGCATGTACATAGGCTTCCTCAGTCGCTGCTGACCCTATAGAGAATGAATGGAAGATGTGAGCCCGCCCCTGTGATGACACCAGTAACACACAGCCAGGTCCTCCCTCCTTGCTGCTGGGGACTCAGAAACAGAGTAGATGGAGGTTCTTGGGGCTGTAGGACCTTAGTGATGTAATCGGCCATGTGACCAGTGGGGGAGGAGACTGAGGAGCAGAGATCTGTGTTTTTGTAATGAAGCCATTGTCTCATCTTATCTTGCTGAAGCAGTGATGTCACCGCTGAAGGTGTGAATTGGTGATGTCATTGGTACCACCCACTTTTTTGCAGCATGCCTACTTACAGGTTGCTCAAAGCCTCATTTGGCCAGCAGAGCTCCCCCTGGTGACCAAAGATGGTAAATATGGTAAAATCTAATATTTATTTATAATATTTCACACATTGGAATTTTTATTTATTAATTTATTTATTATTTCTTACAAATATATAATAGATTTTTTTAGCATAAATAAAATATAGAACAGGTTTTTGTGATAGATTCCCTTTAACTGAAATCTATCCCTAAGAAAACTAACTACCCCACTGCTTTAAAGGAGTGTAGCTAAGGTGTATGTTTTTGCATACAATTGTATATATTTATTGTTTTGCTTATATACCACCAACATATACCACAGTGGAGCTCTCAATCTAAATTTGCTATTAGTATGTCTTTAAAGTTGAATAACTTAACCAATTATATCAACCAAATGATTAGTACTGTTTATAAGGAGTCCAGATCTCTAATTTCCTACTGTCCCTGTTTCCCTACTATAAGCACTCAAAGCACAGTCTGGAGAGCCGTACATGCGTTCAGGAGTCCTCTCCATTATGTTAGCATGGCACAACAGTCCAAACTGTGTATTTGATAGCTGCTTTGAGGACTGACAGTGAGGGATCAGGGGGCAGTAGGAAAATAAAAAATAGTGATCTGGACTCCTTATCTGCAGTATTAATACAGATAAAAGTCCAAAATCATGGTAACAGAAGTCCCCGGGTACTTTTAAATAGTTGATGAAGTTGAAAAAAGAGACACAGATCCATCGAGTCCAATATAATCCTACTGTGTTCATCCAGAGGTATTTAAAAACCATCTGAGACAGGGGCCAATTAGTGGGAAATTTCCTTCCCAACTCCAAATCAGACTAAATACTTTGAAGAACATATCATCTCTAGAAATCTAGTACCAATGACTTGTGATATTATAATTTATGGGAAAGGCATCCAGGGACCTCTTCAACTGGAATCTTCACATACATATTGAGGATTTTCCCCACTTATAGGCTAAACAGTCTCCACTGGCATGTTGTGACACTAGGTGAATCTGTGAATGCAGTTCTGGACTACAATACACACATTTTAGCATTATTGGTGATGGATTAGGCTTCATGCAAACGACCATATGCATTTGCACAAATCATGTGCTTTCTGCATCTGTAAGTACATTCTGCAAAAGGTAGAACATGTCTGTTAGCCTAGCACTCCGTGCTGGCACTACCTCCTCCACATGCTGGCTTGCTGTCAGTGTATAGGTTGTGTGTGTGCTCCCCTTCTTCATATTGAGCAGTGCGCATGTACCCTCAATCTTACCCATCCTATGGCTGGTTGCCATTATGTATATTGGTTACCATTGTGTGGTAACTAATGGTTACCATTATGTATATATAGGCGCCTTCTTCACCAGGAAGGTTCCTGAACAATATTGGTCTCTAGCTTGTCTAGTTGAAGTGTGAAAGTGTTCCATTGCTCTTGCTATTATTGTGTACCAGACCTCAGATTACGTTTAACGGACTTAGCCATATTGCCGTCTGCCCTGACCTTGGACTGTGTACATGGACTTTGCCCTACTTCCGCCTGTCTCAACCTTTCAGATCAGCCTCTAGACTTCTAGCACCTTCTGGGTGTCTCGTACCATCTGGAGGTCAGTCCAGTGGGTCCACATTCAGGTCCCATTTCTCTCGTGTTACAATCCACCTCAGAGGAAGCACCTGGTGTACCCCTCGGGAAAATCTATCCTCACCATCAGAGGTATTGTGAAGAACGAAGGGTGCACATAGCCATCGCCCTCTGAGGAGATTGGTAACATGGGACAGCGGGATCACACAATGTCCTATATTTGTCCACAAAATGCGGATCACAAATTGAAGTCAATGGGTCGGCAAAAAATGCAGATGGCACACGAATCGCATCCGCATTTTGCAGATCTGCGATATGCTGAACTAAAAAGGCTTTTTGGCCTCTTCTGAACCCTAATTCTCAGATGCACACAGACTGCCTTTAATTTCTGCTTATTAATTCTCACTGGTTGCATTGCAGGAAGTTGCTGTTAAGTCTTCAGGCGTGTGTCCTGCCAGTCAAGAGGCAAATAATGAGACATTTACACTACTAATGACTCAATGCTAGTCCCTGACCTTTGTCCAGGCTCTCAGTACTACAAGCATTTTCCCCTGAAATTGCTCAATATGTTTTCCTTACAAAAACACAGTTCTTAATGGTATGGAATGTATGAAACGTGAAATGCAAGGCTTAATATATGTGTTTTCTCATGAAGAAGCGGTTTCTGCAGCCATGTTTTCATTATGGCTATTCAGGAAAAAAAAGTATTTACATTGAAGTCCACTCCCATCCTCACAGACTGATGCTTATCAGCTTTCCCATTAAGCTTGTCAGACTCTATGAAGCAAGATTAATAGGATTTCAGATTATTTAAAGGTCTTGGCACATAAAACCCAGCAATTTAGTTATTAAAAAAAGACAAAAATATGAAAAGGATTTGGAGAAATATTATATTCTTGTCTATTTTTAGAATATGTATACATTTTTTATCATAAATCTGCTGCTCATATACTGATATTCAGGAATATGCTATGTATGGTTACCAGCATGCTATCAATGGCTGCAATTCAGCATCCATATTAAGACTGCAACATCTGGACTTTCTGTGGTTCATCTGGTTAATCTGAGACCTCCAAAAACTTTTTGGTAATCTTAGGTTAGTCTGACATCTCCATTTACCTGATATGGCAGAGGGTCAGCCTGCAACAGTTCACCATATCTGTTACAGCCTGATAATGCTGTTCACCAGTTTTTATCTGGGAAAACCCCCACACCATTCAAGGTATATCGCTAGGATATGTCACCGATGTCAGATGGGTTTGAGTCCCACCTCCAGAACGAAGCCCATGAAGTGAAGTAGCTCACATTGCGCATAAGCGGACTGCTCCATTCACCACTATGTGACTTCCAAAAATAGCTGAGGGCACATATGCTGCTATTTTTGAAAGCTCTGTAGCAGTTAATAGAGAGCAAGCCACACAAGCGCAGTCACCTCTCCATTCACCACTATGGAACTGCCACAAATATCTGAACCAGCATTTGACTACTTTCAGAACTGCTACAGCAGTGAACGGAGTGTGGCCACTTTGGAGGACCTGTTCTGGAGAAATGAGCGGGTCCCAATGGTAGTACCCGCACCTATATGACATTGATAGCATATCCTAGCTATATGCCACTAATGCCCCACATGGGAATATCCCTTTAAGTTTGTAAAAGAAATGGTTGACCCTATCCTCCTAATTTGATGATTCATATTATATGAGGTGGTTTATGCAATAACAGGTAACAATCTTCTCCAAATCAGTAATTTTTAGCATGACTTCCCTGGTTCGTTCATACAGAAAAAATGTATATACAGTATTTCTGCCTATACATTTCTATGGGTGCTGTACTGCAGCTCTTTAGAATTCAGAGAGGGTACTAAGCCATTATATTTTACCAGTATTTTGATCCCAAGAAAACAGCAATGTTATTTGAAAAATGCAATTAGGTTTAATTATTACAAAGTGTTCCTGAATGTTCGCCATTCCTTGCATATTCAAGGTGCAGTTGTTTTCTTACTCTGTCACAGTGGTGAACTTGACCTTGGGCCTGAGTTAACACAAAAAAATAAAAACAGACATTTGCATGCCTACAACTACAAACTATTGCACCACTTTTGTCATTTCTGACTCAGGAATTTGCAATAACAATAAGGTCTCTGGTGTGTGTCAGTCAGAAATGCTCTCACTCTGCATTTTTGCATACAAAAATGAAAATTATGCAGGCTATGTTTACAACAGAGCAAATTGCAAGATTTGGAAGTCTATAAAAATGAAGTTGAAATCTATTGATTTGGAATTCATCCTGAATTTTTTGTAGTTCATTACAGTTCAATCACAAACAGAGAGACAGAGAGACCAACGGAAAAGAGATGTGCAGTTCAGTTCTCCTTCCAAAAGGACAAGAAGACTGAGTGCCCCTGCATTGCCCTGTTCTAAATGAGATGTGCAATTCAGTTCTCCTTCCAAAAGGACAAGAAAACTGAGTGTTCATGCATTACCTTTTTCTAAATGAGATGTGCAATTCAGTTCTCCTTCCAAAAGGACAAGAAAACTAAGTTTCCCTGCATTACACTTTTCTAAATGAGACGAGCAATTCACTTTTCCTTCCAAAAGGACAGGAATACGTTGGTCTTGGAGAGGCATGTGCAGTGACCGGGGTGCCGCGGTTGCTACGGGGGCGACCCTTTCCCCCTCCAGGGCCCTCTAAGGTGTTTCCCTTTATGTCCCAGTGGTAGGAGTGCCAAGGGGATTTAGGCCACTCACGTCTTTAGTGGTGTTGTCACGGTGTTCCTACCGCGTGAGACAAACAGGCCCCAGGCGGTGGCTCCGGCTGCAATAAATTTACTAGGAGTAGTAATTGAGGGTCGTCCGGTGGGAATGATGCGCAGACTTGTATGAATGGTCCAACGTGGTTTTATTAACTTATCTTGGTAGGCAGATAACTAGTTTCATTCCTCAACTTGGTGTCCAGCAAGTGCAGCTATTACTTATACTTGGCAGATGCTTGGAAATTCAGGTTTCAGGCTTCCTGTTCTAAGCTGAGGCTACCTCTTAAGTCTGGCTTCCCTTGAGAATATTGTTGTGCCTTATTGCAGGCTATATTACTTTAGGGTACAGCAGAGCTGAAGGTGCTCCACTGTCCTTCACATGTCCTCCCTGATGGGGTACAGGGGACAACTCACTGACTAAAACTGTCTTAACTGTCATTTCCTCTCACTGCCGGAAGTTGGAAGAGCTTAACTTCTCTCCAGCAGAGGGGGTCAGAATGGACTAAGGACTGTACCATTCTGGTAAAACTACATCTGAATCTGCCATAGTATTTACTGACACCTGCTGGTACACCAGGTACATTACATGGGAAACAGTTGCATAACATTGAATATAATACATATTAATGCTGGTGATGACATTAATGCACGGAATTACATTTCCAAAGTAGCACACAGATAGGAGCTGATTATGCAGAGTTGTAATACTACTCTGGGGTGTTACATTCCCCCTTACTTAAAGTCAAGCCGTCCTCGGCTTGTGTTTAGGATTAGCATACAGGATTAGGATATAGAAAAGCTTACAGGGAATCCAATAAGTACCATGTGCTGCATGAAATAGATACATATAAATGACATTACATACATAAATAGACAATTGAGCTACTATGCTGGTACGTTCCTGCCTTGTGAGTAGGGTGTCCGATCTCTGTTATCCCCTCTCAGCAGACGAACAACCTATGTAAATTGCACTAAGCAACCATTTCTGACTGACTCTGAATATTCTGGCCACGAATACCAAAGAAAGCATGGGGGTGTCTTCACTCTGTAATCCCGCCATTGTGAAATGATAAGCCCGCAAACAGAAGGGTGGCTTCATTCTGTAATCCCTTCCAAGCACCAAAGCCTTATAATGCTTTACGCTTTGTCACCTTGATGTCTATCAGTAGCTACAAGTTATTTTTTTCCTGGAGGCGGTGCACAAGGCCTCAGGACATAATGAACTAGGAGGAGGAAATCTGCCAGTCCTGCCATAGTTCTAGTGAGAGACTATATGCTCTCCTGACACATATAAGACACATCTATAGCAGCGAGGATAACCCTGAAGGAATAAAGAGAAAACAACTGCTTGTGACTCTAACACCTGGCTACCATGAACCGCTAGTGTGAATGTCCTCAGAGGCAGTGCTAGATGAGCTTAGATACTGAGATTACACCTGCTTGTGGCTCTGACACCTGGTTACCATGAACCGCTAGTGTGAAATGCCCTCAGAGGCAGCATGTATATCTGAGGTAGAGACAAGTAAGGTGCTAACTATCTGGCTAAGTGCATGACCATACATTAAAGTGCATTTAAGGACACATTGTGGCACCTGCAAAGAAACACACACAATGGGCAATATTCTTGAACGTTGCTGAAATATAAGATATTAGTGCAAACATTTAAGTGCAAATATATTAAAGGCATAATGTACGCATTTTCATACATTTGAGTATAATTAAATAAGCATGTATATGCATCAGCTATTACTGGGATAATATAGTAGACCCATGGATACATTTAAGTCCATCTTTTTCTTCTTATTTGGCTTGGAACTGGAACAAAGTCACAAGTTCTATTCAAATTTGTAATCCACATGGGTAATAAAATGGGTAATAAAGGTTTCTTGAAAAAGTCCTTTTTAAAAGTGATTTCCCAACAACCTGAAAAGGGGGGGAAAAAGGGATATGGTGCGCAAACATGGCGCAACTGGGATTATTGCAGATGGGGGGAGTCCTGACACACGTGTCCATCATGGTGGAGACCTAAAACATGGGCAACAATAACATAAAATAAGGCCAACCGGCTCTCACCCTTCAAGGCTCAGTCCACGTGGTGGCTCCCATTAGTCCTGGAGTTCTTTATAGATGTGGCTGGGGCTCCCTCTAGTGGAAAGCCTCCAGCTCCTCGTCGCTGCTGCTTGAGCTGAACGACATAAGAGGGCGCTCCTGCCTCAGGTAAGCCTCACGGTAGGCCGCGGCCTTTCCCCAGCGTCCTCTCAACGACAATTGTGGCACTGGTCTGGGCAGGGTCCCAGTTGTCACACTGGTGATGGTGGCAGCCATTTGGGAATGGACCCTATAAGGCCCAGATGCTCCTGCCGGGGTCACTGGTGACAGAATTTCAGGTGTAAGGGGCTCAGCCAGAGGCCTACCCCTGGCAACAGATTGTGCTGCCGGTGCCTCCTGCATCAGGTGGTACGTGGCCAGGGGGTTGAAAATAAATTTACTTGCAGATATTTGTCCCACCTGGAAAACTGGCGGTGAAGGTAATCCTGGGATGAGAGGCTCCGGCTCGCTGGTCGGGGGTCTTGGTCCCGGTACGCTGGTGCCTTCTCTTTCTCTGCTTCGAGGTACCGGAGCAGTTGCGGTGACCGTTGCTGGCGATGGCTCCTTCCACTCTTCGGCAGGCTCCTCTGTTCTTCGGGGCCTCTGGATCACCCTGATTCCGGTAGCGAAGGGGCCTTGCAAACTTTCCATCGGGGTGTATTCCACGAAGTCGCCGGCATGGAGGTTGTGCTGTGCTGGAGGAAGGTACGGCCTCTTGACGGAGCGGCGATTCACATAATACTCCACCGCCGTCTCTTTGTCAGTAAGGAACCCGACCCCGCGCTCCACATTGAACCAGAGCACGGTTCCGGTGCGCCTCTCAAGCTTCGGGTCTCCAGGCTGGGGGTGTTCCAGGACTTCAACCACCCACTCTTCCACTCGCCGTTTATACTCCCAGCAGGTATACACATTCTTCGTAACTTCTGCTGGTACGATGAGGTTCTGCCTCAGGTCATCAGGCTTAGGCCTCACCGACGGGGTCACTCCAGCCACCGCTCTGCGTTCTTTCTCTAGAGTGCCGACGGGGACGTTCTTAGCTCGTACGTACGGAGGTTTCTGTACGGAGCCTCCAGCCGTCTCTCTCTTCCCCTCCACCAAATCAGAAGTGGTGGCAGGTACTCCAGCTGCCGCAGCTGGCGGGACGGTCTCGGCCAGGTTCTTCTTTCGCCGGGTACTCAGATTGAGTCGATCCAGGGTAATTTCTTCCCCTCGGGGTTCAGGCTCGTAAGGATAGGTGCCCCACACCATGTCTCCCCAGCTAGGGCCGCGTTGATTGGACGCCATCTTGACCACGCTCTCCTTCCTCGTGCAAACAGGAGATGGAGGAGGAGCTAAGGGGGTGGAGTCTTTGCTCTCAACGCTCCCCACAGTAAGTTCCTGGCGGGCTGGATTGGATTTTCCCGCGTTACAGAGGGGCGTGCCATGGTTTTCCCGCTCTTGAGGGGGCGGTTTCTTTTCTTATGCATGAAGAAGCTGCGCCACTAACGAAAAAATGGCGTTGTTAACCCTTCTGGTGCCGGCGCGCAGCGTTTTGCGCCGTCTGCACCGCAGTAACTGTAGTAAAGACATTTTTCAGGGAACATTTGTTAAATGTCCTGGCCTTGTTGATAAAAGGCAGTTAGTTTAAAGTCTGTTTTAGGGATGGCTGAGCTGTGGCCTTAACGGTACAGGCATGTCAGACTCATCCTGTTCGTGACGCCATTTTTTCAGTGACCGGGGTGCCGCGGTTGCTACGGGGGCGACCCTTTCCCCCTCCAGGGCCCTCTAAGGTGTTTCCCTTTATGTCCCAGTGGTAGGAGTGCCAAGGGGATTTAGGCCACTCATGTCTTTAGTGGTGTTGTCACGGTGTTCCTACCGCGTGAGACAAACAGGCCCCAGGCGGTGGCTCCGGCTGCAATAAATTTACTAGGAGTAGTAATTGAGGGTCGTCCGGTGGGAATGATGCGCAGACTTGTATGAATGGTCCAACGTGGTTTTATTAACTTATCTTGGTAGGCAGATAACTAGTTTCATTCCTCAACTTGGTGTCCAGCAAGTGCAGCTATTACTTATACTTGGCAGATGCTTGGAAATTCAGGTTTCAGGCTTCCTGTTCTAAGCTGAGGCTACCTCTTAAGTCTGGCCTCCCTTGAGAATATTGTTGTGCCTTATTGCAGGCTATATTACTTTAGGGTACAGCAGAGCTGAAGGTGCTCCACTGTCCTTCACATGTCCTCCCTGATGGGGTACAGGGGACAACTCACTGACTAAAACTGTCTTAACTGTCATTTCCTCTCACTGCCGGAAGTTGGAAGAGCTTAACTTCTCTCCAGCAGAGGGGGTCAGAATGGACTAAGGACTGTACCATTCTGGTAAAACTACATCTGAATCTGCCATAGTATTTACTGACACCTGCTGGTACACCAGGTACATTACATGGGAAACAGTTGCATAACATTGAATATAATACATATTAATGCTGGTGATGACATTAATGCACGGAATTACATTTCCAAAGTAGCACACAGATAGGAGCTGATTATGCAGAGTTGTAACACTACTCTGGGGTGTTACACATGCAAACAAGTTCTCCTTCCAAGACAACAAAAAAACTGATTGTCTCACACCAGCTGAAGAAACATTTGAAAGGCATCCACAGGTCAAAAGGGGGGGGGGGAGGGTTGGGCAACTTTCCCCATATTTTTCCCAGAAACCTCTCTTGTCTAGGACTCATAATACACATGTCATATAATCCATGTATACTGGCTGAACTTAATGATTTTGTGATTTTGGCAGGACTGGCCGACCAAGGCAGCTAGATTTTAATGCTAGATCCTTTTGTTCTCAGGGAGATAACCCGGGAACAAAAAAGGCTGGCTAAAGCTTACTCTCCTTTCCCCAATCAGAACACATGTACGCTCGGCCAAGCTATGCACGTGTGTTGAGAGGGCAGGAGACATAGCTGTCGACCAAATGAGCATCTCTGCTTCCAAGTATCTCGTGTATGCCCAACCTTTGCTGGGAAAATGATTACTGTGAAATGTACAGAGAGTGCTGGATTTTTGTTCTTTTCCTTTACACACAGTTTAAGATTAATCTGAAATGTGACATATGAGTGATAACCGGATTTGGGAATAAGCTGGAGGTGGGATACAGATGATGTGTGTACAGTACGTGCTAGTTATTCATGTGGTGTGGGTGGCAATTTTGTACTTGGCTGCTGGCATGGGAGTGTGAGCTTCAGGAAGAACACTGCACGTTTCTACATGATTACATTTCATATGAGTGCCAGTATTGAACTTTTGGTTTTGAGTGATGTATGGGTATAATGTAATACTGGCTGTCAAACAGAATAAGTAATGAGTGAGTGGCAAAAAATGAAGAACATTTGTAACTATTAGCAAATATACAGATCACACAAGCTACCAAAATGGGTACACATGAAGAATAGGCTGAAGCTCTTTGGATAAAATTATGATCCACCACCTAAATGTTCCAGAACTCACACAATATACATATATATATATATATATATATATATATACACATAATGACAATATATACTCATGGTCTCATAAATAAGCTGATAAAAGGCAGAACATGCCTGCTTGCTATGTCTGAGAATTATAAGCAAAAGATTATTCGCAATCGCCAATTGAAGACTTTTTGGGTCATGGTTGGCTTAAACTATAGATGTATGATATAATTGGCAGAATTTGGCTGATGATTTGACATATTTGCACAAGCCTGCTCAGTTGATTTTTTTCCAAATTGTCTCCCCGAACACTCCCTGAGCTGCCAGTCTCACTGACCAAACATTGATGTGTGAACTACGTAGGCCTTAAAGGGGCCATATATATTGATGATGTATTCTCAGGATAGGTCATTAATATCTGACACCCAGCACCCCCGCCTATCAGTCGCTTCCTCATCTTTACACTACGCATCGTCTACTGTGGAGCGCTGACGTAGTGTAATTACAAGGACTTTCTACATTCACTTGAATAGAGCGGGTACTTGTATTACACTGCACTTCTAATGAAGTGTAATGAAGAGGAAGTAGCGCTCGCATGAAGCACCATCTCCTCTTCAAACAGATGATAAGCGGGGGTACCAGGTGTCGGACCCACACCGTTCAGATATTGATGACCTATCCTGAGGACAACCCCTTTAAGATTACAACACTAACCAGAACTTCTAAAGAAATAATTCCCTCTTACCTTTATGTTACCATTTTCATCCAGAAGGATGTTCTCCAGCTTGAGATCCCTGTGTACAACACCATTCTGGATAAATAAAAAATATGAAATAAAATAAATGAAATATTATATAGAAATAGCGATTAAGATAATATTCACTGAACAAGATTCTATCATTAAGCCATTACCAACCTGAAGTCTAGCAGCAGGTTATCTATTAGTCACATGCTATGAGGTTAAGACAAGAATGAGTGGAATCCATCCTCCTCCAAAGTATATGAAACAACAGAAGGTTTTTCTGGTACCTTATTTCAACTCCCCTAGTCTGTAGTGTGCAGGAGTAATATAATCTGCAACTTAGTGCCAAGATCTGGAAGTGCAAGTCTAATTCCTTTTGGGAGCTTCTCAGATATATAATAAACATTTCACAAAGTTATGCTTTGATTACGGAGAAAAAATGTGTTATAGCTGTAGGTTCGGTTTATCCAAGCTTTAACATTTTCAGTTGACACATAAGAATCTCAGCCCTGCAAGGAGAAGTGTCCTGTGGTGTTTAGTCTGTGAGCTAGACAGCAGGAAGGATCTTCTATAAAAAGAATAGCGGAAAGATGGTCATGTAAACTGTTTGTGTGATGAAACAAATACAACTTTATCCCTCGGTTCACTGGAACTGTAATATGCTGTATTCAAGCCACTGACCTAAATCAACTAATTCACTCCAAGCAATGTAGATGAAAACATGAGTGGACTCTTTACCCATAGGTAGTATTTCAGCCCAGTTCTCTGGGGTCTTTCTCAATACTAATATAAGAAAGATGTGTACATGTTAGGAGTATGGACTATTACCTGCCTTGTACATTGAGGTTACCTAAGGTATGGTCATTCAAGATCCTGAAATGTTGCATGATACAGGCAGTGAAAGCTACCATATATTCAATTATACAATGATACAATGAATCTACCTACAGATTAAAGGGGTTGTCCACCTGGTGAACAAGCTTTGGATCCCACTTCCCTGTCTAACCTGAGGAGGGAAGGATACTTACTTCCAGAAGCTGACAAGTTAGGATTATGACTGGAAGGAGCCAGGGTGCAGGTAAATATGCTTACCTCCACAAACCCAAAACTTGTTCAAAAGGTGTACAACAACTTTAATAAAAGAGGATAACTGATTTGCACAACTAGTGGTAGACAAACATCTATATCTCAAGCGTCTAAATCCAGAGAAATCCAGGTCGTGGTTTCCACGATGAGATAGGACTAGATGCCAGCTCTTGGTGGCTAGGTTTATGGAAACAACTAAGTGGGCAGGTGCTCTGCTGCTTCTGTAGCTCCCATTGTAGTGAATGGTAGGTACATAAGCAGCAGAGCAGAACAAGCAACACTTCAGTAAGAGCTGTATTACACCAACAGATTATCTGACAGATTTTCTGGTCAGATGGCCCATTACACACAGAGATTTTTTGTTATACACACCAACATTGCTAATCCTATTGTAAACCTATTAAGATGCATGGAGAAATGGTGATCCACAAAGAGTTGAGTAGGCCATACACTTCAGTCACTTGTCGGATGACTAATGCTATTCTTCCTGATTTCCCCATGCTTTGCTCAGTTGAGCATGTATGCGTTTTCAATGGGGGCAAGGGTGGTGGAATTCCATATCTCCATTATCAGTCGGCTTATCTCTCCTGAGATCAAAAGGACATTACACATTAGATGGTGTGAGTGAAGGAGTGATCCCACCAATACCAGTAGGTTCCTAATTTGATGTTTGGCCAGATTTACACTACCCATCAGAGGTAGCATGAAACCCTATGTGTATAGGTGGGCATACACATTAGATAGAAATTAGATGAAAAGCAGTTGGACAGTCATCTGGTGAAAATTCATTTCTCAGACATAGTCATTCACAATTTAGTCCAAACTGGCAGTTGCAGTTGTTCAAACTGTCCATACATGTTCAATGAAACTGGACGATGGGCGAAAGACCCTTCTGGGAACATTCTATCAAAGAAAGATCTCTCATCTTTGAACAATCTTTCTTTGAACAAATGATCTTTCATCTGACTATCGAACTGACATATTAAACACTGCCAACTTCTTTTCTGGCGATCATGATCTGTCATCAGTCAGCTAAAATGATTGTTTGTCATTAAATTTCACCTGTCAAACGTTCGTTTTGGTTGAAATCGTCCGTTTTGTTAAACTTTATTCTAATGTTTATGGCCCCCATAAGGCTATATTCACGTATGCGTTTTTTTGTCATATGGAAAATGCTGCCGGCACATCCACCAAGCCCCTCCATAGGGTCTCATCAACCCAATGTAAAATACTTTTTAGCTGTATTGAAAATTGAAGTGATCTACGTTACATAGGCATTTGGCATATGTGCCGGATATAAGCCAAAACTGCAGAGGCTTATGCTGACAAAAGGGGGTACACAGACGCACAGATAGGTGGCACCAAACCAAATGTACATAAACTGGGATTTATGAGATTAGAAAGAGAGCTCAGCTCCATTCAAGTTAATGTGTCTGAGCTGCCATATCAAACCACAGTCTATTGGCAAGAATGGTGCAGTGACCCTTTCTTATAATCTCATACAAGAGCATTAACAGTTAGGCAAAAGGTGCTTCTACTGACAGTCAGCTGATGTGTATGTTCAGTTGTGTAGGCTCTATTCCCATTACGTTTGAGTCTTCTGTGTCAGCACTCCTGATATGTCTGATTTACTAATTAGTTGCATTATTCATACCATAACAATTCTGGAGCATCTTTTCATATAGTTCTGTTATTCCTGCTACAAATGTATAAATATATTACCAAATGTATGTTAGCAGATGGGGATGTTTCACTGCACACTCTCACTCTGCCCAATCAGTGCCGGCAGTGCCAGATTGTGTAGGGCTTTGGCAAGAGGAATGGTACCACCCAGTTTTCAATTTATTCAGAACTAATTTCTTTGAGGAGTAACAGAAAAAAGCACAAATTTGCCATAAAATTCTTATTTTATGGCGAATACAATGATTTACTAAAACCGACATGTCAGGAGTGATGACAGGTTCTCTTTAAATACAAGGAAAAAGTCACAAACTGCAGACGGAGCGTAGCCAACCTCTAATTTTCCACTTTCTCACCATGAATTGTATTTTCAGCACCATGAAATGTGGCTCTAGAAATGCAGTTATCTTCATTTTTCATGGCCATAAAATACTAATGCTTTGCAAACGAGCAGAATACTGTTCCTGAAAGGTCAGCAGGATCTGAGAGGCGTCTTATCTGCACAAATATTTGCCCAGTGAAAACATCCCTGAATTTCGTGTGTGTGAGATATTTTCAATGTCTGCCCTGGACACTAAAATACACTCCGTCTACTTATCTGGAGACACTCCTGCCTTACATTAGAGTTTATTCACTTCTCCTGCACATTGCAAGGGCCTGGGATTCTCTTTAGTGACCACCTTGGCAAAGTAGTGGCTAGATGAGCGTAAAAATAATACACAACATATGGTGAGCAATATGATATGTGGAACATAGCAGCGTAACCTTATGCTCAAGGACATAAATCACCATTTACGGCATAGGCGTTGCTAATCCAAAACCGCCATATCTACAGCCAAAGAATAAGTCTAGCAAATCCCAACACGTTGCCTCCTTACCTTATGACAGTAGTGCACGGCAGAAACGATTTGACGAAAGAAATGCCTTGTTTCCCTTTCGCTCAGTCTTCTCCTCTCGCTGATGTAATCATACAGTTCGCCTTTGCTTGCATATTCCATGATGATCACTATCTTATCTTTATTCTCAAACACTGCAGGAGGAACACAATGATGTCACCATGCAAGTTCCAACACCATGAAAATATATATATTACATAACCACAAAAATATCAACACAATGTAAAGACAGTGTGATCCCTTACATAAGACACAAATGTCCCAGCATGTTATATGTATGAGTATTATCAATGAATGCAAACAACGACATACACAAGCCTTAGATGTTCTCTGTGACCGGCCACCATACCATAGAAAATCACAAAAACCTAAAGAAAATAACATTCCTATAATTCTAGAAATGCTTAGGCTGATCTGTACTTTTATCATTCCATCTTTTTATGGAAATGTCTGGTACAGATTACAATTTTATGAAATGTATAAAGATTATATCCATACAGACAATAAAAATATAGATAAGGAGTCTTGAAGTTATAGAGGCGCAGGAAATGATTCCCTGATTTTTCAGGAATATGTATGCAATGTATAATAAGCTTGGCCATAAACCACAATTCTCCCAGATCCACAGGAGTAATGGGTACCTGTACCAGACATCAGAGAATGACCTTCAAAATGACCAACTTTATCCAATAATCAAATTTAATAGGATTATATTTGAACATGCAATTTAAATCCCACCAGACAGAGGCCACAGATGAGGTTCAAGCTATTAAGTCTATTATCAGAGCAGTAGTAAAAGTCTACTATCTGTCTACCCAACCTGAAACTCAATCCCTAAAGCCCTAAGCGGATGATTAGGAATGAACGTTCATACGATCATCTGCCCATCAAAAAGCCTACCCATCAGCTGATAAATGAGCAAACACACATCTTCATGTATAAACGGGATGTACTGCCGACAATATGAAAGCTGTAAGGGGGACAAGTGATCGTACTGACGATTGTTCGGCACCCATACAGTTTGTATCTGCTTGGGTAAAAGGCCCTTTAAACGAACGTGTTACATCACCAATCAGTGCTCGGTTTGGGGGTGTTATCAGACAGCATAAAAGGTCCCGTAGCTTGGTCATAGGTATCTCTCCTGATCCCCTCCCCAGTATACATGCATGCTTGGCTTAGCAAAGTATATCAATGCTCTCAATAGGGAGAATGAAGAAGCTTCTACCTGACACCTCTGGAGGCAACTTATCTCCACTGAAAAAAATAGGTTTGGGCATGCTGAAACATAACATGCAGGATCAGGAGGTCACCATACATGTCAGGCTACTTTCACATCTGCTTTTTAATTCAGGTTTTGAGATCCGACAGAGGATCTAAAAACCTGAATTAGGCTACTTTCACACTAGCGGTAACATGGTCCGGCAGGCTGTTCCGGCAGAGGAAGTGCTTGCCAGATGAGTGCTAATGCTAGCCCACCATGCCGCTGGATGCCCGCTCTGGCCCCATTCACTATAAAAACATGCCGAGAGGCGGCCGGACAAAAACTACAGCAGCCAAGTGTGAAAGAAGCCTTAAACACTAAAGTTTTGTCCCCATTAATTGTCAACGGGGACAAAACTGATCAGGATGCATTAGTTCAGTTCAGTTGCGTTTTGGGGCCAGTCTACAAAACTGACCAAACCTGATCAGGCATGAAAATCAATGGTGCCTGATCCGTTTTTGTTCGCTACAGGTCTGTTCAGTTTTGATTTAATACAACCGGATCTGGCCAGAACGGAGCCATCAGAATGTATTAAATGGAACAGATCCTTTTAATTCAAGTTTAGTGATCCTCTACCGGATCTCAAAACCTGAATTATAAATGCAGATGTGAAAGTAGCCTTATACAATGGCGCAGAGAACGCATGATGTTATTATAGGACCCAGAGATGTCCATATTTTTACATTGTGCACAATTTTGGTGAGATAAACTACATAATTGTCTTATACTCTGCATAAAAAGATTAGCGGATATGACTGTTTTTTTCTACCTTCCTGATGTAATTTTCGCTTACTACCGTAATAAAATTGTGAAATCCTTCAGTGTACAGGTGCAGGAAGTAATACTATGTAAGCAAGTCTGGATGATGAGTGTAAAATGTTTCTAATATGTTACTAACGCACTGATAGACTGGTGCAAAATGTCTCACCTACGTGTGCCGACAAATGACCATGTGCTCATCCCCGACACTGTCTGCAGATGGTCAGCATCTGACTCTGCCAAATCCACAGTCATGACTTTTATGTGTCACATAAAGCTTTCCCACTGACGAGTTGCAGGAAGGTTGTCTTTGCTTCATTAGTTTCCTGCTGACAATAGGTACTTTTGTATTGGGAACAATGCAAAGTGTTCTAGTCTACAGGTAGCACAAATGCTATAGAAATAACATGTATAATTAATGGAATAAGATAAAATCTCTATTGAGATCCCAACATTGTCCATTTACAGAAGTTCTCCACCAGACTCTATTGGTTAGCTGTACCAACTATAGATACACAGTATAGATATACAGTATATATATGAGTAGGTCTGATTTCTAATTTTTAGTGAAATTTTGACAAGCAACTGAAAATGATGCAAATTTTGGTGCAACTCTACACCTGCAGGTCTACATTTGGTTTTCTTACAGTCCCAAATGTGCCAATTTTATTAGAAAGCATCTAAATTTAATGCAAAAACATTTCAACCATCGCCTTTCCTAAATATCTATATATATATGACAAAGGAAAAAATGGGAAAAAAAAGGAAAAAAAATTTGGATCCTTTCACTAAAAGTTAGAGATCGCATCTACTCATATATATACTGTATATCTATAACTATATATAACCTTATAAATATCTATATATATGACAGACATGCTAAAATGTGATTATTTTATTAAGAAATCAAAAACTGAGATGTGATATTTCAAGTTATCATTTCCCCTCCACTCCCCGTTATTTGTCTTGGACTGCACGCTAAAGTCTGTTTCACGCTCCCACCCTTGTGCTACCAGCCAAGTAGATCTGATAAAGAGAGAAAGGAAGCTGAAGCATGCATGTACCCTGCCCTGAAGGCCCAGCTTGTCCTCTCCTGTCAGATATTCCCTACCGTGTAATCCTTGTTAATGGAAAGACTTCTGAAATCAGAAGAAGCTGTCTCTGGACAGATTACTTGATCCATAACGCTCTCCAAAAATGAGCACATTTCTTTTTTTTTTTACTACAGGGATAATGAGTTTCCCAGGAATATGTCTTCTAATTTTTTTAGCTATTGGTGAGGTGCCAGCAAGAAACATGGTTTTCAGCAGCAAATCGATGGTCAGTGAATATAGCAGGTTAGATTACAACACTATATTTAGTACATTATTACTGGGTCAAGATACCTTTCCAACAAAATATTAATTGTGGCGTCAAAAAAACTGCATGGTCCATGGTAGTATTTATAAAATTATGGTCGGAAGGAACGTTAGCCAGTTTTCTTTCATAAGTTTACAATCTACAGTCAATGGTAAAATGTTTAGAAAGAACCGCACATAATTATTTCCTTTTTGAGCTCCTTTATGCGTCCGAATGGAAAGTTCACTTCTGTAATACAATGCTACTCTGTCTTTTTTCCATGTATTTTATTATGGACAGCAATATGGCTTTGTAGATAACAAATTATGCTTTATACCCCACATGTTTTAACCATAAGAACTCACATAAACTGAAGTAGCGCATACAAAATATTTTAGGCCAGAATTCACAAATGCAGTGCTTTCAGTTTCCATGTTTTAAGAGGAAAAGAAATCTGGTCAATAAAAAGAAAATGTGGAGGAATGCCGCCATGGGCAATAAGCCACCCTACAAACAAAAAGGCAAGACAGCTACAGGAACTGCATACCATGATATAGCAGCCATTATAAGAAGCATTCTACTCATGGAAACAACCAACAAAGCAAACAAGTATTTCAGGTGTCTCCTCATGTGTCAGTGTTGGACCCCCACTGATCTGATTGTGATGACCTATCTGGGGTATAGGTCATCAATATCAAAAAAGTGGGAAACACCATTTAACTCTATTCAGCTGGTCTTTACCTAAGAGCCCATGAACATGGCTGCATTACAGTTGTGATTTGTAATAAGGTGTAACATGGCTACCATAAGTCATTGAATTTTTAATGGGGGTCCATATGCCTCTGATCTTTTTTCTGTAGAAGTTCATAAAAAATTGAAAATACTCTGGCATGCACCACTAAATTCATTTGTGTACAGGGTCAGACTGGCCCACCAGAATACCAGAGGATCCTCCGGTGAGCCCATGCTCTGAATCCCTAGTAAAACAGGGCCCTTAAGGTCCTATAGAATAATTTCCTCTGGTGGGCTCAAGGAACTTCAGTCTGACTCTGCATGTTTATATATGTTGCTGGACGATGCCTGTAAACCAATGCATGGAGGCTGTGCAGCTCTGTACCAAGGAGCCATACAGCCACTGTGCACTGCCATATAGGCTATCTACCCATGGATGATTGCCTCTTTTAGTGATACATGGAAAACATCAGTAATAGTCATGAATGCCAGGAAATGACCCAAAAACTAAATTTGGTACTACTTGGGTTCAGTTTTATTCAAGTCCTTGAAAATTAATGCAGGTAAACCACTAAAAATGCGTGCAGTACCAATATGGTAGGGTATTTTCACAATGAAGATAAGATTTACCGACTACAGTAGATCCCTGTAAGTACTAACTTTCTCACATGCTGAATCTGATCCTTTTCCTGGCTCTAAACATATCAGTTAAGCAAGGAGTGGTTATACAGCCTTGTGTGCAGAATTTACACCTTCAAGGAGAGTTCCTCATAGGCAGTGTAAGAGATCATCAAAATGTATTTATATTATTGTAATGTGCTTCAGGCAGTCATTAATTCAGATCCACAAGCTTTTAATATCCATTTTAAACACTTTAAACAATTTCACATTTTATTAATGTTTTTACTAGGTAATGTGTCACCTGTGTGTCATAGACTATAAAACTGGACATTTACTGCAAAAGACCCAAGGCACAGATGACAAATCCATTCTTGTGTTGCCCACATTCAAATGATGTGTGGCAGTCATAAATAAATGCTGCTCAGACTTCCACTTCAGCACCAGACAGATCTTTCTACCATTTCTCTGAAAGGGAACTTAAAGGGGTTGTCCATGTTCAGGGGCCTTTCAGCCTGAACCCTACTATGTCACAGTACACAATGCATTTGGAAAGTCTTCAGGCCCTTTCTCTTTTTTCACATTTTGTTATGTTGCGACCTTGTGCTAAAAATCATGTTTTCCCCCATCAATCTGCACTCAGTAACTCATAATGAACAAATGAAAACAGACTGTTTGAAAGTTTTGCACATTTTTTAAAAAGGAAAAACAAATTTCCCATGGACATTTCAGACCCTTTGCTATGAAACTGGAAATTTAGCTTTGGGAGTGTCTTTTTTTTTCTCTGGATCATCTTCAAGATGTTTCTACACCTTGATTGGAGTCCACCCGTGGTAAATTTTTTTCAGCATGGTTTGGAAATACAGCCCAGTCTATATAAGGTCTCATATCTGACAATACATAGCAGAATAAAAAACAATCCATGAGGAGGAAAGAACTGTCTGTAGAAATCAGAGACAGGATTGTAGGGAGGCACAGATATGGAGAAGGGTAAAAATTCTACTGAACTGAAAGTTCCCAAGAGAACAGTGGCCTCCATAATTCTAAAACTGAAGTAGTTTGGGACAACCATGACACTTCCGAGAGCTTGCTGCCCCACCAAACTAAGTAATCATAGAAAAAGGGCCTTGGTAAGACTGGTGACCAAGAGCCCAATGGTTGCTCTGGCTGAGCTCCAAAGATACTGTGTGCAGATTGGGGGAAATTTCAAGAAGGTCAACTATCATTGAAGCACTCCACCAATCTGGGCTTTATTGCAGAGTGGCCAGAGAGAAGTCTTTCCTCACTGAAAGACACATCAAAGTTAGCAAAAAAAGCACCTAAAAGACTCTCAGACTGTAAAAAACAAGATTTTTTGGTATGATAAAACCAAGGTTGAACTTTTTGGGCTCAATTCTAAGGGTCATTTTTGGAGAAAACAATGCACTGTCTGATAACATCCCTATAGTAAAGCATGGTGGTGGCAGAATCATGCTGTGGGAGTGTTTTTAGCAACTGGGACAGGGAGACTGGTCAGAGTTGAGGGTAAGCTGAATGATACAAAATACAAAGATAATGAAAACCATACCCAGAGTGCTCTGGACCTTAGACTGGCCCTAGGATCACCTTTAAAAAGACAATGACCCTAAACACACGGCCAAGACAACACACATATGGATTATCAACTTTGTAAACAGTCTGAATATTTATGTCAATGCATAATTTTAGTTTTTCCTTTTTAATAAATTAGCAAAGATTTCTAACATTCTTTTTTTTCTCTTTTCTCATTATGGGGTATTGAGTGCAGAATAATGGTGGAAAAAAACAGATTTTTTTTTTTTATTTTAACATAAGGCCGCAACATAACAAAATGGGAAAAAAGGGAAAGGGCCTGAAGGTTTTCCAAAGGCACTGTAGGTGTTCCCTTTCACTGTAATCCTGCATGTGATGACTGGTGAGAAGTAATCTCCACAGAGCAGGAAGTGTCACCCTAGTATGAAGTTAGGCAGTGTGAAAACTGCAACTTCCGTATTTTTTAATATATTTACTAATGAGGAAAAAAAACGCCAAAAAATCTTTTGATGTTGGGAATGTTCTTATGGTAACTATTAAGTCATTTGTCATTAATAGCAGATTATTATGATATAAACGTAACAAAAGGGATAAAAGCCAAATACATCTAAGACAGTCATCGCTGGTTTTAATGAAGGATGAAATATTTTAGATGAAAAAAAGCCACCAACTGAGTCAGCAGGACCACTACTTCAATGGCTGCATAAAGGAAAAGCTTTGTTTGCTTTGCTACATCTTGGAAAATATGTAGCTAAAGTTATTGTTGGCTTGATGTATGAAGCCCGATAAGACTTCAGCAAATGCCGTCTGCAGCTGACAATAGAATACCTCAGTCTCTGCTTATTCTTTGGCTTGCTTCTGACCGTAGGGGAAAAATTCAGTTTGTTGGTTCAAAGGGGCAACCCAGTTCTTGCAATGAATCTGCAGGAACTCTCCCTATGCTTTCTGTCTCCATATGAGTAATCTACCTAAATTAGTTCCAGTATGTTGACATTCCTTCCATCTGGTGTCTTTCCATGCATTGGTATTTTTATTACTATTCTAGCAACCGCAGACAGGAGTACCTTTCCACAGTTACAAAGTGGTTCTTTATTAAAGGGTCGCCAATCAAAAAGTACAGGCCTGCATGTGTTTAATTTTAATTGTACGTAGCTAAAATAGCCATTCAGCCAATAAAACCGTTTACTGCCCGTTTCTTGGTCAAAGTAACAACCGATAAATTGTTCTTGCTGCTTTTGCTATCTATGGAGCAGAGTATTGAAAAAGTTAATGTTCTAAAAGTAACACGTAAGGAGCCTTATCTCTAGGTAGTCATCCATTTTGCAGGCTATCGCCATCTGGTGCATCAAGCACTCAATGTATTATGAATTTTAAGATTTACTTCAGACATTGTCAAACATTTTTAGAAAGATCACATGTTAATTCCACAGATGGCAATTGTACGTGTCAAATGCCTACGTAAATGGATTGTTTCATCAAGATAATCCCTTAGCAGGGGCGTAACTACCATATTGGCAGACCATGTGACTACTATGGGGCCCAGGGCAAAAGGGGGCCCAGTCTTAGTTGGGATTATCTCCTCTTCTACTGGAGGTAAAAACTTGGTCAGGACTCTACCCTCTAAAGGAACAACTTTTAGCAAATGAGGCAGTGGAAAAACGGCCCAAGGGTCATTGAAAAGGGTTTAGGCAGAAACCCTTCTGTCCTGTGTGGGGGCCTGGTTTGATTCTTGCTATGGGGCCCTTACTTCTCTATGTACGCCACTGTCCCTTAGGTAATAAAAAAATGACTCATAGATCATCTCATTATCCCGGATATGGCTCTTGAAACCTGAGAAATGAGAATTTATCACTGGGTAAGTATTGTCTGGCCACAAATGTACCAATACATGGCATATACTCAAATGGAGGGATGTTCTGGATAATGGGTGTGAGTCTTGAGAGAGAAACCCCTCTCTAAAATGTCCACATGCCCCAATAGGTATAACACAATAAATACTTTGCTAACAGCTTTTGATTTGCTCAATCAGTAAGGTTTTTAAAAAAGTAGCCTTTGAACTCCCATGCTGTATAAAACAGTTATTACACAGTACGTCCTATACAAAAAGTTATAACTCTACATGCTACAAATACAGTAGACATAAATGAAATAATCTATAAATGGATTGTATTATCTATCTTCCACTAAGTTACAACATGTCTTAAACCCATTTAGACAGTTCCATACACAATTCTGCAAGCCACTGAACTCCAGTTTATACAAAGCACAGTATAGTAGTCCAGGCAGAATATTTATGGCCTATCTCAGGACCATCAATATCAGATCAATGGGGTCTTACTCTACTTACAAGAGGCAGTGCAGGGTATTGCAGCTTATCTCATTCATTTGACTGGGATGAAGTTGCAATATCCAGCACTGGTAGACACACTGCTGGAAATCATGAAAAGGCTGCAGTGTTCACTGGAATGAGTGCTAGCCACTTCAAACAGCTGGTCAGATGAGGTACCAGGAGCCCTGAGGATAAGCCATCAATATTCTGGTCTTGGGAAACCCCTTCAAACTTCAGAAACTGCTGCTGATTGCCCGTTCATCTGGCAATTCTGATTTTTAAGCATGCTTAAGATCAGCGCTTGCTGGTGGCAGATCATGCTGTCTAATAGAGTTCTCCCACCATTAAAAGGATGAGGACGAGTGATGGCATAGTGATCACTGTTCCGCATGCTGTGGAGGAAATCGTTGCATGTAATAGCAGTGGTCTCCTCAGCTACCTAGCAATCTATTGTCGGGAGGGAGCCTAATTAATGCTTAATGCATTGCCCACAAAAGTGTGAAAAGCCTTTAAAAGATAAATATACAATATAATGGTTATAACAGTGTTTTACTTTTGCAGGCTTCATATTCTATACTGTCTGTAATGATAATAAAGTTTCAATACGCTTCCTTTAAGTGGTATACTTTGAAAGGCGTCCACACATCTTTGGTGAACTAATCACATAGGTGTAGAGTAAGTATGTAAGAAAATCCAAGATCGGTGGAATGTAACAGAAGGATTAAGTTCTTGATTTAATGCCAATATCGTCCATGAGATGACAAGGTTTAAGTTCAGGGTGCTATCAAAAGAAAACAATGAGAAGTTTAGCACTTTCTGACGTCACTGCTCAGCCAGACAGGAAATTAATTAGAAGCGTAATCTAATTGAGAGGTAAAATGATGCCAGATTTATTATCCTGGTTCTAGGTTAAGAGTCTGCTGATCGTTTCATTATTTGTTTTTCAGCTCATTTTCTTCTCCACGTAAGGTCACCTCATTCCAGTATGCTCGGTGGGAATATATAATGGTTCTCATAATTTGTAAAACCGGTCTAATGCTTTTTATAACATGAAAGGCGAAATGAAAAAAAAAAGGAACATTTGACCTAAAATTGTAAGTCTACACATTTTTCTACTTCCTTATGTATGAAAGAGAAACAGAGAAATGTATTAAGAAGGGACTCAATGCTAGAGTAAATGAATCGTTCTTCAGGATCCATCATGTAAACAATTGCATCCACTAGAAAATTGATAAAAATGACTTTGCTGAAAATGACATTTACAAAGTTATATTCTATACTATATCACCATGTCGTGGTATAATATTCCTCACTATGATGTTATCTATACTTGATGAGCTTGTCCATATGGAAATATTGGTAATGACTTGGTTTCTGGAATCAGGTGAGCAGCTCCATAGTGAAGATTAACGAGGGGCTTCATTTGGCACTGGTTAACACCACCACACTCCTTAATATCTAGGACAAGTAGCCATCATTCTTGCTGTTTGGTCCCTATCTTCTTTCCTGGATCCATAGATTAAAGAGGTTTTCCATGACTTACCTACTGATGACCTATACTTACGATAGGATATCAAAATCAGATTGGCAAGCGACTTCTTGCAACGAAAATAGCAGATCGTGTGTTGTGTCGGGAGTTTGACCCCTATCAATTAAATTTTTTTACTGCCGGAACTTGGACCCTTGATCTGATAACAGATCCTTAGGGGATAGATAGGGGGTCACATGGATGATCAGTAGAACAGTAAAATCTATTAATAAAAAGGCTTTATCAGATCAAAGACAGATTATCATTGTCTGGCAAAAAGCAATGTTTAAAACTTCTATCTGAGAGTAGGGTCTTTTGGAGAGTGCCTTAATCGGCATGAGGAAGCTTGTAGGCCATACATGCACCTCTGGAATTCTGGGAAGAAGGTATGCAAATAAGCTCTTAGCAAGCTCTGCTTCTGTCCGAGAGCAGCTAACTGTACAGGTAGTCCTCGACTTACGACGTTGATCCGTTCCTACGTGACGTCGTAAACCGATTTTCTACGTAAGTCGGAACATACGTACATACTGTACCATATACATGTACAGTACTGTATTACCAAGCACTTAGCCTATCCTAACACAGTACCCTACATAATTATCAAGTCCAGAGTGGCGTACAGTACAGTATTCCTCCGCCGCTGCACCGCGTACAGTACAATATTCTTCCGCCGCTGCGCTACGACGTTTACGACGTAAAACCGCGTAAGTCGAAATAAGGCTTTTCATAGTAAATGGGAGATGCGTCGTAACCCCGAAACGTCGTAACTCGAGACCGTCATAACCCGAGGACTACCTGTATATGGTGCAGTCAACCATAATATGAACAATTGCTTTGTGAAAAAACATTCTACAGCAACAGATCACTCATCTTGCACTCAGTGTCATTTACTATGTATGGCCAGTTTGAGTGACTATGATGGCCAACATGGACTAAAATATGTATGGTATGACATGTTAAGTACAGGCAGACACATCACATTCAAGACACAGCACAATGTTAGAGGCCCCAGTAGGATTAAGGGATGCACCCCACCATTAGCAACTGCCTACAAACCTCCTAGAAAAGACTCATAGAACAATTATATGGAAAAATATGTTCTCTTCTTGATTCTACAGAAATCTAAAATACATATAAATTATAAAAATTATAACGATGAGGATGAACCATCCAGATTACATTCCCCCAACCCTTCCCGTGCCTTGTTGGGAAGAAAAGCAGCATGCATTTCAGGCCAACAGTTCTTAACAGTCTAAATGATGTGCATCACATCTGAGTTGGAGATGATCATACCCCAAAATCTCCCTTCAGGTAACAGACTACTGTGCATACATTACAATGGGTGGTAAAAACACAAAAACAAAACTAAACCAAATATAGACATGATATATAACATTTTATATAAGAGTATTATAAGACTGTAGATCACTGGACCAAGAATAAATTGCCCTTGGTATTCTTAGTCTCAACATGTAGTGCTAAGGATTTTCATGAAAGAAGCACTTTCTTCAGACTAAATTTATACTCTCAGAAGTAAGATTCTGGCAAAGTCAGCTCTAGCTGTTCACTACTATTCAAGATGTTTTAAGTCACTTCAACAGTATTTTCCTCCCAGCTGTACAAAGCCAATTGCCAACTTCTGTCTTGCTGAGTGGATGGAATTTCTCCAGACTGAGAGTGAGGGTCTATCTCTTCCAGTTACTTCTGGAAATAAATGTGCTCGGACCGGGTTACAGAGTGCTATCACTAATATAGTATGTCTCTTCATACTACTGAAATGTAGTCTTAAAGTACTAAGGGATTTTAAATTAAAGTTGTCTTTATGATAACCATAACCATACATTTATCTAACCATTGAGAGCTCCAGACTATACAATTTTATTAGAACTGTTTAATACTCAACCGTATGAATACAACCGGTTGAATGAGTCCGCATCCATTCCGCAATTTTGTGAACTGGTGAGGACCCATTCATTTCAACTGGGCCGCAAAATATGCGGACAGCACACAGTGGTCCTGGCCCTGCAAAAAAGATAGAGCATATCCTATTCTTGTCCACAGCCTTCCCTTCATTGTTTACCTGCTCGCCACTGACATTGCAGTGGTGAGCAGGTGCAATTACAAGCCATAACATCCACTTCTATGGGACGGCTCTGTAGTATATAGATTTGAGTAGGAAGGAGCCATCCCTGCTATGTAGACGGTGAGCAGGTAAACAATGAAGGAAAGGCTGCGCTTGCATGGCACGGGGCCTTCTCTTCAACTAGCTAATCGTCGGGGTTCTGGGTGTCGGACCCCCACCAATCTGATATTGATGACCTATCCTATCAATTCATGCTCTAACGGATGAGATGAGTATGCATTTCAGGAAAAATTGATTCATTAAAGCACAAGGAAATTCGGCTTTGCGGCAAATCAAATTTTTCCTGAAATTTGGATCGAAGTCCACTTCGGATACTTTGATTCGCTCAACAGTAACAATGACCTATTCTCAAGACAGGTCATCATTACCACATCGGCGGCGGTCCAAGTCTTGGTACGGCTGCCAATCAGTTGTGTCAGGGAGTTCTGGTGAGCGCAGCCATTTCCCAGCAGCTTTCCAAGCACACTGCTGTACATTGTATAGCGGCAGTGCTTGGTATTGCAGCTCAGCTCCACTGACTTGAATGTGGCTGAGCTGCAACTAGACCATGTGACTGATGTACAGTGATGTCACATGGCCTAGGATGAGACTGTGGCACTCCCCGAGTGCTCGGCCTCTTCTAACAGCTGAAGATAGGTCATCAATATTATTTCCCAGAGAACCCTTGTAATGCAAATTTTTATAAAACCAAAAGACCCAAAAAACATAAATACATCTTAAAATAGTAATCAGATAGTGTTGAACTTGATGATTCTGTATGGTTTTTTCAACCTATTTAAAGATGTAACTCACTAAATAACACAATGTGAAAATTAATTTATGGTACATAAATGACAACATGAAATGGGTTAAACTGGAGTTAAGCCTATCCATGTTTTACTATTTTTTCTGGACATAAATTTCTAAAAACTCTGTGTAAATTACCTCTTTTATGGGAATATTTGTTTAAACAAACCACACACAATGAAAAGTGAAATCAGATGTGTTGTGTAAGGGTTCTGGGACCAGATTACACATCTCGTAAGACATCTCTATGTGTGCATAGTGTAAACTCTTTATGTGTTACACTTTGGGTGAAGTAACACAAGAACTTAAAGAGGCTTAGGAACACTGTAAACCATGGGTCAGCAATCTCCAGAACTTCTGCTGTTGTGAAACTACTATTCCCAGCATGTACTACTGCTCAACCGTTCTCTGAACTGCCATAGAGATAAGTGAAGCATGCTGGGAGTTTTAGTTCCACAACAACGTGAGTTCCAAAGGTTGCTGACCCTGTTGTAAACACTTAAAGTGATTCTATGTTGTTTTTAGCAACCAAAGCACAGCACTAAAAAAAATTAAAGCTGTGCTATAAGCTACAAAGACAGTTTTACATCTAGATAGTCTTGCCCCCCTTCCTTAAAGTGCATTGCATGTCACATTAAAAGTTAAGAACTGCACTGATCTCTAGACTAGGGAATCCAAAGTGAACAAGAATGCACTGCGCATGTGCAGCATGCAATCTATTTACTTCAATGCGAGTTCTGACAATAGCCAAGAGAGCAAACTCTGTAATTTTCATACATCCCATAAACGTGAATGGAGAGCACACCACGCATGTTTAGCCACTTCTCCATTCACCTCTATGGGACTGCCGGAGATAGTCAAGAGAGCGCTCAGCTATTTTTAGAACTCCCATAGAAGTGAATG
The DNA here is from genome assembly GCA_900303285.1 of Rhinella marina. Classification (NCBI taxonomy): domain Eukaryota; kingdom Metazoa; phylum Chordata; class Amphibia; order Anura; family Bufonidae; genus Rhinella; species Rhinella marina. The sequence continues at coordinate 65,736 of ONZH01005202.1, forward strand.
GAGGGGGTCCGCCCTTGTGCGGTTCCCTCTCATTCACTCTGGGGGCTTCATTTTAGAGATAGAGATCTGACTGGTGGAATATCCTAGCGATATGCCACCAATGTCTCACATGAGACAATCCCTTTAAAGAAGTACCCCAGGTTTTTCTTTATTTTACATATAATGATAACTCACCACCAGTATTCTAGCAGTGTAACTTGTTACACCCTACCTCAGTTGCATTCATACATTTTGAATCTTTTCATTATAGAAACCTGGTCATGTGAGCTCAAGTCTGACCAGCAGCCCAGAGCTTGCTTTTATGTGTCAACAGTAACTCGGTCTCTACTTTGTGGCTGACTTCCTGTGAAGTAGGGGATGACATTATCACCCTGACTCGCACTGCCTGTCTGAACTATCTGTGTGTGCTGACTCTCCACTGCAGTTCTATGAGATGCAGCTTCACACTGGTCTCCCTGTATACCGCATGTAATAACTGACAGGGTAGAGATAGATGACAGGCCACAGAAAGCAGACAGGCTCTAATTATGTCACATAGGAAAATATGGAGACCATGCAGTGTGAAGAAACAGCAGCTCTGTGTCACTAATCTGTCATGGCTGCCGTGTGGCTGCAGTACAGTGTGGTAGGACTTCCACAGTCTCTGCAAAGCCAGGCATGGTGGGAAATGTAGGGTTCCTCAGGAAAAACATATCCGTGGGGAAGAAAGAATCAAGACGTCAGACAAATCTTATGGTTGGTGAAGTAAGGGTAGTGAGTTTAACCTTACATATGCTTAGCCATGCAGATACCAGGGTTGCCAACCATTCAGAAATTTCTGGACAGTCCGTAAAAATGTTTCCTCTGTCCGTGAAAAAAAATAGAGGTGTCCATGATTTTTTTCAGGCTGATGATACTTCACTAGATTATTTTGGTGGTAATTGTAATCATTTTACAGCTCACAGTAAATGGTGGTAATGAGTTCTGTTCTGTATATTGAGCTATAATGTATGACTTATAATATTTATCCTTCATTATGGTTTTCCAATTTGTCCGTAAAAAATATTGGCTGTCCGTGATTTTGGGATTAGTTCTCCAGAAAAAAGAAAAATTCTGGTTGGCAATCCTGGCAGATACCCCCTATGGATGAACAGCTTACTTTGATTTCTCTGTCACCTACTGAACGTGAAAAAGAACAAAGGCATGTAGGTAAGTGTGACACCTTGGCAGTCACAGTTATTGTGCAACTTGTCTCTTACTTATATTGGGTGTAGTATAAAAGGCAGCACAGATGTCATTGTTATGAAAGCACTAAGCCTGTCACTACTGGTTAATGTGGCTGGCCTTGTTATTACAGGACCATTGTTGTACTTATTCGGTGCCCAATACATTCTTAGAGGTGATGTCCAAATTGTCCTCACAGCTCAGTTCGAGCTCTGTGGCTGCTGGGCTGTCTTCACCAGACTTCCGAACCTCGCATGTAAACTTCCTGCACTGATGGGGTCATGTGTGCCGCTGCAGCCAAGCCAATGACTGGCCGAAGCCGTGACATGTCCCCAAGTAGCATGTCACTGCTGGGTCTCAAATGCCACGTGGGGACACATCACCGCTGAAACCAGTCACTGGCTGAAGTGGTTTATGTGACTCCATCCTTGCAGGATGGTTACATGCAATGACCAGAAGTCCAGTGAAGACAGCTCAGGAGCCATGGAGCCCACACATACTGGAGGGGAGCAGGTAGGGTTGCCACCTAACTGGTATTCCACCAGCCTAGCTGCTATTTTTGTCATAAGGTTGGTGCCAGTATCTCTTTATTACAATTGATAGTAATTTTATAAGAGACAGTTTGCACATGGAGAGTAATAGTTTTTATATTCATTCCCATCTAGGTTCCTGATGTGGGGGAAAGAAGGATTTCAGTGTTCAGCAGTGCTGGCAGAAATATAAATGGAAGTTCAGCAGAACCACAGAAAATTGGTCTAGATTGGTAGCAGCCAGCTAGAACAAGAGGATCGATGGATGGACTGCACTGATCTTTTCCTCCAGCACCCTGGTAGTGGGACCACTAAGTTGGTGCTGCATTCTTCTTACTGTGGAGACAGATGATGAGATGCTGCTCGACGGGGCCCTGCCGTTGCTACATTCCCCTGCTTTGTGTTCTCCCTCCACTTTAGGCGCTTGGATTCCACTGTCCACTAATTGCTCTGCCTCTGTCTGTCCTCTGACTCCGCCCTGCATCTACTACAACTACTTTGGCCCATCAGCATTATATCCACAAACAGTTGGAGTTCAGAACTACTGCACTGACTGTGATCCAAACACAGCCAGAGCAGTGGGCATTGACATGTGCACTGGTCTAAATCTACTGAGCAGAGCAGCTCTATGTGTGGATACTGCTTATGAGACAATGTAATAATGTAGATGTAGAGCACTGATAACTCAGCTACCGGACTGTGCAGCCCAAATGTAAGGTGGAATGATTGAGGGATCCATAGCATCCTGACTGCACCAGCATCTCTAACAGAGCCTCAGATCGTTCTTTTGCATCAGTCTGCATACTTGATGCAAGTGACAGAAGAAACCAGAACGTTATGGCTGGAGACACCTCTGCACTGCAAAGTATTAATGTAGATATACAGCACTGATAACTCAGCTGACTGAGACAAACATAACACCCTGACTACACAGCACCAGCATGTCCTTGATGAGCAGCTCAGCCAGGACATCCTGATGTAGTCAGGATGTTATGTTTGCTTCAACATTTTTGGCTGCATTATATTTTAAAATGACAGGAAAACATGAGTTTTTAAATGGCCTAAAACTTCAAAGTATGATTAAACCACTGGTTTCAAATAAAACACCATGTGAAGTCACACCATGCCCTTACAGACCTTTTTTCTGGTTTATACTTGGCTGGTATGTTTTTGGTATTTTGAAAAGGTGGCACCTAAGAGAAGGTAAGTAAGAAGGTAAGTATAGCTCTTTTCACAGGTCGTGAGGGACATTAATCACTACACTACTATGGCTTCATTCACTATGGCATCAAAGGCTCCTTAGCCCCTTCACACATAATCACATACACACTATAAATAAAAATCTGGAAAGTATGACGTGCATTTCAGTCAAAATTTTGTAGGACCACCTTTATCTGCAATTATAGCTGCAAGTCTTTTGGCTCTACCAGCTTTGCATATCTAGAGGCTGAAATTTTGCCCTTTTCAAAGTCAGATTGGATGGAGAGCATCTGTGAACAGCAATTTTCAAGTCTTACCACAGATTATCAATTGGATTTAGGTCTGGACTGTGACTGGGCCATTCTAACCCATGAAAATGCTTTGATCTAAACCATTTCATTGTAGTTCTGGCTGTATGCCAGGGTCGCTGTCATGCTGGAAGGTGAACCTCTGCCCCCGTCTCAAAGTCTTTTGAAGCCTCTAACAGGTTTTCCTCCAGGATTGCCCTGTATTTAGCTCCATCCATCTTCCCATCAACTCCGACCAGCTTCCCTGTCCCTGCTGAAGAAAAGCATCCCAACAGCATGATGCTGCTACCAACATGTTTTATGGTGGGGTTTAGTACGTTCAGGGTAGTCTGCAGTGTTTGTTTTCCACCCCACATAGCGTTTTACATTTAGGCCAAAAAGTTCAACTTTGGTCTCATCTGACCAGAGCATCTTCTTACACGTTTGCTGTGTCCCCTTTGCTTGCGGCAACTCCAAACGGTACTTTATAGCTTGCTTTCAAAAATGGCTTTTCTTATAACACTTCCATAAAGGCCAGATTTATGGAGTACACGACTAATAGTTGTCCCAAGGACAGATTCTCCCATCTCTGCTGCTCCTCCAGGGTGACCATGGGCCTCTTGGCTGCTTCTATAATTAGTAGCCTCCTTGCCTAGACTGTCAGTTTAGGTGGATGGCCATACTCCTTCCAATTTTGGATGATGGATTGAACAGTGCTCTGTGAGATGTTCAGAGCTTGAGATATTTTATTTTATAACCTAACCCTGCTTTACACTTCTTTATCCCTTTACTCCACATCCTTATCCCTGACCTGTCTGGTGTGTTCCTTGGTTTTCATCATGCTGTTTGATCACTAATGTTCTCTAACCTAGGCCTTCACAGAACAGTTGTAATTATATTGAGAATAAATTCCACACTGGTGGACTAGTTACTAATTAGGTGACTTCTAAAGGAGGCAATTGGTCACACTGGATTTTATTTAGGGGTATCAGAGTACAGGGGGCTGTATGTTCAAGTTCAAGGGTTAGGGTACTGTAGGTGTTCCTGTTAATTGTTAAAACATTAATGTTAGAACATTAGTAGTCTAGTTCCAAATATTGCTGATTTAACAGATAAACCTCCAGGTAGTAATCCTCCTGCTGGGCATTTCTTTAAGTATGACCAATTCGTGAGATTTATTAAACCATCTAAAAGAAAGGCTGTCTGTGGCCCATGGCAACCAATTAGGATTCCACATAGGATTCAGTATGTGTCAACTGCAAGTGACTAGCCCTAGACTTCCTTCCCTTGGACAGTGTGAGGTCAGTTGTTAATTATTTGGCAGCACTTCAGTAATTCTCCCAACAGACCTGTCACTCACAAAGAAAATCTGATTTTCTATAATTCTGTATGAATTTGCCCGGCATGTATTTCAACAGTCTATTCAGCAGATTCTGGTTTTCCTCCAGAGTGAAAGGAAATCCCCATTAGGTGTTTCTACTTGGCTTCGTGCACTTGGCAAGTGCTGCCCTTGGACTAGGGTGTGGACTTCAATCATCATTTTTCAAGAGACCATTGTACGCACTGCTTGTTTCTACACTTCCCTTTTATTTTTGCCCACAACGCTTTTCTGCAATTTCACTCCCTGAACTAACCTCCCTGTATGCTCCTATTGTGACACAATGCACACACCACACTCCGGTCCTCTCGTCCTGGCTGCTGCTTTCCTTAGCTGATAAGGGGTAGCCTCACATAAACTAGAAGGAACCCTCTAGATGATTTACTTGTGTGATCCTTTAAACTTCTTTCACTTTCCCATCTGGAGCAACAATATCATTTCTTGGCAGTAACATTTTAGGTTACTTTGGGACAGCCAGGTCCGTTCTCTGAAACTGATGGTAAAATGTATTTATTTCTTACTTGGTGTTTTTTGCAAAGTTCAGATTATATAAGTTTACTGAAAAAAATTAGTTGCTATAGAACAGTTTCCTAAGTGACCTGATTATATAATCATATACAATGTGAAGATCCAGTTTGGGGGACACATTAAGGCCTTCTGCACACAACTGTATGTATTTTACAGGACCCAAATTGCGGATCTGCAAAACACAGATAACTTACATGTCGCATCCACATTTTTTGCCGACCCATTTACTTCCATGGTCCATATTTTGCAGCTCAATGTAGGACATGTTCTGTCTCTTTGTGGAACAGACATAACAGATGTGGAAAGCACACGGATCATCCACATGCTCTCTGCATCCGTCTGTCCTTTCTGCAAAAATATAGAATTTGTCCACAAAATGCGGACTATGGACCCAAAGCGGATGACACATGAGCCACATCCATATTTTGCGGATCTGCGATTTGCGGACCACAAAACCTCAGATTGTATCCCAAAGATGTTATGCCCACATGGGTCAACTCACAACCCGTGAGCAAACTACGGTATCACAGCATCTGTGCGCACATGGAGGATACAGGCTTCCATAAACTGTGCCTCTATTCTGCTAACTGCTCTGCAGGGTTATTACAGGAGTGATCAGGCACTTCCAGTAATACCATTATAATAGGTCCAATTTTTAAATTACACAGCATTCATCAAAATAATGTGTAACCCATGTAATGCACAGCTTGTTGAGGGGAGGGGTCATTTAAAAAAAACATGTTGAAGTTGAAAAACCCCTTTAACCATTCTTTTTCATTGCTCTTCACTTTGTTGGACAGAAAGATATCCCTCTCAAGCAGGGGACTCTCCATTATTCCCACTAGAAGTAGTATGTTACATGTATAACCAAACAACAGTATAACCGAAGTTGATTTCCCCCCCGGTTTGTCTATATTGCTTCCTAACTTCAGATATATAAACGTATATCCATAGACAGTATCCTACATTCACAAGAACAGTAGACCATGTGATCCATCGACAGTATCTTACATTCATATGAACAGTAGACCATGTGATCCATTTATAGTATCCTACATTCACATGAACAGTAGACCATGTGATCCATTTATAGTATCCTACATTCACATGAACAGTAGACCATGTGATCCATTTATAGTATCCTACACTCATATGAACAGTAGACCATGTGATCCATTTATAGTGTCCTACACTGTCCTACACTCATATGAACAGTAGACCATGTGATCCATTTATAGTATCCTATATTCACATGAACAGTAGACCATGTGATCCATTTATAGTATCCTACATTCATATGAACAGTAGACCATGTGATCCATTTATAGTATCCTACATTCATATGAACAGTAGACCATGTGATCCATTATAGTATCCTACATTCATATGAACAGTAGACCATGTGATCCATTTATAGTATCCTACATTCATATGAACAGTAGACCATGTGATCCATTTATAGTATGCTACATTCATATGAACAGTAGACCATGTGATCCATTTATAGTATCCTACATTCATATGAACAGTAGACCATGGGATCCATTTATAGTATCCTACACTCATATGAACAGTAGACCATGTGATCCATCGACAGTATCCTAGATTCCTAAGAACCAGTAAGACCATGTGATGCCAAACGACAGTTTCCTAACATTTATATGAACAGTAGACCATGTGATTCATCGACCAGTATCCTACATTCATATGAAATGTAGGACCCATTGAGTTTGAATCCATCGACAGTATCCTACATTTCATAATGAACAGTGACCATGTGATCCATCGACAGTATCCTACATTCATATGGAAAGTAGACCATGTGATTCCAGTCGACGAGTATCCTACACTCATATGAACAAGTTAGACCACGTGATCCATTTATAGTAATCCTACACTTACTGATGAAAAGTAGACCATGTTGATCTCATCAACAGTAATCCTACATTCATAAGAACAGTAGACCATGTGATCCAACATACAAGTTTCCTTACATTTAATATAACAGGTGAGAACCAATGGTGAATTCATCGACAGTCAATCCTACATTCATATGAACAAGTAGACCCATTCTGTGATCCATCGACAGTATCCTACATCATCAGGAAATGGGTTAGGAACCCCATCGTGATCCATTGCGACAGTTATCCTACATTCATATGAACAGTAAGACCATGTGATTCATCGACAGTAATCGCTGACATTCATATGAAAATGTAGACCAATGTGATCCATCGGACAGTTATCCTACATTCATATGAAATGTAGACCATTGAGTGGAAAAAATTTTCCAATCCGGCCAGTTAATCCCTACATTCAATATAAATGTAGACCTATGTGATCCATCGACAGTATCCTACATTCATATGAAATGTAGACCACGTGATCCATGGACAGTATCCTACATTCATATGAACAGTAGACCATGTGATCCATGGACAGTATCCTACATTCATATGAACAGTAGACCATGTGATAAAGGGATCTAGCTAGAGATTTAATGGGATACAACACATGGAGTTGAGAATGAGAACTATGAGTTGGAAATGGAAAAATACATGAATGTATTGCTTACTGAAACTCCATACATCAAAAAGGTAAGCAGTCCATAAAGAATAACGTCCCCAAGTCCACTTCAGTGAGGAAACACTTAAATACAGTTATTAACGGGCATCTGTCAGAAGATTTATACCTATGAAACTGGCTGACCTGTTACATGTGCACTTGGCAGCTGGACATCTGTATTGGTCCCATGTACATATGTGCCCGCATAGCTGAGGAGAAAAATGATGTTTTAATATATGCAAATGAGCATCTAGGAGCAACAGGGGCGTTGCTTCTACTCCTAGAGGCTACGCCTTCTCTGCAATTGCTACACAATTTAATTGACAGGTCAGGTGTGATGACATTTCAATTGCCTGGTCCTGTCAATCAAAGTGCAGAGAACGCAGCAGTTGCAGAGAGAGCTGAGCCTCTAGGTGTAACAGTAACGCCCCCATTGCTCCTAGAACCTCATTTCCATTTTTCTCAGCAATGCAGACACATATGAACATGGGGCCAACACAGATGTCTTCAGCTGCCAAGTGCACATGTAACAGGTCAGCTAGTTTGTTGTACAAATCTGCTGACAGATGCCCTTTAAATTACATAGCGGTGGAAACTGTAGGTGACTAAAATCGGGTGTACTTATTGTGGATGGATCCATAGATTACCTGCCTGCACATTACATACAGTACAATCGCAGAGGATGAAATACAGTAGGGAAGAGTGAATCTGTGCTAGACATTTAGATTACCTGAAAAACGCAGGCGTAAGATCTGGGTAAGTGTGGTAGTTAAAGGGGCTGTCAGAGGTCAGAAAAATATCTGACTTCAGTGGTCACGTCATTGTTGCAGCCAGATGACTACCATGGAGCATCGGTGGGATCTAACAGGTGAGTATTAGTTGTTTTCGTCTTCCACTGCCGTAACTTTTTATTATCCTGTACATCCTCTTTAAACCCACTCAGTGTGTTGAGTCTATCCTGAGTACTTTATATGAACGTGTCCTACAATGCCACACATCGTTTTAACAAGGTGCATCCCATGCATGCACAAGAACGGGGGTGATTGGACCACACATATTTCACATGATTTAAAACAAAAAATTACCTTCATATATACTTATGATATGCGGATGGCTTAGTGATGACATTATTTCAATCTCTCGTCTGATGTGAACCATATCTTGCTCATCTCTTATTTTGTCCTTACGGATAGATTTTATGGCAACCTAGAATATTTAAAACAATAAGCGTTACTTTGGGAACTGAAACAGATGTTAGGCAACAATTAGAACTGCTCAAAAGTCAACACAGATGTTGTTTGCTGGCAATAGATACACAGCAAATGGATCAGACCAAAACTAAAAGACCTCCTCTAAGAATATTCCTCAAATGTGAAAATTACTAAGAAATGATCCAACATTTTATACAATGTTCTATACAGACAAACACAGAGAAACCACATCTAAACCACATAAATCATGAACGAGATGGACGAATTCAGATCAGAAGGTCGTATTTTCCTTGGTGGTTGTCCATGTCTGAGGTTATCTGATGATATAGTCTACCACGATAATTTGCATAGATATTGGTATAAATGGATGACAATGAAAAACATTTGTAGTCCACTTTTCTCACATGGACTGAAAGAGCTAGGATAGTTGCATGGCTGGAGTGATTCTCTAGTAAGTCAATGGTGCTTGACCCAACACACAACATGCAACCATTGATCACATCTATCACCACCACATGAGCCCAAAGAGACAGGTACATACAACAGATATACTATACACTATCACACTCACCAAGGTCCTGCAACAATGGTCACAGGGATTTAAAGAGGACTTTTCACCACTCCTGACATGCCTGTTTTAATAGCTCCATGCATTCCCCATGTAATAACAATTCTGGAGCATCTATTCTTATGTCTCTATGTTGTGCCATTCCTTTATTATTTCTACTAGAAGTTATGAATGAATTGCTATTTGCCTTCAGTAAAGGAACAGAGGGGAGGTGACCAGTTGGGGGTGTGTATCTGCACAGACTGACTCTAGCCAATCAGTGCTGCCATGTTCAGAATGTGCAGGTACACACCCCAACTGGTTACCTCCCCTCTGTTCCTTTACTGAAGGCAAATAGCAATTCATTCATAACTTCTAGTGCAAATAATAAAGGAATGGCACAACATAGAGACATAAGAATAGATGTTCCAGACTTGTTATTACATGGGGGATGCATGAAGCTATTAAAACAATAATGTCAGGAACGGTGAAAGGTCCTCTTTAAACAAAAAACTAAAGATTCAGAACCCATCTAAGAATCTAGCAACCAAAGGATATGTGCACCAGTGCCTAAAATTGTTTGCATATTGTTGTCTGGTAACGGCCTACAGTTTACACCGCACATGCAGCAGTGACCTCGGTCCTCTCCTCTGGTAGCTTGTGCAGATAAGTTCCACAGTATATTGGAGCCTGATTTTTGTGGTCTGAGTTATTTTCAGGGGTTCAAAGTCTCAAGTTTGAATTAGCTCTGAAGTGTAGAGTCTATGGTCTGAATTAATTCTGGAGAGTGATGAAGGGATCATGATCTTTATTCTGGCATTAAAGTGGTATTCCAGCCAGAAGCATTTATTACCTATACACTAGTCATGCTAGATCAGTAGGGGGACCACCCATACTTCCCCATGTCTGTAAAAAGTTTGGCTCATCCATGATTTTTGATATGTTGTCCTGAGGAAAAGACCAGTACAATCTCGCAATGTGTTGAAGTTTTAGTACCTAATAAATGTCCTTTAACATCTGTCCAAAATCTACTGGAATATTTAATCACGAAACGAAGGACATTTTTCCTTTTCCTCCTGCAAAAAAATGGACTTTCAACCCAGTGAAGGCAGACAGCACCAGCTTGTTATACTAGTCACATGACCATTTTCAGAACTAGTAGAAGTCTATGGAGCTATTCAGATGGCCGTTTTTTTAACGGCCAGTCATTAGTGGCCATCAAAAAAATAGAACGTGTTATTTTTGTCTATTTTCATGGAAAAGCAGACCACACTGAAATCAATGGGCCCATTTTTAACAGCTGTTTAGACTGGAGTACACCCATCTAACAATGTCACATCGGCAGGAGCATCAGGTCCTGCTCCCTCCAGTGCAGAGCGAGTGTTCCCTCGTGTTCAAGTGGATAAGGTGAGTATTATATATACTGGGGCCGCTATAGGGACATTATAGATCTTTGGGGCAGTACAGAGGCCACAGTAGATACTGGGGGCAATATGGTGGGTATTATTTATACTGGGTGCACTGTGGGGGCGTTTAATATACTGGGGGCACTGCAGAGGTTGAGATGATCCCCCCCCAAAAAAAATGACATTCAGAAGCAAAAAAGCCATGAAAAACAGACAAACATATGGAAAATGGACGCACACTTGGATGCTGATTGAAAAACTGGATGTTTTTTTCACTGTCCTTAGTCTACACACACACACACACAGAGATGTTGTGCTCTCGACAAAACCCCTCATGCTGAGCAGAGTATCAGAAGGGCAGTGCCCCTGGTAACCACCACATGTTCATATAAATGGGGGATGCCACATGAAGTGTTTTTTTCTTTTTGTACACATCTGTAGTTTTTAGCTCTTATTCAATGAGGACCAGAGGTCGCAATAACGCATAAAAAAGCGTCATAGACGCGTTTTCAGGCAATTTTACTTTACCACTACGCCTTAGACTTTTCCCAGTTTTTCATCAGCGCAGTGAGCGCTCTGAACGGCACAGGCAGCACAGCAATGCTGCCTGTGCCTGAAATAACCAATAACAAAGCTCCTTACAGCAAGGAGCTTTGTTATTGGTGCGCCAGAGCAATACAGGTCGGGTGAGGCAGAGGAAGCCGGCGGGAGCTGGAAGGAGGAGGGGCCTGCTCCCGGGGCTGGAAGGAGAGCGGAGCGCGCAAGGCATGGACCGCTGGGGAACAAACAGGGCCGCTGGAGAGGTAAAGGGCCCGGACCTGAATGGTCTCTGGTGCCTGGGAGAAGAGCTGCCTCCAGCCTGTGTCCCTGGGTTAGAGAGGGATGAGGAGAGTTGTGGCAGTGAAGATTGTCAGTCTTCAAGTGAGTGATTTTCCCCCTCCCCCAAACGCATGGTTCCTGTCCAGTCTCCCAGTTCTTCTGCCTCCCCTCCTCCTGTCACCCATCTAGTAAACCCAGCTGCACCCCCTTTACTGACCCGTGCTCCCTCTATCGTCCCTCCTAGTGACCCTGCTCCCCCTGTCGTCCCTCTAGTGACCCTGCTCCCCTGTCGCCCCTAGTGACCCTGCTCCCCCTGTCACCCCACTAAGTGACCCTGCCCCCCCCTGTCCATCCCTCTAGTGGACCCTGCTCCACTTCCTTCTGTCACCCCACAGGGAAAGCTGAAACAGACTCCACCGACTACAATGGGATCCGTTCAGTTTCCATTTGCGATCTGTCACCCCACTAGTAACCCAGCTCTCCCCCCCTCTAGTGACCCTGCTCCCCCTGTCGTCCCTCTAGTGACCCTGCTCCTCCTGTCGTCCCTCTAGTGACCCTGCTCCCCCTGTCGCCCCACTAGTGACCCTGCTCCCCCTGTCACCCCACTAGTGACCCTGCTCCCCCTGTCACCCCACTAGTGACCCTGCCCCCCTGTCGTCCCTCTAGTGACCCTGCTCCACTTCCTTCTGTCACCCCACAGGGAAGCTGAACAGACTCCACCGACTACAATGGGATCCGTTCAGTTTCCATTTGCGATCTGTCACCCCACTAGTAACCCAGCTCTCCCCCCTCTAGTGACCCTGCTCCCCCTGTCTCCCCACTAGTGACCCTGCTCCTCCTGTCGTCCCTCTAGTGACCCTGCTCCCCCTGTCGCCCCACTAGTGACCCTACTCCTCCTGTCGCTTCTCTAGTGACCCTGCTCCCCCTGTCACCCCACTAGTGACCCTGCTCCCCCTGTCGTCCCTCTAGTGACCCTGCTCCACCTCCTTCTGTCACCCCACAGGGAAGCTGAACAGACTCCACCGACTACAATGGGATCTGTTCAGTTTCCATTTGCGATCTGTCTTTTTACCAGACAAAAAACTCCTGCATACAAGGCTTTTTTGTCTGGTCTTTTAACAGAATCTGCAACAGAGGCTCCAAATGCAGCCTCCAACACAGATGTGAGCAAGTGCAGGCCTACGTATTATGTATTTTAATTACCGCAGATTTCGTACTCCTCCTCGGGTAAAAATACTCCTCATGAAATTGCCAGGAAGTATTTTTACTCTTCTGAAAAAAACGTAGCGCGGCCTCTGCTGAGGACACTTCACCTGGCCTTAAAGGCCAATTGTGGTGTGCAGTGGTGACATTACCATGGATAGCATGACCATCACTGTCTGAAAACAAGCTGTTTATGTGCAGAATAGGTTGGGGTTTGGCAGTGGGGTGTGAACCTGGTCTGAGGATCCTTGACCTCAATAATTTTGGGAACTATGGAGTGAATGTGTATGGGGGGGGGGTTAATGTCAGATCAACAGTTATCCAATGTGATAAGCAAATTAACATAGCTTCAGTTTCTTTCCAATGTACATTACAATGGAGAAGACAAAGGTAAAATAAGGTAAGAGACAAGGTACTGACATCCATGGAATGGCAGGCTGACAGGAGTAAGCTAAGATCATATATAAAATAAGATGAAATATTTCCAAGAAATATACAGTCTCTACTTAGCCTTTTTTCAATTCATATGGTGGCAATCAACCTCCCACTGAAAGAACAGGCAGCTGAGACATTGCTAAATTCATCATCTTGGAAGCTGCACTTTAAAGAGTGAACACATCTTAAATTAAACCTTTCTATGCCGTAAAAACAGGATTAAAAGGCATTCCAGAACCCATCCAGCACTTCTGCACATATTTGCTGAAAGTGACCTTTATAGTAAGAGTGACCACACTGCTTTGTCACCTTACTAGAAGGCTACTGCTACTTGGCTAATATGCTATATTACCACAATGTAAGGTGGACGTGAAATGAAGTTGAACAAAAAGTGAAATGCAAAAAAAACATTCAATGTAAAAGTAAATAAGATGGAAAATGTGTCTTAATATAATAAGAGCTTTCATAAATACATAAATGCTTTCTTTGTGCATTACAAGTCATGGATTATGTCTAGGTGTGCCGTCAATTTCCAATTGTAAATCATTAATTAGAACTGGAAAAATATGTCTCTTTAGCAGCAAAAATGTGTATACTCCCATTGTAATGCACATTGATGAACTCTTAACCTGCATCCCAAGAATATGTGGTCAGTAGAAATGGCTGGTGATCTCATTTTCCTATGAAAAGTTTACTTTAAGTCTCCTACAGACACAAATTAAACAGATTGAAAATCATATACTTTCCTCCTTAAATTACTATTCTCAGCCCGATGTAAGATTCTCAGATTCGTTTTTTGCAGATACCATATGAACAGCTCTGTGTTCACATACTAAATGAGGCAGCACAGTCTCCCTAACCAAGCAAGAAGTCACAGCACCTTCTCAAGCACTACGGCCTGCTCGTTAGCGGAAGTGAAGAGTTGAATTTAAATGCCGCAATCACCTTCACTGTATGAGGACTAGCAATGACTACTGCTACCACTCCTCCTTATACAGCCACATTGTTTCTAGGCATCCACATGAATGTCTGTTTCACCCAATCGGGTGATCTGTAGTGCCTTTAGATGGGCAGATCTATTGGGAACGGGCGTTTGTAGGAATGTTCGTCCCCAATAATCTGCCTGACCTGAATCTGGCAGTGTACACCTGACTTAAAGGGGTTTTCCGGGATTTTAAGTGTATGCAAGTGTATAGGAACAGGCGGTCTTATTGAAGTGAATGGGCCAGCTTGTAGTTACACCAGCTCACAGCTGCCTTCTCTTCAACCAGCTAATCAGTGCACCCCTACCAATCTGATATTGATGACCTATCCTGACGATAGGGCAACAGTATTAAAATCCTGGAAAACCCCTTTAAGCGAACTCTTATATTTTCAGTTGACAAAACGGCCTTAGTAGCAAACACTTGTAGGCTCAGAAGCAAAGTTTTCACATTGTGTTGACAGACAGAAGACAAGTCTTTCAATTCCTTCCAAAGTAAAACTATGTACACCAAACAAAATGTTAATGCTTTCATCTGAATCTTAAGATGAAATGTTAGCATTTTTCTGTTTGACATCTTCTAAGAGGCCAGCAGTTATCCAAGACATAAAGACAGGGTAACATATTTTGAGACATTTCTATATTTTTGAGACACACCTATAGACTTAGACTTCAAATTGGGGTTTTCCAGGATTAGGATATTGATGTCAAATACTTAGGATAGCCACAGATATCAGATTGATGGGGATCCAACTCTTGGCACCCCTACGAATCATTGATTTGAAAAGGCTTTTTTACGTGTATAGCATCTGCTTATTAGTGGCATGCAGCAGATAGACAGCCCCACCATGAAGAGGCTGCAGTGCCATCACAATCCGCAGTTTGGCCTCTTCAGTCAGCTGATCTGTGGAGGAGGAGCAGCTAGTCGACCCAATTGAACTGTGGATTTTTGAAACCTGCAGCATGTAAATTCTTTGTGTGTGGTTCTTTTGTGCAGATTTTACTCTTTTCAATAAACGGGCAATATCTGCAGCAAAACCACATCAAACCCAAAATTTCTTCAAGACAGCCTACACCCATGTGCAGAAAGCCTAAAATTTAACATTGAGTATTAATCTTTTTGTGAAGCCAAATGATCAGCGATATTGTATCATTATTGTATCAATCATGGCCAACCCTAGTTTGGAGATTCTAAGGTTAAAAAAAATGCTTCACTTATAATTTTAAGAGTAGAGTAGGGGGCGCATGTTGCGTTGCGCCTGGAACCTCGTTTTCATACGATGGTCCATGATGTGTGTCACTACCTTATGGTAGATCTTGCAACACAGCGTTGTTATGCATTGCCACTACTAATCCACATTGAAATAGCTGCATTGAATAAGTCATTTCCATAGAAATGGGCTCAGGGAGCGCTTAGATGTTAAAATGAGTAATAAATCAGCTATAGCGGTAGAAACATTAGAAATAAGTGGTGTTTAGAATGGGATGGTGTACGGATCACATGCTGCTGGGGCAATGCCAAGATAAGTCTTATCTCAGGTAAATTGCTTTAAAATATGTGTTTACTTATGTCAGTAAGGGAATGCTTTCCCAGACAAATGGTGATGTTCCTGAACCTACTGCTGCGCCAACATGTACGGCTGGGCAAGCAGGTACACGTAGAGAAACGCTACACAGGCGGTAATCACTTATTTATTTTCTTATCAGCTATCAAAAAAAAAAAGAAGGTCACATAAAGCAAGTCTAATGCACACAGTAGATATAAAGTAGTGTATACAGAGACAAGCAAATATTTTGCAGCGGATTGTTCTTTTCAGTACTGACGTAGGACCAAGTGGTTTTTTTTCTAACAGACTTGTCGTATCTAAAATAAATCTTTCTTGTATTTAAATGTGGCGATCATTTGTGACCTTTTTTTTTACCAACAACCATTATCTAACGTGTAAGCTGGCCATACAGATAAGAATCAGCAGTTGCATTTCTCAGGAAGACAAGCTGAAACCAGAGGTGTCTCCCCTCTCCTACTTCAGGAAACACACATACTTGGCCAAATATACATGCGTATGAAGGGTCAGGAGAGATAGATGTGTATAGCGAGCCTTGCTGTTCTCCAGGGGTAGACTGAAAAAATTAAAGAGGCCATGGAAAAAAACCTAAAAGTGGCCCGTGATGTAGGTAGGTGCAAATTGACAAAAGGCGGCCAACACAAGTAGGCAGAGACATGTAGGTGGGGCCAGCAAAGTAGTAGATCAGCATAAAACACAGACCACAATGCAGCAAACAAATACTGCCTCAGCAGAACTACGGTAAATAACACAGTGCTTCAGCCCACCAGGAAATTTCCCCGTAATGTCTATGGACAGTCCACCCTTGCTGTTCTCATTCAACCTTTCTGGAAACACGTTCTTACAAAACACATTCTGTATCAGTGGTTAAAGGACTTGTCTTATCTGAGACAATGGTGACATATAGCTTGGATAAGCCGCCAATGTCAGATAGGTGTGGTTCCTACCTCTGGGACCCTTGAAGTCAGTGGAGAGTAGTAGCACATGTGCGGTCACCCTCCATTTGTTTCTATGGGACTGCTGAAAATAGCCAAGTGCTGGCTCGGCTATCTCCAGCAGGCGATTTTCGGAACTCCCACAGAAATAAATGGAGATCACACTGTGCTCTCACTCACTTTCAAACGCCCGTTTCATACAGAGATGGGACGTGGAACTATCTAGCCTTTGGTGGCATATCCTAGTAAGGGACAACACAACAAACCATTTGCTACACCTAATCTATATCTGTGTGCATGTTATCACGTTAGTTGCAGAAAAGTTATAGTAACGTTGAAGTTCTGCTTTTAGCATTTAACGAAATTGTGCATTTTGCACTCCAGGCAAACATTATCAGTCAAAACCCCATCACATTCATCTTCTTGAGGTTATCATTAATGTCGATCCCTGCTGTAGGCTGTTTGTTCAGGATGAACACGCTCTCAGGCAGGCAAATCTGTCACCATTGAATGAAGCATATCGTGTAAGTAAATGCATAATAAACTCCCCCTAGGGCTGAAATGATTCATCGAAGTAATCGGTGTAATCGACACAAAAAAATCCTCGATGCAGTTTTCCTGCATCAAGGATTCGTTTAAATCACGTGACCACGGAGTGTGAGTGAATGAAGCCTTTCACTCACCGCTCCGTGGCCTCCTGTCGACACCGCGCTGCACTGGCTTATCACTCAGCGTCAGTGCACGCTGCCTGACGCTGTGTGTGACGTCATGTCTCTCCCAGTGCATGCTGGGAAGAAGACGCGGTCGTCTCCTGCGGACTCCTTGTCGGCCAGCAGCGCACCCTGCCTGGAAAGGTAAGTGTTCTTAACAGAGTAGGGGGCACCCATTTTTTAAGGTGGCTGATGGCGCTGGGGGACATGGAGGGGCTCATTTGATGGCGGTGGGGGATATAGAGGGGATAATGATGGCACTGGGGGACATGGAGAGGTTCATTTGATGGCACTGGGGGAGTGGGGGATATGGAGGGGCTAATGATGGCACTGGGGGACATGGAGAGGTTCATTTGATGGTGCTGGGGGAGTGGGGGATATGGAGGGGCTAATGATGGCACTGGGGGACATGGAGGGGTTTATTTGATGGCGCTGGGGAGTGGGGGATATGGAGAGGTTAATTTGATGGCAGTGGGGGGGTACATGGAGGGGGGGCAAGCTGGTGGCACTGGGGTGCACCTGGAAGCACTGGTGGGCAAGCTGGTGGCACTGGGGGGCAAGCTGGTGGCACTGGGGGCACCTGGAGGCACTGGGGTGCACCTGAAGGCACTGGTGGCCAATCTGGTGGCAATGGGGTGCACCTGGAGGCACTGGGGGGCAAGCTGGTGCCACTGGCGGGAGCCTGGAGGCACTGGGGTGCACCTGAAGGCACTGGGGGCCAATCTGGTGGCAATGGGGTGCCCCTGGAGGCACTGGGAGGCAAGCTGGTGGCACTGGGGGGCACCTGGAGGCACTGGGGTGCAGCTGAAGGCACTGGGGGGCAAGCTGGTGGCACTGGGGGGCAAGCTGGTGGCACTGGGGGGGCAAGCTGGTGGCACCTGGAGGCAAGCTGGAGGCACCGGGGGGCACCTGATGGCAATGGGAGGCACTGGGGGCAAGCTGGTGGCAGAGGGGCCTGATGGGGAGCTGATGGCACTGGGGTTAACTGATGGCATATAGGACTGATGGCACAGGGGGTAACTGATGGCATATAGGACTGATGGCACAGGGGGTCTGATAACTTTTTATAAAGGTAAACGTTCTTTTAATTAGTTATTTCTTATTAGAGTACTCAATCTTTGGATTAATCGATAGGTTACTTGATTACTAAAATAATCGTTTGCTGCAGCCCTACTCCCCCCTGCTCGCACACATACTGCAGTCCTAATGTAATCGGTCAGTCAGCGGCCACTCACTTCTTCCTGTACCACAGGTTCACCCAAGAGACAGACAGACGTCTAAATGACAAAGCATTTTAATGAAAAAAACAAATAGCTATGGAACAGGGAGTGCCCTTCTACCATATGATATAGAGCTATTTCAAGTACAGAAATTTTGCCAGATACCTTCTCAGCCTGTCAGATGCCCACATAATAATGTCTCTCGGGTTCTCCTGTAGTCTGGTTTACAGAGAGCTGAATTCTTGCTTTCAAACATGTTTCATTTCAATATATACAAGCGTGTGTTTGGCTTGTGGGTGAAACTTAAAACGTGTGCCAGTTCCAAAGTGGGCTTCAAAGCCATTAGTGTATTTTAATGAGAGATGCCAGGCAGACAAGAGGGAGGAGTGGGGAGAGACACTGCAACAAATCACTATCCAAATCTGTAAAGGCTTCTTATGGCAATACATCACAAGACATATCCTTTAAACACTGTCATATTCCTGACCACATCCCAGCTAAATTGAAGATGAGATTTCCTTTCTATTCAAGCATACAAAAAGCAAACGTTTGCCAGATGTTAGCTACACACATTAAAAGCAAAATGTATTCTCTTTCTACTAAAAAAAATCTGTTCAGCTGAAAGTATTTAAACATTTGACTACAATTTCCTTACGTGTCCCCCATCTGTGAAGAGTTAAAACACCAAGTGTAAGTGAAAAGGTACTTCTTGAGTTAAGATCCCTTTACAATATATAATGCATGAAACAACAATATAAAGTATCTGATCTCCTAAGCCTGACAGTTCTAAAGAGAGTCACAATTTTCTTTGAAAAAAGATAGAAAAATACTGTACATAATGAGACATGACGACTTAAGAAGGAGAGAGCTACGTTATGACCATCTATGCCACTGCCATCTGCCATGACTATAAAATCCTAAATATCAAGGTTCTTCTTTGGGTTGTAGTCAGGGGTGGGTACATACTACTGGGAAATTATAGTGGTCATTATTAGAGGAATTCCAGGCAGCATGCTGGAGGTAGCGCTTGGTGTTGTGGCCACATCTCAACTCCTACCCCCCCTGCTCCATACCAATATTAGAGACAACTGGAGTAGGACAGAATGTAGCAGCTATTGATGGCCACCACAGAGGGGCAAGTTCTGGGGAGGTATTTGGTCCTGTAGGATGGTATTCTGTGCCGCACTATGGTATTGTTGACCCTACCAACTTGTACTTGCCCCATCTAGTTGTATTGCCCCACCTTCTGTCAAAGTCGACCCATCTATATTGGGGCCACTTTTAGTTTGTTTTTTCCGGGGCCACTTTAAGTTCCTAGTCCGCCCTTGTTGTAGTAAGTAAAGTTTTATAGATAGTGATCAAAAGAAATAACACATATACACTGTGTTCTGAATACTGGCACCACTTTAGGAGATGTAAACACATACTTTGGTTGTTTGTTATCCAAGAGAGATGTCCATGTCTGTCCAAGGGAAAGTCCTGATCTTCTTAATTTCCTGAATTCTATGCTCCATAGTGTGTATACATCTTGAGATGCTTAGTTGTGAGTTAAAAACACTTAAAGGGTGTGTTTCATGAAACGTATTTAGTGCTAAACATCAGATTGCAGGGGATCACCTCTGTGAATGATAGAGACGTCAGTCATCACTTCTTTGGGACTGATAGAGCACTGGTAACTACTCTACGAAGGGACATATCCCAAAACTCTGTGTGTATGAATGGCAGCACGGTTTCTCATTGAGGAACAATGGATAATGGAATACACACAGTTTTTGGCACTGAGAAAGTGTTCTGTCACCCTACTTTTATCTAATGTATATAGCCACCTGAAATACCATCATCATCTTAATGGGAATCTGCAAAATCAAAAACAATAAGGAGTGCTCCCTTGTGAAATACCTTAGGGTTCCCAGATAAGGACTTAAGGTAAGAATACCTTACCAAATAATGTTGTACAAATCCAGGCACAACACTAGGAAATGGCGTAGTCTCTCCTGTAGAGAGTATAGTTAAGGATGCTGCGCTTGTTTGCCGGGATCCTCCAGATGGAGTCCGGAATACACATAGGAACATATTCGCTCAACAAGGAGCAGAAAAATAAAAACAAAACCGCGCTGCTCTGCTATCTATAAAAGTTATTTATAAAAAACATACATAAAACACTACAAATAAATGGATAGCAACGCGTTTCAGTGGCGGGCCACCACCTTCATTAGGCTTAATGGAAATATGTCACCTCTGAAAAGCCCTAATATGTATAGTATAAGTGTATAAAACACATACCACTGACTCCGGATCAGTAAATTGTATGTTGATATAAACCCTCATTCCCCTACACCAGCCATGGAATGCATTGAGAGGACTCCTGTGCGTGTGCACATGATAGGGAGGACACCAGGAGAAGCCTCCTCTATGCATTCCATAGCCAGTTTATTTGTACATAGCAGAGGAATGGGGGTGAGTTTCAGCATACTAATTACTGATCTGCAGTCAGCGGCAGGTCTTCTATACATGTACTGCCATACTTCATAGGCTTGTCGGAGGTGACAGACTACCTTTAATATACACACAGAGTCTCACTTACAACTTTTCATATGGGCACTGTCCTTTTGTTTTATTACTTTATGAAATAATACATTTTTCTTAATATTATTAAGGACCACTTCCTTTATTATTTAAAAAATAAGATTCAATAAAACGTAATTGGTCGACTGTGTCAAGAACTAGAGAAGATAAAGGAGCTATCGGTGACTTTAATATTGATGGCCTATCCTCAGGATAGGCCATCAATATCTGATCGGCAGGGGTCCGACACCCTGCATCCCCACCGAACGGCTATTCTGCAGTAGTGTCAGCTCAGCACTTAATGTAAGCTGCTTCATCCATTGTGTATGCTCCCATTGAGGTGAATTCCAAGCTCTGTCCACAGCACAATGGATGGAGCTGTGTAAGTTCCAGCACAGAAGCTACTGCAGAAGATCCGATCAGTGGAGATGTGTTAACAGTGCAGACCGACTAAACTGTGCGGTCCTAACTAGTTTAATCAGAGCCTGCTGCAGCTCATAAAGCCTTGTGGTTCTCAACTGTGGCACAACCACAACACAATCGCACCGTGTAGTCGTACCCTTATGCAATAAAATATTAATCCACATCAAAAGTTTGCCAATAACATTGTCAATCAGAGACAATGGCAATGTTTCCACATAGTGAAATTGAAGCAGATTTTCTATGCGTATTCTAAAATTTTAAACATTTGCAAAAAAAAAAAGTTCAGAACAATTCTAGTGCATGGGGTTTTCCAACACAAAGGGTGAAATCTGCAGCAAGATCACCGGTTTTATCAGGGAAGGTTTTGGAGAAAGAAGTCTTAAACTTCTTACAGCATGTACACTGAAATTGTGATTTTTCTTCTAAATTCACAGCTGATTTCTAACTTGTAAATAAGATTATTCCAATATTAGATATTTTATAGCATTACAAAATCAAACTTATTTCTCTAGATGTGACCTAACAGGTCACTGCAATATTTCTAGGGATGCACCTAGCCTTTCTACTACCTGTTGCGTGAACGGAAACGCCCGGCTCAGGCAGTGCGATAATGATGACACCGGCCTCTGATAGGCTACAGGAACTAGGACTAAAGCCTATTAGAAGAAACGGTGGGCCAGTGAGACATCGCTCCTCTGCCCCTTAGCAGCATTCAACTGTATTGATGTCCTGAGTACAGTGTTGCAGTTGAATATGTAGAGATGAGCGTTTCCACAATGAAAGCATTCATTGCCCTTGGCCCTTCTGCTGCCCCCCTCTTGGTGCTGCCTGAGGCGATCACCTCACCTGGCCTCATTGGTGGTGCACCCCTGAATGTTTCCTAAGTGCTGTTTCACAATTTACTCATGTCATCAACTTGGACATTTTCTGCTGTTTTAAGCTGTTCAGTATTTGTAATATGTTTGTTCCTATTACATGCTCCACATACAAAGTCATTTATTAACTCAAAAAATGCAGGTGTGCAAAGCATTTCTAATTCCTGTGATCTATTCATCCTTTGAATGTTTGTCTATAAACCAGATAAATATCGCACCTAGGAAATGGACCATTAATTAATAAATAATTCATATTTTGAGCCATAAAGCTGAAATACATTGTTATCCTCATAGACATGGATATAGCTTATCAAGAGAATATCGTATATAAGAGATGGTTAATACAGTCATGCACAGTCATTTTCCATTAAAATAAATGTGAGCTTCGGAAACATACTAGATCTTTCACTCTGAGGTTTAATAACTCCCATACAAGCCAATGAAGATTGACTAAGAATGCAAAGCTTCTTCTCATTCTCAGGAACAACAGGGCTGGAGCCCTGTTGATCACACACGTCATGAAGTTAATCACTCCATCGATGCACTCGGTGTTCATTCCTGTCTAAATTTTACACATTTATAAGGAGACCCAGAATTTTCTTCTTTTTTTTTAATAATTTACATCCTTTTTGTTTCCAGTCTGTTTTTATTTTCTAATTACAGATTTTGTTATTTTATTTTCTCTGATTTTTATGACTGTAGGTAGCGACAGATAAGTACAGTGATCCCTAAGGCTAAAAACCAGCCCGCTTTCTCTACCTACTTGAAGCATAAGCCCTGGATAGCTAGACCGCAACTGGTCAACAGTCCCTACACTATTTAAGTGCAGAGAAGGACAAACAACAAAAGACAGACAAACACAATGCAGAGTAATATGTAAACGGGTCAGAACCAGACAGGCTATGCCGTACCAAACGAAAGAGAGGGGTCAGAAGACAAGTCGAGATCAGAACCAGACGGACAACGAGCTACCAATGAGAGACAAAGTGGTTGGAAGACAAGCCAATCAGGAATCAGGAGAACAGCTAGTGAGTCAGAGACTATTACTGGCACTGATATATCACCAGGAAGAGGCTTAAATAAAGCACCAAGTCCCAGGATCAGAACCTGATAGGTCCATGACCAGCTGGATCCCTGACAAGTAAGTTTCTTACACTGATTATGTGAGCAGCCATCTTTCCTGAGCTGTTGCTCTGAGAACAAGAGTTAAAAGATGTGCTTTACAGCATACAAACGGACCATAAGAACCCCTAGTCTGAAGATGACTTATTCATCCATCTATCTTGTTATCTATACAGGGATGGTAACTTTCATTGTCATCCTGATTGTGATGATAATGAGATGACTGCTAAGAAGTGATCTCTACAGGACAAGAAGTGTAAGCCTATTATGGGCAGTGGCCAGAGTAAAAACTACAGCACTTCAGGATATTTATTAAAATTAATATAATGGCACAGAGATTTAAAAAAAAAAAAATCTAGGCAATTTGCTGATTGCTGTCATGTCGATGTGATGTCGCCACTGCACCCAAGTCTGGATACACTAGGTAAGTACTGCCACAACTTTAGTAAATAATCACAGCACAGCTTTCATTTTCCAGAAGGAAACAAAAGCTGTGCTGTCTTTGATGCTATGGGCAACAAAGACAGGGTTTTTTTTTAAGACAGTCTCATTAATCTTCCTGCATGGTGCATCTAACCAACTCTATAGTCTCTCCTATGAGCAGTGCTTTTACCTCTGTGATGGTCCTTTTATACACAGCATTTTTTGGAAAAATTCAGCAGTGTTCGGTGCATTTGTTTTTTTAGCCAAAGCTAGAACACACTTCATAAGGAATGGGAACTGTAAAGGAAGGACTACTGCCAGCTGGATCCACTTTTTGATATGGTTCAAATGGTATCAAATACTGCTGTGACATTTTCCCCAAAACACTTCATGTAAAATCATCCTACAACTCTGTTTTCATGGACACAGCCCCTAGGAAGAGAATTAATGTTATAAAACCTTACAAACTATGGTGCACACGTAGGTTCTGCTAGTTGGGGGTGATATATATATATATTTCATAACATCTGCTGAATATTTATTTTTTCTTCACATTGGGAAAATGTTGTCTAGTTAATAACTGACTTGTCAGATTGCTATACTATAAAGCTATTTTAACGTGAAAATCTCCAAGTGTATGTTCCATTCATTTATTTGTATGCACTCACACCCTTTGCAATTCGATATTCATTTTCTGAAAAGGATGTAAAAGCATATGCAAACATTCTATAAGTTTCCATTTTCCATACAGGCAAAATAATAGCCTCTTGGCTGTGATACATATTGAATAAAATAGGAAACAACGACATTGTTCCACTCCAATGTCAAAACACGTCAAGATATGTAGACTCTGGAAAGGGAAGCCAGTATCATGTCTGGCAGTGAGCTCTTCAGGATATATATAGAGTGTGAATACTGCTATGTGTTAGGCTTATGTTCCTGCTGTTAGACCAACAGCAAAAAGCCTTTCTTTCTCTTGTATGCAGAAGAACATCCAAAAATGAGAACAACAGATTCAGAAGAATTTCTAAAGATCTTAGTAGTAAGCGAGCACCAGTGATTACTGCCAAGGCTTTTCAAAGTGTATGTAGGGTACGTTTCTGCATGCAGATTTGGAAGCCAAAATCAGGAGTGGATCATAAAGACAGAAAGTATTGGGGCTCATGTACACGACTGTTGTTTTTGCAAATTGTGGCATAGCCAGCTCATAATAGAACAGTCCTATCCTTGTCCATAATGCGGATAATAATACAACATATTTATTTTTAGGGACATGCTGACTTATGCACACGGAACACACGTTTTTTTTTTTTGTGTGGCCTGTATGCGTAACCATTCACTTCAGCGGGGCTGCAAAAAAAAAAAAAATAATGAAACAGACAAAAAATATGTTAGTGTACATGAGCCATTAAGGAGAGATACAACTTAACCGGACCGTGTGGCTGTACTCTTATTCTTCTGATGAAACCCCTTGAGCATTCATTTCTTGCTTTATAACGGCTCCACAAAACAACCTGCCAGAAAGATCTACTAACCCCACAATGAGAAAGTATGTTGCTCTACTTTAAGACCCCAGCATCAATTTCCATGGTAGGACTCATAGCAAAGATAAAAATAGACCCCTTTCAGGTTGTTCTTGACATTATTATACTGCAGACCAACTGCATCCTTTTTCATGAGACATTCATTTTATGTGGCAACATTGCAGGACCTATGGAAACCACATTCCTGCATAGGTTCTTACCAAGCATTAAAGGGGTTATCCTGGAAACTATAATGATAACGATGCAGCCGGCAGCTTTCCAAGGACAGTGCCATATGCTGTATAGTGGCAGTGCTTGGCTGAGCTGCAACTAGGCCATGTGACTGATGTACAGTGATGTCACTGGGCTAGGAAGAGGCTGCAGCGCTCAAGGCCTCTTCTTGCAGCTGATCAGCAGTAGTCCTGAGTGTCGCACACCCGCAGATCTGATATTGATGACATATCCTGAGGATAAGGCCTCATTCATACAACTAAATGTTCAGTCCTCATCTGATCTGCATTTTGTGCATATCAGATGCTGGTCCATTCATTGGAGCCACAAAAGATGCGGGCAGCACACTATGTGCTATCGGCATCCGCATGTCCATTCCGCAGCCCTGCAAAAAAATACAGCATGTCCTATTCTTGTCCATTTTGTGGCCAGGAATAGGCATTTCTTTCATAGAGTTGGGCATTCTGATCTGCAAAATGTGGAATGCACACGGCCAGTATCGATGTTTTGTGGATCCGCAATAATGGATACGGTCATGTGCATGAGCTCTAAGCCATAAAAATCTTTTCTTGGATAACCCCTTTAAAATGGGTACTGTTTCTTTTTTATGCTTTATAACATTTGGAAATTTTTCCCCAAGTTGAATAACCCCTTTAAATTCTCATCCAGAAAGAGTATAGTCTAAACAATACACTGTAAGTTCATTAAGAGTCCTGAATGTTTCATATCTAACACAGTAGTGAAGAGTAGGAGAAGCCAATAAAGGTCACTCCTCGAATTACCTCCTTTAGGGCGCCAAAAAAGTCCAAATTGTCCGATATATGTAGAATATTCTAAATTTATTACTGACACATAAATAGAAAATAAAAAAGGACTAGACAAATAGGTAAGTAGACAACGCGTTTCGGAGAACTTACCTATTTGTCTAGTCCTTTTTTATTTTCTATTTATGTGTCAGTAATAAATTTAGAATATTCTACATATATCGGAGAATTTGGACTTTTTTGCGCCCTAAAGGAGGTAATTCGAGGTGTGACCTTTATTGGCTTCTCCTACTCTTCACTACTGAATTCCCTGGAGTACGTGGCGACTACTTCAACGGACAACCCCCTCCTGTGGCAGCAGGTCCTATCCCGATTATCCACAGCTTCAGCCGACACGTCCGCAATAGAGTTGCACCTATCAGAGTGCAACTCTACAAGGTGAGCTTCTAGAGTTTTGGTCATATATTCTGGTGAAAAACTGTGCTGCCCTATTTTTGCGCTCTCCTTTTTTATCAGTGTATTCTGAAAATACGCCTATTCTCGCATCATATCTAACACAAGCAGTTGACCTCACAGAGACTCTATACTCCGTAAATACTGCAGGGACTCTATACTGAGGGTTGAAAGTTTTTTAGTTTTAGAATTAACCACATGTGCACAAATATCCTTTTTTTTCCTTATGAGATCCAATTGTAGTTTGTGGGTTTTGTATATTGATAGCTACTGATTATTTGGTGATGCTGTACATGTACTTTCTAGCTCCTATATTACAAAGAATGCTAAAAAAAAGCGCAAATAACCATGTACTATAACTGTCAGACACAACTCTAAGTTCATGTGGGATTTTCTAGTTCAACACAAACCACAGTGTTACATCTGCGCTGCTTCCATTTTTCTATAAAAGTACATTTATTTTACATGTAATATATAGTTTACATTAAAGCAACATGACTTTAGCAGTAAAATATTTTTATGATGGCTGTTAAACCCAGGTTAGGCAATCCATCATTGGGACGAGAAGTAAAAGGAAAAGGAGTAAAAGCTATAAAAGTTTAAAGTATGCCACAAGCAGTGGAGTAAATGTGTAACTATCAGCAATATTTGCCATTCAAGTTACCCCTTGAAAATATTACGATGTCCCAGGTCAGGCTGTCCTGTCTACAACCTTAAATTAGGAGGATATGATTATTTGACTACTTTTGTATAATGTTATTACAGTCAAGTAGATCACAAATCTCATAAGTATATTATTAAACTATATTTGCTGCACGTGGATCACGCTAGGGGTCAACTAGGAAACAATATCAGTATCCTGTAAAAAATTGTACCCCTAAAATATTTTTTACTTGGCTGCTTAGAGGCCTGGTTGTGCATGAGTTTAGCAGCAATGCCTACTGTAAATGTAAACGCTGCTACAAGGACAATTTACTGATCATTCCAAAAAGTAACTGTAACGTGACACCATTGATCTACAATGAACGGAAGTAACTGGCCAATGTAAATGGGCTGTAGGCATGATACGTAGGTCAATGTCAACTGTACCTAGCAACTCTAGCTATTCAATGATAGTTCACATTCCACAAAAGTCCTGAATAGGACCCAATGAAGATTCTTGCCAGTCATCGGAAGTAATGTACTGTACACCCTAAGATTATGGCTCAGGAGCACGCAAGTAGGAGTTTTAGGCATCTCCTAGTTTAACATCCTGGTATCACACTGTCTCATGACAGTGGCCCTCTACGGACACAAATTGCCTCAGAAAATATCTCTAAGACGTCTAAGACAGGGTCTGCAGCAATTGGAGTAATGTAACTTGTCTTATTCATACAAAATAAGGATAGTAGAAGGTTAGTATATTGGTATCACACTGTCTCATGACAGTGGCCCTCTATGGACACATACTGCCTTAGAAAATATATAAGATGTAGTCTGTACCTTCACATCATTGAGGTTCTGCAGCATTTAGAGTAATGTGCCTTTGGTAATTTATACAAGATAAGGATAGCCCAAATAGAAGGTTAGTATATTGGTATCACACTGTCTCATGACAGTGGCCCTCTATGGACACAAATAGCCTCAGATAACC
This sequence comes from Rhinella marina, assembly GCA_900303285.1. NCBI lineage: Eukaryota > Metazoa > Chordata > Amphibia > Anura > Bufonidae > Rhinella > Rhinella marina. The sequence goes on from ONZH01005202.1 coordinate 94,472, forward strand.
AAAAGAGGTAATCTGTACCTTCATGTCGATGAGGTTCTGCAGCAATTGGAGTGATGTACCTTGCCTAATTCATACAAAATAAATAAGACTAGCAAAAGAAATTAAACGCAGTGGATCAGCATCAATATTGCTTCATACCACAGACCAACTTAAGTTCCGCATGATGGAGATGGAAAAGAAGACTGAGGAGATGGCCCTCTTAAGACAGAATGCGTTTTCCAGAACTCACATTCACAGACTTAAACATTCTGTGTTAATAGAAGGGTCCTCTGTTCAGGAGTCTCATTATTTGGCCACTGTGGAGAATAGTTTTAAAAAGTGTCTCTCGTTCTGAAGGACTTGTCCAGTTCTGCACTACACAACCCACCAATTTGAAGGAGCATTGTTTAAAGCTTTATTTCCCCTGTGAAGGTGATGAAGGGAAATCAAAGTCTTACAGCAGTGGTTCCCCACAGATGATCACTGGGATCCCAGCATGGGGATATTTTGTGATCTATTGTCAAGAGACTTTCCAAAGCAAAGAACTCCTTTGATAAAGATGTTTTTAGGCAGTCTGATGTTAAGTATGCAATGTGAAGGGCAGCATTCTTATCTGCTGACTGTTTTATTATCATGGATGATTTATACAATGCCAACATCTCCTGAAGCATCGTATAAAGTATACAATATTAGCACAATTACTTCATTAAAACAATCAGTGAACACATGGAATGTGAAGCTCTAAAGACATGAACTGAGATGAAACCAAGGCAAGAGGGAATGTGTAAGATTGAACATCATACTTCACAAAGGTCATATAAATTAAATGACAGAGGTCAGGTCTGATGGAACTATGTTCTCAGATAAAAGTCATTAAAATTCTGTAAATGTAGACAGAAGGAAAAGATTTTTGAAAAAAATTACACAGTATGGAGGAAATATCAAAGATAACATTAAGAAGAAGAAGATTTTTGGCTTACCAAAGTACCTGGAAATCAAAAAGGGTTACAGAAAAGCCTAACTTCTTGAAATTTGATTAGTCTAAAACTATTTAATTGCATTATACAAAAGATGCAATATGTTGATGGACAACTTGGAACATAAGCTGGTATTGCCACGTGTGACATAATTATAGGTGTTTCTGCACAGAAAAAAGTCAGGATTGGATGTTCAGGACATGTTCTTACATGGAATCTTAGTATGGAGGTAAGATCAGGACAGGGTGTACATTAGAAGGTTGCTCTTTGTGCTAACTCCAGCCTTTTAGGAGCCATTTTATTAAAGAAGGACCTCTTTAAAATGGTTGCGCGAGATTCTTCAGTTCAGCACTATTAAAGTGAATGGGGATAATCTGCAATATCACAAACATCTCATGGGCAAGAGTGCTGCTGTTTTCAGAAGAAGGCAGCCATGTTTTTTGAATGTCAGAAACCCCTTTAACTGTAGTACTAATAACAAAATAAGGTCAATCTGAATGCAATGAAGACAAACCCAAAATTCCTCAGCTTCGGACTTGAATCCTGCATTCCCTCTATTAGTGATATTTCTAAAAAGTGATGTCATGTTGGAAAAGATCGAGTTTCATGTTGCATATATCCTGCTGACATTTCCACTTCTACTGTTCTGTCCATGAAATATTTACATTTTTGGAAGTGAGGTACAATGATGAGTGGAAAGATTATCAGCGGTGTCCCAGACTGCTGCCTAAGCTGGAAAAACACATTATGGTTAATGCATGAAACTCATAAAACTTTCTGCCTTGCTGTAACATTGAAGCCAACGAGATTGAATGACAAGGACGTGTGCCAGGCTAATTCTGGAAGGATTCTCTCTTCCTCAATATCTCATCAAGTGAAAAGCAGAACACTGGGGAAGAAGTCCACAAGAATGTTGGCTTCATTACACATGTCCGATTCCAGCGAGACACAGGAGCTATACAGCGTTTCATACAGTGACACTGGATGTTCTAGTAGGGATATGAGATGTATCATTGCAGGAGAACATCTAACTATACATACACTATGCAAAATATGGGGGGCATTTAAGAAAAGCTGTCTTTGTTGTTCATAGCAATCCAATCACATCAGAGCTTTTATTTCATAATTTGCTCTGTAAAGTACCTGCAATCATCATGTTATAGAGAAGGATAAGGGTGTTTCACATTTGTGGCATGAGACCTGGCTGCATGAGGCGGTATCGGAAAGCTCACCGGCCTCATTAATGTGGTCTCGAGGAGATCCAGCCACCAACCAGCAAATATGCAGAGAATCAGACAAAAAACGCTGTGGTGGTAGCGGGTGGATCTCTGCCGCACTCCATTATAATTAAAGGGGATGGAGGGGACTCCAATGCCATTCGGCAATGCCGGATCCATAGAGTTTCAGCCAGTAGGCTGTTCTTTACCAGAATAGCCTGCCACAAATGTGCAACTAGCCTAATCTGAGCAGATTGATGCATAGTTTTATGGAGAAAGATTCATCAGTAGTTGAGTTCCCAGTTAGTATTAATATTAGGAGGTTCACCCCCCTCACAAATAGGACAATTATGCCAAGTACACTTTCTAATTCTGGTCCCTTCAGCAGAGAAATTGGTACATAAAATGTATGTGAAAGCAAGCTCTGTAGGCATATATCAGAAGGTTAATAGTGATAGGTCACTTATAATAAAAATACACAATAAAATACAATAACTGCAGTGTAACCACGTCTATATAGTCCAGAGGTGTTACAAAAGTTGTAATCCCTGCAGTAATATAAACCAAATACTGCAAAAAAAAGACAAAATATAAGAATATTCTATATTGCAGTAGTAATATATCTAGAAATGTTCCAGTTTCCGGCCAAATAAGTCACCAGAATTGTTGATATACAGTGGCAAGATGCACAAAGAGGCTTTTCATTTGCAGACAACAAATGTTCTCTATTCCAGTGCAGATCAAATAAAGTGTCAGCCAACTCACTACTACTAATATGAGAAACCAGCAGGTTTGAAGAGTCAAACGACAGCGTTCTTAGCTTCCTGAGAACCGCCCCGCTGTGCACAACTGTCTGTGCTCGTGAAATGGGTCAGCACCTGCACAGTGAGGCTCACACACTTCAATAGAAGTGCTAGGTCTGATAGTTGGAGTTGGAAAACTGGGTCTTCAAATGTCTAATGGATATCGCTAGAAACTGACACAATTAATGGACAATCGTTTTGTGTCATTAGATCAGAGATGGTCTCAGCAACTGCAGTAGAATTTTTGGCTACTGAAGAGGACAACAGGAGCACTGAAACGCATCTAGCAGTTTGTACACTTTTTCTACTGCCATTGCTGAGACCACCTATGATCTTATGACTAATAACTGATTGGCTATTAATTATGTCGCTTTCCAGCAACATCTATTAGATATTTGAAGAACCAGTGTACAACCTTCTATTGAAACTCTGTGGAACTAGATGGACCAGCCAGCTTTTGAATCTATTCTGCTCAAACCCTGCTTCAGAAGAGTGGACTCAACCTTACAGAGCATCTTTCATTGAAGCTCTATGGAGACCATGTTTTCCCATATTCTTGACTTACCAAAAACTTGTGTTTTGTTCATTTACATCTCTGTTCTTTTTGTGCTTAAGAGTCCAGTGGGTGGTCCTACTCTTTGATTGACAGCTATCTCTCGGTGCATAGCCATACTACTAAATGAATAAAATACAAATTATACTGAATATTTCCCCATATCAATCTGCTCAGTTCCTTCTGCTCTATAGCAAGTTGGATGCAGAATTGACTTAATTTTCATGGTGATAAATGGCTGTGGGCAATAAAAACAGGTTTTTAAAAACACAAGATTCCGGCTGAGTTCACATCTGTTTTGGTATTTTGTTCCTAATGCCAGAACAGAATACCGGAATCAAAGCTCAGATGTGCACTTAACCAAAGGGTTAAAATAGGGCTTTGTTATCTGCATGCAGCAAAGATTATCATTTAATAGGTTGCGTTGGTATTAGGGCTTGAAAGACTTTTTTGTCCAGTGAAAAAAACAGGATCCTGAATGGAAACTAAACTGACTGGGGTCTCTTCAGCTCTGTTCGTCTTATAAATGTGAGTCTAGCACTTCTGTTATTTCCATTGTTCTGCTCCTCTAACACAGCAGACTGGAAATGTGTTGCAGTGAAGTAAAAAAGATATCTCTATCAGTTCAACTAAAATTAGGGACTTGACCGAGGCAAGAGGCTTGAGGCTTTTTATGATTACACCTCATATCTGTAATGTTCTCATAAAAGTCATAAACATTAGCGCCATTTGCGGGACATGTCAGAGAGATAGGGATTAGGAGAAGCTCTACTTAAAGAGCTTCTTGGTCTATAGATACTTTACATAAAATATTCAGGAGCTGCAAATGTCTTTCAAGAATGCCCCAACAGAAGTGAAACAAAAGCAGTTTACTAAGTGCTTCTTCATTTCACCTACAAGATACTGCTGTGTCCTGTCTTTCCAGCATACCGCCTATTATCTACAGTCTACAATGTGTAGGGCAAGTGATAATGAACATTTTTTCAATATACTTTATTTATTAATTTTGTATTTGGCCGCTGCTCGTTTTCCCTGTTCAGTGCAGTGCTGAATAGTGAAGATGTTCATCACTCACTGCGCTGCCCTCACTGCCTCCTTCATATATTCCCTAAAGCTGGCCCTGAATACTATATATTTCTATATACTGCCCTGTCTGATATCGGTACATTGTCAGCAGTGGGTGCTGACAGTGTCCATGAGATCTGTAGGCAGCGCTTGCCTACTAATGAGACGCCAGGAGATGCAGGAAAGTCGGCGGTGATCTCTTGCATCTCTCAGCAGCTATATATTTAACAAGTGTGCAGGACATACAGATCACACAGGTTGGCCACTTTCTGGTTACTGTTGACCAATGGATATGCAAGAGGACTATGACACTTATATATAGTCTTTGTTGAAATTCTGCACCATTTTCTATACTAAGGTATGCACCCTTTTTTATAAAGTCTTTTGAGCTGTCCGCATGGAGGTCCTGTCCATAAGATGGCTGCTGATGGAGGGTCAAGTGACTATATAAATCACCTCCATATGATGTCTCCTCCATTTAAACACATTGTACCTGGACTACACTCCCAACAGTACAAGTGCAGATGGCAGGTGGGGTGTAACTGGATGGAGGAGACATCACACGGAAGTGATTTGCCTGGTCACATGACCCCCCAATCAGCAGCCATCTTATGGACAGGACCTCTGTGTGGACAGCACAGAAAACTTAGTAAACAAGGGGACATCCCTTAGGAAATATAGCAAATGGTGCAGAATTTCAACAAAGGCATAGTAAGTACCATATAATCATCCTACACACACATTGATCAACAATAACCAGAAAGTGGCCAACCCCTTTTAGCACTGTGCTGAATTGTGAAAAAGGGCGGGCAAAAAGCAAAATCAACAAATAAAGTATATTGAAAAAATGTTTATTATCAATTGCCCTACACACTTAACAGAAAAAGTGTGAGTTACACTGTAAAGGGTATTTGTCATCAGGTACATGCCCCCTGAATCACCAGCAGTATGAAATCTCAACAGGGTTCCTCATGACAGTGTGCTATGTTGTACTCTGAAACACTGCAACGTCTCAGAGAAAACATCTTCTAGGAACTAGCCAAGAACAAGTAGACGAGTCCCACTACCCTGCTTAGCTTGATGGAAAGGTCTCTCCCTAGCAGACCCCCTCCCCATGCCTGAACTGCTTACCAAATTACATCTTTGAAAGTTTTTTTTCTCTGAAATGCTGTAGCATAAGACAGAATAAAACATAGCTGTCTGTCATGAGGGACCCTGTCAGGATTTCATGCTGCAGGTGGTTAAAACAGCATGAACCTGATGACAGGTTCCCTTTGAAAAACCTATCTCAGAAGATGGAGCAGCAGCTGCAGGAGCCTCACATTTACGTGGAAATTTTACATACAATTGTGGCTTTTTAGCACAACTCTAATAATTTACTTTTCTTCACACACTGCTGCCAACGGCGGCACAAACCAGATGTGTTATCAGCCTTTTCAACAGCCATAGCAGTCCAGGTTTATGGTGCACAACTATAGTTAGGTTTGATTGTACCCTAATACCCAAGAATCTAAAGGCCCTTTTGCATGGGTCGATGCACAGACAATTCTTGGGAACCAACCAAACAAGCCATAATAAGATAAATTAACACTAGCTACGTAGTATGTGACTGATTCCTAGTAGTACAATAGACCGGAAAAGTGAAAAGAGACTAACGGCTCATGCACACGACCGTGTTTGCCCTGTGCCCACTGGCCATGCGCACTCTGTATCAAGGATGCAGACCCTTTGACTTGAATGGGTCCGCAATCCTCAAGATACAGAGCAGAGGCACAAATCAGAAGCCAACGGAAGCACTATGAAGTACTTCCGAGGGATTTTGGTCAGTGCCTTCTCAACACAAAAAAATAGAACATGTCCTATTTTTTGTAGTGGGGAATCACGGACCCTTTCAAGTCAATGGGTCTGCAAACGGTATGCAAATGGACGGTACCCATGCAAGGGCATGGGCCACAAATTCTCGTGTGTATGAGCCCTAAAACGCAGTGTAGATATTTTAATTAGAACATGTCACAATGAACAGGAAAGGGGGTAAGTGTCCGATTGAGATTTATCCAACTGCTAGCACCCCAGACATCATAAAATCGGAGGTTTCCTATGAGAATAGAGCGTTGGTGCATCTAGTTACTACATTTCAGGATAACAGGGGAGATTTATCAAAACTTGTATAAAGGAAAACTGATTTAGTTGCCCATAGCAACCAATCAGATTTCACCTTACATTTTTCAGAGCTCCTTGGAAAATCAAAGATGCAATCTGATTGGTTGCTACGGGCAACTAAGCCCATCTATATGGCACATCCTTTTTGTTTCACTCTTGCATAAGTACGCAGTTGATGCCTCCACGTAGTGTCCCTATTAGCTGCCGGCACTTTTTAATACCCACAAATAATCACTCACTCCTTTCATTATTTCCTTAAGATTAGATTAATCCTCATTTTTTTTCTTTTTGCAATACTCCACAATGAACAGGAAAGGGGTAAGTGTCCGATTGCGAGTTATCCAACTGCTAGCACCCCAGACATTATAAAATCGGAGGTTCCCTATGAGAATAGAGCGTTGGTGCATCTAGTTACTACATTTCAGGATAACAGGGGAGATTTATCAAAACTGGTATAAAGGAAAACTGGTTTAGTTGCCCATAGCAACCAATCAGATTTCACCTTACATTTTCAGAGCTCCTTTGGAAATTCAAAGTTGCAATCTGATTGGTTGCTATGGGCAACTAAGCCAATCTCCCCCAAAAAGTTGAAAATATCATTCCTACCGGCCAAAATGTTACACACCACCCACAGTGAAATGCAAAAGGGACTTTTGAGCTTTTCTTGACTTTGTCTACAGCAGAGAAAAGGCCCGGCATGCATAAAACATCTGTAAGGCTATTTCTGGTAAGAATCCAGGATATTCGGTAGATATATGACGGGATACACCTCTCGCCTCTCCCGTGTATCTCTCGGCCTGCTGGCAGGGGATCACTCTGTGTAACAGATGTTACACAGCTACGTCTATAACAGACAATTAAAGGAGCTTCATATGTTTAATACCTAATGAGTTTTTCCCCAAAAAGCTGTGGAGTTAATTCCTTCCTAACGATATTTCAGAAGAAAGACTAAATATGTCTGTAATTATTTCCTGCAGAGTGCCGGCGCATGTTACTTGGCAATGTCAGCACGCAGATGAATGGGTTCAGTCCTAAGATCTGTGTGGGATGACACTGGAAGGAAGAGAACAGCAACACTTACTCCCTTATCTTGTGTCTTACAGAAGGAACAGGAAGTGTTTCCACCACCGGCTACATAGTTGTACTGTTCTTCTGTCATGTGTCTAAAGTGTGGTTTCATTTGGGGTGAGATTTCAGTAAAATACTTGTAAATTTCATAAATAGTTACTCTTCAATATAATTTTCAAGGGGTTAACCCATGACTATTGTAAAAAAAAAAATCAGACATCATATAGTACATGACAATCTACTACGGGCAGAGGCACAGCCACGTGCAGTGCACAAGCCGTGACTCGCTGCCCTCTGCTGGTCAGCCACGGCATTAACTGGCGCATGCGCAGTGAGCATGGCTGTGCCTCGGCCCATAGTGATCAAAGCACTGCGCAAGTGTGCAGGTGAGAACTGAAAAGGATGACGCAAGATCATTACAGGGTGGGACAGAGGACACCATGGGGAAGGGTTAGGCGCGCACATAGGCAAAGGACCTGGGCCATAACACCGCCCCTGGGCACTTGCAAGACCTACTTTGCATACGTTTACTGCCTCAGTTTTGCAGCTTCTCTACATGGGACAAAAGGTACAGTTTTATTCATGTATATGTGCGCAAAAACGCCATAGATGCACCATGGTGACAGACTCCATTTAAGATGGTTGCTAGAGACACCATATAAAAGGCTTTCAGCAGTTCCTTATTGACCAGTTTCAAATGATTCAGCCGTGGAAGTGCATTGACAGCGGAGAAGGGGAAAAGCCGCTTGGCAGCAGTCTACTATTTCATTCCTCATTTCCGCCTGCATTATTAATCATTTTCCTCACTGTAAAATTGGAGATGCACATTAAAGGGGTCTGTCACCTTGATTAAGGATTGTTACCTGCAATACTACAGATAAGGAGTCCAGAGGAGTGGTACTGGAGTGGTCTGGTTTTATTGTCACCACCACCACAGTTTCCTCATTGTACACTTGCAAAAATACACTTGGGCAGATTTATGAAAACTGATGCAGTGGAAAACTGGCTTAGTTGCCCATAGCAACCAATCAGATTGATCCTTTCATTTTCCAAATGAGCTCTGAAAAATGAAAGGTGGAATCGGATTGGTTGCTATGGGCAACTAAGCAAGTTCTACTTTACACCAGTCTTGATAAATCTCATCCACAGTCCGGACAGCTGATCTTGCATTCAGGAGGTCCTCTTCGTTGTGTACATGTGATATCCAGTCAACGTAATATAGCGCAGCTTTGCCAGCACACATGAGGGACAGTATGAAAATAAAAACTACCAATCTGGACTCCTTATCTGCAGTACTACTCACATAGATATAGGGGGTCATTTATTAAACAGAAATATGCCTAAAGGCCCTTTTACACGAGCCGATTATCGTTCAAATAATCGTTCAAACGTTCGGATTTGCACGATTATTGTTGCGTATAAACACGGGTAACGATTTAACGACGAACGAGATTTCGTTCGCTTCTCGTTGATCGCATCTTTTGTCCCGGCAATAAATTAATCGTTCATCGTTCGCAAAATCTTCCAGTTTAAACGAAAATCGTTTAGTCGTTGGCAGATGGTAATGGTAATGCTTATGGCAAGGAGCAAGGAACGATCGTAATAATGATTATAAAACGACCGAAAGTACGAAGATTGTGAACGACTTCTCTTTCAGTGTAAACGGTATTTACATTGCATCGTTCGATCGTTCATCTACGATCGCTAATACGATTTATCTTTCCGTGTAAAAGGACCTTAAGTTAGGCGCATATCTGGTGCCGATTTACCACGCAAAGGTCCTTTGCTCCGCAATCTATGACTTCTCCCCACTCAAGCCAAGTGGTCGTGACGTGGGCAGGGAAGGGCCAGCAGGCCCCTCTCATTTACCATTTTTTACATCTGTTTTAGGCATAGAAAATGGTCTAAATGTAAGACAGCTCTGAAGCTAGTTTGCATTTACAAGCGGAGGTGGATCCGCCAAAGTTATGGAGAGGCCAGCTATAGGGCATATTAAGACCAGCGTCTAAAACGCTGGTCTTAATAAATGACCCCATAATCCTTGAAAGGCGACAGATTCTCTTTAAAATGTTAATTTCCCTATACCGTTATACTGACATAGATTGAAGTCAATGAATAATAGTAATTACTGCTGATGCTAAAACAATACACGACAAGTCATCTAAAATATCTGTCTCCAAGCTGTGACAAATGACACCCTACTGAAACCTCTTCTTCAGCATGGCATGGTTTTGACCCTACACATTTTCTGCTCCAGCCATACGACCAGTAAGACGTCAGGACAGGAGAGCGCAGTGTGTGCAGAACAAACATGGCTGGGACTAGCAAACCGCTTGTTTGTGCAAGCGTCATATTTAGATGCATTTCTTGAAGGCTTAGCAAATACTAGGGAGAAGTATGCATACATTACATAGCCCATTGTCAGGAGACAAAAACCCCATTGTGCCGCACATACTTTGCCTTATTAAACACAATGTACTGTAGTGCACAGCTTGGATAATGTTACATGCTAAGTGAATGCCATGGTTCTCATTACCTCACCTGATTGTGACAGAATGGATGGGTAGATGGATGAATTATAAAATCGTGGGGCACAATCTGTCCACACTACGCCCTACGTTTGGCGTACATGTCAGATGCACCCAAACAAATGCACTTCTGTCCTCCATTGGGAAAGAATGCACCAGCATACCATTTATCACAACCATATAGGAAAGCTCAGCAGCGCATTTTTCCCCATACAGAAGTCCAGCGGAAAAAATGTACAACTGGGGCAGAGGCAGGATCCTTCTATGGGTTTTGTAACCAGAAATCTTCTCACACTGTACCTCTGATGATAGGCTCAAACACCCAGAGCCTAAGTGCAACTTCGAATCTCCCGTGCAGTGGCTGGCAGGGTGGTTAACAGGTGGTAGGTAACTCTCAGTTTAGCTTTGGTCTCTTGTTTACCTGGGCCCCGGTCAGCAGTACCACCTAGGCAGCCTTGATGGTGGCCCTGGCCAGTATTGTTATGGCAGCATCATCCTGCTATCCAGGGTGAGCTGCATCATTCACCTAGCTTCTGCCCGGCTGACAGACTCCTGTGTCCCATGTTACAACCTGTGTGTGTATTAGAGAGTTTTCCCTGGAGCACTGCAAGGGTTAATTCCCTTTTCTGATCCTGTGCTCAGTTGCTTGACTAATGAGCTAATCAGCATCCCATATATATGCTGGGCTGTTTGTTCCACCTCTTGCCATAGCAATATATCTTTCTAGCTTGCTAGATCCTGAAAGTTTCTTTAATCTGTTTGTCTGCCTATGTAGCGACTTCTGCCTGATTCCCAGATTTTGACCCTGAGCCGGCTAGCCTGACCTCTGCATTGTTTCACAGTTTTGCACAAACCCTGTATTAACCTTGGCCTTTTATTGACTATGAGCTTGCCTATTCGGTTGGTGCATTTAGCGCTGCCCTCACCACTTTCAGAAAATAGGGCATGGTGGCGGCATGGTGTAAGCAGGGCCTATGCTACTGGCAATGATTTCAATCTAGGCGCACACACTGCCGCAGAATGCAGTTAATTTATGACGATGTGTGCGCCTTGTCGTAAATTAAGCACATCATCTGGCGATGCAGGGGAAACCATGACTGGTGCTGATAAATATCCCCCAAAAAGTGCAACCAAATTGAAAAATAAAAGCCACTAGGTGTCTGCAGACATTTGTAGCCACAAAAAACATACAAAAAGTGCTGAAAAACACCATAAAATACCTATGTGTGAACCCACTCTAAAACTGTCTTTATACATTATTTCATTATGTTATAACTACATATGCAAAGTACAAAAAATCTAACAAGACTGAATAATAATACAGTTGACTAATCCTGTAGGGATCTAGGCGTTTCTGCTCAATAATGGCTTAATCCTAAACAGAGCCATTACAATTTTATTGGCTAAATGTTTCATTTCAAGATACATCTGGAATTCTGCAACTTTTTTTCTTTTATTGTTTAGCTAAAAGAATGGGACTAAAAGTAAAATTCTGTTTAAAGGCAAATTCCATCCTGAAAACCTTCTGAACTTCTCAGAAATCTCCATAACTTGGAATCTCAACAACAGTGCCGTTGATGGGAACACACACCAATGTCATAGTAAAAATCACTAGCTTAACAAAAGTCTTTCCTGTAGGGTATATACATAGGAATAGCATAAATAAAAAATAAAATAAAAAATAATCCCGATATTCTTCCATTCCCCTGCAGGTCTTCTTCTGGCTTCAGCTTCAGATTGATGGTGACCTCACTAGATGTGCCACCAGCTCCATTTACTTACATTATGCTGACACCTAATTACAGCTGTCAGCACAGTGAACGGCGGTCTGATACTACCGCTATCCCCATATTGCCACTTGGTCAGAAGTCACGGCAATGTACGTGGCCATTACTATAAACTGCTACAGTAATTCTACTGAGTATGTCATTGAATTTCTTGGATATATTCTTGTATCATCCTAAGTAGTAAGGGTAACCCTACTGCATTTATGCCATTACCCCAGCTTCAGGCTGTGTTTCATCTCCTCATATTTTAGTGAAGGCACATAAAAGCTCCATATCTCGCCAATCTAGGGGTTCCGTTTAGAAGTGAGATTTCCAAATATTTATTCCTACACAAAGTGTATAAACTACGGAATATATAAACAGATTCATGAACATCTGAACATCATAAGCGCAGTTTTTGTTCTGGTGGCTGTAATGGGAAGGCATGAATAATTCAGACGTCAGTATTCCATTATTTAAAGGCTCCCTCCTGTTTGCCTGAATCCAAAATAAAATGGTTTGTTAAAATTTTAATTAAGAGCAAATTAAAGCAAAAATCTTTTGAATGGAAAAAAGCACCTGAATTCTGGCATTAATCTATGCCAAAAGTGGTGCATATACTTGGCAACCAAGAAAAAGTATTACCGCCTGACAATGCTCTCAGTGGGACATTCGCCAGTATTCTCAATCTCAATAACTCAAGTGAATAAAAATAAAACTTAAAGGGGTTATCTCCTGATTAAAGTAAAGAATAAAAATCCGATATCATACAGTACATGACAATCTCTTTCTAACAAAGCTAGAACCAGCCCTGTACCTCACATGGATCCAGAGATCTCCACATTCATTGCTCTGCTAGATTTATATCAAGCTCGCAGCTCAAGGGGAGTGTCTTTTCTGCTGCAGCTAAGGGGGCGTGTCCATGCTCTCCTTATCACAGCTCAGGAGGCAGATGAATGATGAAACTGAGCATGTGCGGCCATCTCAGTGAGCAGGACAAGGAAATAACTATACGCTATACAGGTACATTTTATTGAATAACTAGACTACATTTTTAATTACTGTATTTTTCGCTTTATAAGACGCACTTTTTCCCCCCCAAAAGTAGGGGGAAAATTGCTGTGCGTCTTATAAAGCGAATACAAGTGAGCGCTTCCATTATGGCAGTGCTCACTAGTATGTATTAGGTGCCAGGACCCCCATCAGACCTCAGATCAGCCCACCCAGCCCCATAAGGATAAAATAAAAAACTCTCTCACCTCTCCTGCACCACGGCTCCGCTCCGGGTCCGGCGCTCCTCTGTCTTCTCCGGGACCGCTCTGCACTGTCCTGACCGCGTACAGCGTCAGGATGTAGTGCACGCACTATGACCTGCCGCTGCAAGCAGTCAGTTGACAGTGCAGCGCCAGCCGGAGAAGACAGAGGAGCGCCGGACCAAGAGCGGAGACGCGGCGCAGGAGAGGTGAGAGAGTTTTTTATTTTATTCTTATGGGTCTGGGTTGGCTGATCTGGGGTCTGATGGGGGCACAGTCGGCTAATATGGGGGCTGATCTGAGGTCTGATGGGGGTAGAGTGGGCTGATATGGGGGCATAGTGGGCTGATCTGAGGTCTGATGGGGGCACAGTGGGCTGATATGGGGGCATAGTGGGCTGATCTGAGGTCTGATGGGGGCACAGTGGGCTGATATGGGGGCATAGTGGGCTGATCTGAGGTCTGATGGGGGTAGAGTGGGCTGATATGGGGGCTGATCTGAGGTCTGATGGGGCAGAGTGGGCTGATATGGGGGCACAGTGGGGTGACATGGGGGCACAGTGGGCTGATATGGGGGCATAGTGGGCTGATCTGAGGTCTGATGGGGGCAGAGTGGGCTGATATGGGGGCACAGTGGGGTGACATGGGGGCTGATATGAGGCCTGATGGGGCACAATGGGCTGATATGGGGGCACAGTGGGCTGATCTGAGGCCTGATGGGGCACAGTGGGCTGATATGGGGGCACAGTGGGCTGATCTGAGGCCTGATGGGGCACAGTGGGCTGATATGGGGGCTGATCTGAGGTCTGATGGGGCACAGTGGGCTGATCTGAGGTCTGATGGGGGCACAGTGGGCTGATGGGCTGATCTGAGGTCTGATGGGGGTCTGACATGGAGGGCTGATAGGGTTCTGACATGGAGGGCTGATATGGGGGTCTGATGTCCTGAAATTTATGGGGTTTCTGATATGAGGTGTGATGAAAAATATTTTTTTCTTATTTTCCTACTCTAAAATCTGGGGTGCGTCTTATCAGGTGTATCTTATAAAGCGAAAAATACGGTACATGCAATTACAAAAGTATTTACATCCAGGTGCTGGTTTGAAAACTGTAGAATATTTTTTTAGCGGGACAACTCTTTTAAAGGGGTTTTCCATCTCAAGATTTGTGACATATCAATAGCATATTCTCAAATGTCAGATAGGTATGAGTCCCAACTCAGGAACCCATTCCTATGTCTAGAAAGGGGTCCTCAAAGTCAACGGAGAGCAGATCACCCACCACTCGCCACTATGGGACTTCTGAAAATAGTTGAGAACTGACTCGATTATTTCAGGATTAATCGATGAGGGTCTGTCGATCAACTGTTTGAAAAGTCCACGGTGGTGCGGTGAAAGGTGAGGCCACTTCCTAGACCAATGATGTCACATTCATTAGTCATGGTGCCTATTTTCAGCTCAAGTGAAAGGGTCTGGGCTGTAATATCAGGCACAGTCACTATACAATGTACCGCACTGTACTTGGTATGCTGTGAGGAGACCAGGAAGATTGCAGGAATGCAGGGTGTAGGATCACCAGCAATCGGATATTGATGACCTATCTTGAGGACAGTGTATAAGGACACAACCCTTTGACAAGGTAAATGGTAATACCCAGTTGTCAATTTATTCATGAATATTCAAGAGGAATAACAGAGTGGAACAATGTGGAGTTAAGAGAAAAGGTGCTCAAAAATGATTATTACATGGAGGATATAAGTATTAACTGAAGTAGACAAGTCGGAGTGGTGACAGGTCCTCTCTGAATGATACAAATCGACCACAGTAACCACTTCGAACAGTTTCATTATTTCATGTTATATTATTGAGTTCCAGTATGCAGTAAGCTCTAAAGCTCCCTCTAGTGGTGCTGATGCAAACTTGGAGCTGTGTATTAGAAAAATGGACCTTTGAGTGCTATAATGATATATAAAGAAACTAGCACCGAATTTTGTGGTTACTTAGACTGAAAAGTAAAAAACAGCGTCACTTTACAGCTTTAGAATGAGACGCTGCACATCAGACACTATTAGATATATAATGTTCCAGTGTTCCATATAGAAGAAATGGAGCATCAGTGGATAACTAGGAATACTGTAAACTTATATATAGTAATCCATACATTTTGTCTGGAATCCAGAGGTACACATGATAGACGCAGTAATATGAAGTAATAAGTTTACTTTAGAAAATCCTAAACATTCCTTCTGTCAGAGGATGGAAAATAAAGGCCTAAATTGGGGGTTGTATACTATGGCTTCACTCACCGACTGTGGACTCTGGATTGGATTTGACTGTACTGCTGGCAGTATGCATCTGTTCTGTGTCAGGGTATACTTAAGAATAAAAAAATCAGTCTATGAAAAAATTCACAGACATTTTCTTGCAATTTCACCAAGTCTGCTAGAAATGGGCCCCCAACCTTTCATCACACAAAATGTGTTCTCAGTGATTCCAATATTTAATGCCAGTGAAGAACGGGAATGTGGATGTAGCAAATCACTTGTATTTCACCTATACAATAGCTTAGGCCACATATTTTCTTAGTGACATCATACAAATTATGGAATGTGGATAATATCTATGCTACTGCCTATGTCTAAAGTATGTGATATCTTGAAGAAGCATGAGATCTGGACAACCCTACATTGTAGTTCCATGGTTCCATGGACCCCATTGTCTATAATGGGATCTGGCACGAATCCAGACGCTTTCCGGCAAAATGCCATCTTTTGGCTGGACAAAAAACGATGCATGCAACAGTTTTTGTCTGACCAGATCCCATTATAGTCAATGGTATCTGGAGGCTGTTTGCCGTCTGTGTGTGTCCTCACGTGACCACTGCGGTCACCTCCAAACAGCTAGGTCAGAAATTTGTCAAACTGACCAATAAGTAACCCCAACTGGGCAAAATGTCTTTGAGTGCGTCATAGAGGCCCATCTAGCTGTCAATGATCTCTCATTAAAGAAGAACTCAAAACGCTAAAAAATTTTATTCCATGTCCTGCTAGAAATGTACATGATTTAATCCGTAGTGAATGTCATTTTCTTACCAGTAGCTGAATTTTTGAGTTATATCATCCTGAAGTTTCTTATCTGTGTCATGTGACTAGGAATTAGACCCACCAACTCACACAGCACCTTATGTGTGGACAGGAAGTCTAATTTTCTATGCATTCCTATGGGAGCCTCACTTTCAGTCTCATAGGAATGAATAGAGAAGTGACTGGCTTGCTGTCCTGGGTCAGTTGGAGGTCAGGGAGTTGGTCACATGACCCAGCTACAATAAGAAGAGAGTGGAAACTCTCAATTTCAGCCTCTGATAAGAAAATGACATTCACTACAGATTATATCATGCACCTTTCTAACAGGTCAGAGAGAAAAAATATTTGCGGGAGTTCTTCTTTAAGAGGCACACTACCCAAAAGTAGCCTCTGAGAGCCTTTTTATATGGCAACGGAGGAGGCACTTGTATTCCTTCTTGTGGCAGGACCCAGTGTCTAATCAATCCATACATATCTTCCTGAGACTGAGATTTGCAGATATCCAACAATTCTATCTGGGTGTGTTATACTATTTTATTGTTTTTGTCAATGAGTATATATGCAATAGACTGGGCAATATAAAACTTGAAATTTACTAATCAGCAAACTGAGCAACTGTCATCCATACAGAAATGAGCTTTGTTCTGGCGTTCTCACCCCAGGTATCAGTTTCCATTCTAATGGGCCATTCACATGACAAATCAGCAACTTTATCCAACTGCTGAGTGACACAGTCTCCTTAGACCATAGCTTCATCCATCAGGAGGCAAACTGGAAGAAATCAAGGAACTCGGCCTTAGGCTTGCTTTATATCCACCCTTCAATGAGATGAGCATCTAGATGAATACCTGGATTGTCTGCCAGGGTGCAGAATAGAAAACTGCTATTCTCCCTCCTCCCAGATTACACACTACCATTGTGAAAATAATGGTGATAAGATCAGTAAAGCCTTTATAGAGGCTAATAATCAGATTGGGAAGAAGAGAATAAGACGCTGCCAAATACCTCTGGCAGTAGCTTATCTCCCATGAAAACAAAGGATGGGGCATGTTGAAATCAAACATGTCCCAACCTTCTTACCTCCATATCTGTTGTCGGGGAAAATTTCTGATACCCCCATACAAATGAGATGGTTTACCATGATTCATCTAATGTGCATGGTCACCTCTAGTTTTAGATGAAATGTAGAAAACAGCACTATAAGTGAATGTAGCTGTAGGCTGGCCATACATATTAGATGTGTGAGATGAATACTCGTTCAGCTGAAAGCTATCTCGTCCCATACACATGCATGCTCTGCCGGGTCCATGTGTTCTCAGTGCAGAGAGGAGAATGGCAGCTTAACGCCCTCAAGAACAAAAGGCATGTTGAAATCCAACAGCCCAATACCTGTTCCTTCTCTCTCTCTCAACATCTCACACACAAGAGAGGGCCAGCCGCTTCCACCGAAATTGGTGGGTACATTTGATGTGAATCTTATGTGTATGGCCACCTTCTGAACTGCTAGATCAGTCCAGAATTACACAGCTTTTTATTGGGAACCAAGAACATCCTGCCATCTTGCCAACATTGCTGGTATGATCTGCATGGATGTTCATTGAGGAAGAGGCTGGAGCCGAGGGTTAACCAGAAACATATGAATGCCATTTATTATAACTCCCGATGCAGCTAATAAACTATGAACCAAGAAAAATAAGTGACCCAGGGAAGGAATCAGGGTCTTTGACATTACTTTATACATAAACCTGGCGACAGATCCACTTTAAGAGTGCTTTCATTAATCAAAAATTACAGTATATAGTAAGATCTGAATATATTTCAAAGAATGTTTTATGATATGCAAATAGGCCCTAAAACACATAATAGTGGGGGAGGGTCTCACCAATGCCAGAAATGTAATAGTTCTGATAGTGGTCCAGCTTTTTGGGTGTTGCAGGCCTATCCATATTTTCAGTTAGGTGAACGTGTGATACAAGGTTGTGCTGAGTCTTGAAGTCACCATTTTACATGGCCCTCCACTATGACCTGGGGAGTCCCTCAAAACATGGAGCCTGTGTTATGTCTATTTGCCCAAATAAGCATATGGACACATCTTGACAGAATGCATAACCCTCTGAAGATCTGAATGACTGATAAATACTAGCCACAGTATACAACTATTCATAGTAAATAAAGCATGGTCCAAGGATGTGCTTGCCAAGAATGTTCATTTGTACTTCTGGTTGTCATCCACTACTTAAATGTAGTATTCCTACCACAGTACGAGACATTTCAGTGCATTATATTAATGGACGTCTGGTAGTCAGGGTCCATGACAAAGCTGAACAAGGAAGTCTAGGTTAGATGAACCAATCCTGTTCTTAGTCCTTAGTCTACTCATGTGGTCAGCCTATCAGTCGAGATCCCAGACCAGTCCCCCATCATTTCTGTGAGAATACCCTTTAAAGTTCACACTTTATTCTGAAAGCCACGGAAAACTAGAACATTTCTAGAAGGATGATGTGCATACATCATTTCAGTCCAAGTAGGTCAGTCAAAATATCACGGCAATCGTCTAGAAGGGAAATGTCCTGAACTTTGCTGAGAAGTATCAGATACTGATTTCCATTTTTATGATACAATCTCACACTGCCATGGAATACAATCACACCAGCAAAAAAATGTCCTATTGCTATAACAATAGGCCGTCTCTGTAATTTGCTTATGTATTGAAATGTGTCATGTTTTAGTTGTGTAGAACCCAACTAAAATTAGAAGTTGTTTTTACAGCAGATGCTAAAAAAATGGGAGCAAAATGTGATGCAAATAACAATAATGGATACGGTTGTCTAATGTAAGTAAACAGTGGTGACGCCGTAATGGGAAGTGCAGACCAGGCTTAGGCCCAGAACAGTATGGCACTACTACATAGATTGTAGCATCAAGTAGCTGTTATCTCCATGACTCCAAGGCCTGTAATTGAGTCAGCATTATAGCAATTACCTCTCAGTACATAGATGTCAGTCTGTGCCTCTCCCACAGAGGTGAAAATATAGAAATGATGCGTCATGGAGCCTGAGAGACATAAATCTTTATCAAAGGCCCTTCATCACTGGTGTCCTGTTAGTATCCTGCTGGTGGTAGTCATCATTGTGACATTATGAGATGCTGTGTATATTTCTTATACTGACTCTGAGGTGACTGTTGCATAAGCTTCACCTTCCGCCTAGTAGGGAACAGTAGGGGATCTCCATCATGGCACCATTCAGGTGAAAGAAACCCTTTAAGCTATAGTGGTACAGAACCTATAACAATATTTATGAAAGTTCTGGAGCCTATATAGGTGCCTCCTTCATTCAACTGGGTTCAAAGCCTGCAGTATTTTGTCCATTACTGACCTTATGCCAAAGTGTACAGTAACTGCAAGCCCTCATATAAAATCTTTCCAAGACGCTTCTAACTATAGTAGTGTTGGTCTCTTATGTGAAAGTCCATTCTTACAAAATGGTGTCCACTCCTGAGCGCAATGGGGACCGTAGCCACCAGATTTTTGCTGTTTTAAACACAGATCACAGTTATGTAACCCCTGAGATGCCGTGGTCAACTGTGACCACAGCATCTGAGGTGGCTTTCCACAGGAGCGCTGTGCTCCTAGGGCATGAACAGCTCGCTCTCATGGCAACGGTGGAGCTGTTCATTCCTTGTGGTAGCCTTGGTCCCTCTGAAGGATCTGAGGCTACCATAACAATGGCAGGGCTCCACAGGAACATAGTGGAACTCCCATAAGGCTGCAATGGTAAGTCTGCAGTCTATGGGACAAGCCATCTAAGACTTAAAATATATGTTAAAAAATATCATTTACCAGGTAAATGATTCTGGAAGGCAGGGAGGGAAAAAAACAAAAATGCAAAAACTGAAAATCGCCCTGTCCTTAAGTGGTTAACCTCATCTGGATGTAATGCAGCCCGCACTAATGTGTAGCCAGTAGAGGGCTATAATGGCCATCTAATCTGTATCTATATATGCCCTTCCTAAAGTTATGCCTGAATTGGTAAACGGCCAACCGGAAATATCATTTGAGGCATTCATATTAAAGGGGGAACGCATTTTGGTACTTACTAACGAGGTGTGTACATATAACATATTAAAGCATATGGATGTCATGATGGACCCACTTTATGAGTCACAGTGGAGACCTGCTAAAAATACACCCCTCTGTGGCTGACTCAGACCATTCATGTACCATTGTTGGACACGTATTTTAATGGATATTCAACTGCAATTTGGAAACATCATCTATTCGGTGAGAAACATCAGCTATTCAGTGAGGAACATCAGCTATTGGGTGAGGAACATCAGCTTGGTGAGGAACATCAGCTATTGGGTGAGGAACATCAGCTATTCGGTGAGGAACATCAGCTATTCCGTGAGGAACATCAGCTATTCCGTGAGGAACATCAGCTATTCCGTGAGGAACGGATCTGTAGTGGTCACCGCAGCTTCCATCTGAAGAGTTGTCTTCCTGACAAAAGCCCTTTAAATCTACGGCAGATTGCTTACAATGGAGTGACTGTTATAACACCAAGGTTTAATAGGTCATGTCATGCATGCGGAGATGTTGGCTCCATCACACGGAACATATTCGGAAGATTATCTCAAAATACACTTAACATGCCCCTATGCTCCAGTCATCCCTTCAGGCACGCGGGAGACTAAGTGCCGGACGTCACTGCAAATATCTCTCTTGGACAAGATGCCTTCACCTGACACCCCTGGCTTGCCCCTGTTTTGCCTTCACACTGAATCAGTGGTGTACACGTCTGACTGAGATCAGCGGCGACACTACTGAGCACAGCTCGGCCCAGATCCCATTTGGGTCCAAAGGTTAGATAAACTATTGCGAGACCTCACAGAGTGTTTCATGAGACAGTCAGTATACAGAAGTATCAAACGAGAATTAAAGTGGCCGTCACCTACATGTCACACCCTATTCCATGTTCTAATGTCCCCAGTGCTCACTTCTTTACCATCGCCTGCTTGCTGTCAGTGAGCAGAATCTTGTTTACATAAAGAGGCAAAAAACCTGTACAGACCTAACAGGTTTACAGAGCTCAGAGTTAGGGGGCATCCCATCCCCATTTTTTGCGGGGATTTCAATGGGGCCACAAAAGATGAACAGTGTGCTGTCAGAATCTGTATGTCAGTCCTGAGAACAAGAAAATGCATTTCTAATAGAGGGCAGGACGTGCTGATCTGCAAAATGAGGAATACACACGGCCAGTATTCGTGTTTTGCAGATCGCAAAATGGATACGGTCGTGTGAGTGTCCACTTGGCGACAACCGTATCCAGTCTAGACAATGCATCTGACACAGCCTGGACTCCAGCCTACACTGATACATTCACGTAAAACATAATCAAGACAGGGTATCAACTTTTGTGGCTGTTCTGCACAGCTGATGAATAGGAACTGAAACACAAACATACAGAATGGAGCTTAGCCATCTTTATACTGCTCATGCCTGACTCTGTACACTCGTTTCGGCACATGCACAGTAAAGCATTGCGGTTCTGGTGCTCGAGAGAAGCACTGTAGCGTGTATGCGCCAAAATTCTGGGCTTGAGATTACAGGGGCGGTCGAAAGCAGTATTCAGAAGCATGGCTCCGTCAATAAACGTGTCAAAGAAGGGGCATATGCTACAGACAAATGGCACTTTGGTGCTCTGAGGAGCTTGGGCCCGCCCTCAATGCACCGAACAGCTCACTTGCACATTAGAACAAATTGTTTTCTACACAATGCAGCAATGGATTTCCCTAAGAGAGGTAGGGCTTTAATTGTGTCTACAAGCCCTACCAGCCACTAGGCTTTCTTTAATAGGTAAAAACCTGGTGACAGACCTCCTTTAAGGGGCATTTCCCATAAAAGTGAAAAAAAATTGATTAATAAATCCTTATCCAAATGCAGTTATGGGTAACAACCAATAAGGCAGCCAATACAACTCTCATCGGGGTTCTAACTCAACCTTCCTTGGATTTTGAATAGGAAATCTGCTTGGAAGAGGAGACGTATCAACCTGAGGAATATTACCTGCATTGCTAAGTAAATTTACGATTTATGAGTCTGTGTGGGCTATAATAGCAATCATGCATGTTTGCATTGAAATCTCTTGCTCCAACAACCATAGGACCAACATGCAGTTCTTTATCATGGTGGTCAGCCATAAAGACTGACAGATCTAAGATGATGAGGTGTCATGGACACAAACATGCAGTTATCACAGACTGAGATCAAACAATTGGGTTGTGGTGTAAACCACCATTACAAATTGAGGAACATACTTACCACTCTGCCAGAAAACCTCTCTATGGCCCTCTTGACTTTTCCATAGGTGCCTTTGCCCAGGGTCTCCAGTAGCTCGTACCTGTGCTTCAGGTTATGTTTGTGATGGTGCCTCTTGACCCCATGTTGCTTGAGCACCAGCTCTGGGGTACTTTCCTCCTCTGAAGGTGTATGGGATGGAGAGGACAGGTTCATCTGTTCCACCATGCCCAGGGTGCCCCTGTCGGGCTCCATATGCTCTTTGCTCTTCTCATCCTCACTGGGCTCCAGCCTGTCCACCTCAGCATCTCCATCCATGTCTCCAGGGGTTCACTACAGACTGGTCAGAGTGTTTGGCTACTGCAGCTGCGCATTTGGCACATGTAAGATAAACTAGAGACTGGCTTGTCAGCAGCTCCCCAGGGTATGGTGAGATCAGAGCATGGTGGCCCAGACACCTCTCACATGTGGACAGCAGGCCAGGTCTGTCTGAGGTCCCTCCAATTGTTCAGAGGTAATGATCGCTGATGCGCTCGGCAGCCGCTCTTCCCATTCAGTCTGAGCAGTGACCAGGGTGCAGTGCTGGGGATCGGCTGCCCTGAGGTGCGCTGTGCTGGCTGCCAGGATGGCCAGTCACCTTTCCTGATGCCATGCTCCTCGGCTTTCCTTCCTCTGGTGGATGCTGACGGGCAGCAGCTTACCGGCTGATGTGAGAGGCCCTTTTCATCCCCCGTTCTCTCCTCTTGTGTGAGGGAAAGCTGATGTGGGTGGAGCAGCCCCGTCCCTCCTCCCTTCTGCCTCACATTCCAGGCAAGGCTGGAGCTGGGGTCAGCGAACAGGGCACAATGCAGTTCAACGGATGGATCCTGGTGCCTGAAAAATCCAAGTGCCCCTCATATTCTACTCACATACCCCAGGAGCTTAACAAAGCCCCTTGTCTAGTCTCCAGCTGCAGTATATGACACCATATAGATCCACATCACATTCACTAATAATAGTCACCTTTAAGAAGTGGCAGGTATACATTAAAGGGAATGTGCACCAATTTTATGTCCTAAGGGCAACCTAAACTAGCAATGGATCTTTTTAAAGGCTCTGAACCTGGACACATATACACTCATTCACCATGAACGAGTGGATCATCAGATCTTTTCATGCTCTGATGATGCTCCCCCTTGCCCTGTGCTGAATCTTCTTGAGATCCGATGACGTACCAAGCCCTCCATGGGTAAGCTAGACGGAAGCTTCCACCCAGCAGTGAACCCGGTGATGTCACCGGTACTAATGGGCGGGCTTTAGCACTGCCATAGCCTGTTTTTATGTGCTAGGGCAGAGTTAAAGCCGATGACTTCACGACAACACTGCTAGGCGGAAGCCTCCGCCTAGCAGTGTCCAAATGTAAACAAACAGCGATTCACCGCAGGGCAAGGGGGAACATCGGAGCTTGAAAAGTACTGGTGAAGGAGTGCAGATTGGGTTGTTTCCGGGTTCAGCTCTGAACCTGGACAACCCCTTTAACACTCTCTTTAATTGACCCAGCTGTTTTGCTAAAGTCTTGCATTGAACAGCTCCAGTGCGTAATGATGAATCCTGAATATTCATGAGCTCCTGATTCCACCCCCACCCCGCTGCTAATTCAGTTGGAAAAAAACCTGTCAATCTTTGGCAGGGGGTGGAGAAAGCCAGGAGCTCATGAATATAAGGACAATGGTATATGCTGGAGCTGTTAGAGCTGGATAAAACTGGTGAGTGATTCCCTTTAAGACCCTGGAGGTAGATAAAGCCCCCAACCAGCACTAGCTGAGCGGTAACCCATGTCACTCCAGCTTCCAACACTTCCAGGAGCTGACATATGGGGAGCAACCACCTTCTGCCGGACTCCTGGTTCTCTGGCTAGCCATGCAAAGGCACCAACCTGCGGGGGTTGGCTGGGGAAGGATCTGAGCCCTCTGGTGGTGACTGCATGGAAGCTATGGGGCACATTTATTAAGACAGGCATTTTAGCAGGGGCGTAGCAATAGGGGAAGCAGCTGCTTTGGGGCCCAGACCCACAAGGGGCCCCCTCAGGAGGGAGACTAAAAGATTTTATTGTCAGGGCCCCCTCAACAGTATTATACAATGACATTATATACAGTGACACTATAGAAAGCGGATGGAGCGGCTGTCAGGCCTTGTCTGGGAGAGCTCAATCTTGACTAGCCACAAGAGTGAGGGTTGCATGTGAGTTCGGGGTTGCGAGGAAGTTTCTGGGGGGGGGGGGCCCATTTAAAAATTTGCTGTGGGGCCAAGTTAGTTGTAGTTACGCCACTGCATTTTAGTCATACATTTATATCATTTTCTATGCTTAAAACAGGCCTAGAAAATGATGAATGAGACTCCACCTCCCTGCCCACAATTTTAGACCTGACATGAGCGGGGCAAAGTCGCAGATAGCGGCTCAACTCAACTCTATTACATCATAGAGGGGGCGGTATATGGTGTATTTAAGGTCTGCCTTTTGAATGGTCTGGCGCCAGTCACCACCTGGACGCCGGACATGAGACAGACCGCATGTCTACCACGTCTGCACACTTATGCAGCGTGATAGTAGACTTCAGCGTGTTTGGCTGGAAGACTAATGCCGACACCCTTTTACCACAATCAAGCCACACTGGTCCCCTGATGAGCTGGTGGTTACCACCAGTGAAACGCGTTGGGACGCCAATTATACGTTGTTTGGGACGCCATATTATTCGTCGTTTCCTTATTTAGACCTAGGGCTCCCCACCTTTTGTTTTTTTGTGACGAAGTTGGGCAGTCACACTTGAGGGCCTCATAAGGGATAGACATAGATAGGTAGAGCCCTAAGCCTTATATTGCCCCACCCATTATAGCACTAGATAGATAGTGCACTCTATTCAGGGTGATAACAGGGACAGGGATCCCAACATCCCTAGGGCAGGGCCTCTACACACGATCATTCTACAACCAAGTAGTAAGACCGCTGAATTTTTTATTGTGCACTGGTTTACATTTTGTTGCACCTTTTCACATTTTTTGTGGGTACTCGTATTTTAACAATCTTGATTAAAAGTTAAATTTTAAATGTATACCCAATATATAAAAATATTGTTTAATTACGTGGGTTTTTGAGGCATTTGGTCCAAGTGCTAGTATATATTTTCCTGGACAGTTATTGTATATCCGCTATCTGTGCCTGAAATACTAATTTGGGTGTATATTCAGTATAGTAAATAACCCCCTATATCTTCCGGGGCCCATATTATCAGGCGGACAATGGCAATTAGCTACCGGCGCTGAAGTGCATACCCCGGGCACAGTAACTCTCTCTACCATGGTCTCTACTAATGTTGAGCGAATCAAGCTTCAGATCAGAGATTTGTTCAGACACTTTGGTTTTAATGCTGTCTCCGTACAGCATTAAAATGTATTTCCTCTGTGTAGGCAAAATTTGTCTCACTCGAAGTCGCTCAAGACATCAGTGAATGAATTCAGTGATCATATCTACATTCTACATTCTAAAATAGCAATCCGAAGTCGAGTTTAGTGCTGGCTGGTACTTCGGTAGCAAACACGACTTCAGATTGATATTTTAAAATGTTTTTAAAGACGCAGAAATGAATACCGAATTCATTCACTGAAGTCTCGCTCAACTTCGGGAGAGACGAATTTTGCCTCCACAGAGACAATACATTTTTATGCTGTACAGAGACAGCATTAAAACTGAAATATTTGAACAAATCGACTTCAGATCTCTGATCCGAAGCTTGATTCGCTCAACATTAGTATCTACCCTTGGAATACTGCCCCCCCTTAAAGAAGTTGTGTAACTTTAGCATGTGGCTTTTATCACATAGGAAAAATTAATACAAGGCATTTACTAATGTATTGTGATTGTCCATTTTGCTTCCTTTGCAAAATGAAGCCACCCTGCAATATATCAGTGGTGCTCGTGTTTGCACACTATAGGGAAAAAGGGCTGGCCTCTCTGGTGGCTGGGACCAAGGGAGCTCACATTGGCTGGTGCTTTTTTCTGTTGTGTGCAAGCACGACCACCACTGATGGATTGCAAGGTGGTCGTAACCATGGAAACGAGCAGTGTATAATGTGATGAAAAAATCCCAGGGTTTTCCACCCCAAGCAGAGACATCCAGGGGGCTGTTACTACAAAGGGTTCCTTTAGCTTCGCAGGAAGTGCTTTAGTCACCCAAGAAAGTGCCAGCCACACAGCGGTCAAACTCTGGGATGCCATTATTACTTCAGGTGTTTCCATCCAAGGGAAAGCCACCCTAAAGACTACCTGGCAGAGCAAAACTGGAGATGGTAGAGGCAAGGTGTGCATTACATTTATTTAAAGTTGTTTGTATCCTTTTATGTCCACTATGAGCAGCTGTAGATATGTGGCAGCCTTTTTGCGCTATTTCTCTTCACAATCCACATTCATATTTCTCACCCATTTTCAAATTTGGTAATCGAGGAGAAAAAAGATTCAAAGAACTGTGCAAGTTTGGCACATGTATCACTGCAGTTACTAATTAGGTGAATTTCAAATGAAACACTGGCGTAACCATATTGATAAAGGTGAACCATGGCTTTACATATTAAAAAGTATATACATCTGGCATACAGTATGATGCTACGTCCACTGCCTTGTGTGAAACCTCCTTCATATGGGGTACAGTCATAAAGTGTACAAGTTAATATCCTAGCTCTGGATAGGTATGGATTTATGCTCCCTTAACCTGTTAATGGCCAGGCCTGAAAAGGCATTAGGGTACGGCCACATATGCAGGGCTTTTTATGCAATTTTTGAACTCAAAATCAGGAGTGGATCATAAAAGGAGAGCAAACATTAACGACTCCAGCCCTTATGAGCATTGTGACCTAACACAAGATTGAAGCCACTACCTCATTTCCTGACCAGGCCAAACAGAGCCTTCAGGCAGGGCTGGATTGCTGCCACTGGATTGAGTATCTTCCTTGTGTGAGACCCCAAAATCTCCTTTTCTGCCCAGGGAGTAGATCTGTCCTGCAGCCTGATCCCTCTGTATAAGCTGTACTTCTATAAAGTCAAGTGCAGACCATGTTGTGGGGACGCCTCTGGGATCATACTGTACAACCACAGTAAGTAGGGGTGCAATCTCATTATTTTTTTAATGATATACCACCAGTCCATATTCAAAGGTCCTCTCTGATCCCTAAGTACTCACCAGAACCTTTTAAATGTATTTATTTATTTTTTGAGAACCATTGATCCTATTATTCTGTTCTGCTTTTCTCACCTTTATACTTAATCAGGCACCTCCACATATTTTTTAAGACTCCATGCTGTTAGTTTACATTTTTACTCCACAACATCTCTCCACAGGAATCTGTCTTTTAAAATTTCACATTACTCTAACCTGTACACTAGATGGCAGTGTAACTTGGATCTCTGCATTCCAACTCCTTCTCCCGACTCAAATTCAACGGTCTAATATAAAAGGATCTAGAAAGTTAGGTAAACAAAAGGGGGAAAGAGCTCAATCATAACTAGACAAATATCGTAAAAATGCTGTCCTGTGTGTGTCAATGCTCCTACAATAGAAGAGATGGACGCCAAGAGCATGGTCGATCATGATCTATAACTAATATATCTTCTAAAAGTCTACAGAAGATCGATGAAAAACCTCTACAACTTATCATGTGGATACTCACAGATGTTATGAAGTGGATGTAGATGTAGTCCTTCACTTGGGACTACTCCTAAGGGATTCACACTTTAACCACTGGACTCCACTACTGGGAAACCACCAGGCCTCTACCTAATAGAGTAGTCTTTGTTTGGTAGACTGTTGACCCATGGGGCCAAGGGACACTGTTGTGGAACACTGAAAGATCAGGCAAAACCTGGAGATCAGGTGGACGTCAGGTCAGGGTGTGAAGGGTCAAGACTGCGGTCATCAAGCTGAAATGTGGTGAACCACAATAAGGCCATCAAAAAGGTCATCAATTGTCACTGCTAAGACAGAACAGGATAGCAAGTACAGTGATCAGGTCGCAGATCTTGGAAATGTAGGACTGGGTGCTCCGTTACATTTTCCACTGGTTCTCCGCTGGTTTTTGAAACAGAAAGATAGAAGACTGACAGCAGAAAAAGACCACAAGATCCATCTAGTCTGACCATGTATTATTACTTATCTTAGGATAGACATGTGTTTATCCCAGACATGTTTAAATTCACTTACTGTAGATTTCCTAACCACCTCTTCTAGTAGTCTGTTCCAAGCCTGAACTACTACAGAGGAATCTACTGTGTGTACGTGAGAATAAGCCCCTTCTCATTGTGGTTTCATATCATGCATCAGTTTGACCGTTTTTTCTCAACCCTTCATAGGGCTGACCATAAGGGCTCATGCACACAAACGTATTTTCTTTCTGTGTCCGTTCCGTTTGTTTTTTTTGCGGACTGTATGCGGAGCCATTCATTTCAATGAGTCCGCAAAAAAACGGAAGGTACTCCGTGTGCATTCCGTTTCTGTATGTCCGTATTTCCGTTCCACAAAAAAATAGAACATGTCTTATTATTGTCCGCATTACAGATAAGGATAGGACTGTTCTATTAGGGGCCAGCTGTTCCGTTCAGCAAAACACAGAATGCACACGGATGTCCTCCGTATTTTTTGTGGATCTGTTTTTTTGTGGACCGCAAAAAACATACATACATACATAGCTGGCAATCTACTACACTTACTAGCTAAATGTGATCATTACATATCCTTTGTGCTTAGTTTTCAGCTCGACAATAGTATTTTTTCAGCTTCATTAGTACACTTTTTCTTTTCTGAGGATGCGTGGATTGTCAGTATCCTCAACAAGACAAAACAATTTTCTATGAAGACTTTTCTTTACAAAGGCAGTTCCAAACCATAGGGTACAAAGCATTAATATAGATTAAACACTTAAAGGGGTTCTGTGTTTTTCCAATATTGAAGACCTATCCTCAGGAAAGGTCATCAATATCAGATCAGAGGGCCTGACTGCTGGTACCCCTGGAGATCAGCTGTTTGAAGAGAAAGCAGTGCTCATACAAGTAATGTGTTCTCCTCGCTGTTTACCAGCTCACTATCAACTTTCAGCGACAAGCCGTCCCACTGAAGTGATTGGGGACAGCGGAGTTGTAATTACACTGCTCGGCGCTGCAATGTCAACAGCAAGCAGGTAAACATTGAAAAGAACACAGCACTCATACTAACACTGTATTCTCTTCATGCAGCTGATTGGCTGGGGCTGGTAGTTGAGCCCCCGCCAATCTGATATTGATGACCTACCCTGAGGATAGGTCATCAATATAGGAAAAACAGAGAACCCCTTTAATCCTGATATCTGTATGTTTGATACCTGTGGTGACTCTTTCTGATCTCCTGGGCTGTGTGTCACTCACAGGATTAGAAGCAGCACCATTAGTAACTTCAGTGATGGGACTACAAGCCTCAGGAACACTAGACATAGATAGAGACATTTTTGGTACCATCAACCATTCTAGAGGTGAAAACCAGTTGGAGTAAATAAACGTTTAAATAACTTTATTTAAAAATGTTACAAATGTGCTAAAAAGATTTCTTCTAATATACTTTATTAATGGATTTAGCATTTTTACTAAAAAAAAAAATAGGCACCTGAACTTATCCTCTCCTAAGCGCTTCAGAATCAGTAAATTTGTACTGTCATTGGTGTACTTGTGTACAGATTCCACTGTACTGGTGGAATGGGGCAGCAACAAGCGCATGTGCCCACTGATCTTGACTAAATCCTGGCACAGCACTTACCGATGCGCTATGCCAGGATTTAGCTGAGCAGAGCAGACTCCTATCTGAGCCTACTTTGCTCAGCTGGAAGCTCTTCTGTAACAATGTGCTATTCGGAGCTTTCAACTGAGCGGAGTGGGCTTATCAGGAGCCCGTTCTGCTCAGCTAAATCCCAGCATAGTGCATTGGTAAGTGCTGTGCCATGATTTAGCCAAGATAAAGGGGCACAGGCAGGAGCAGCAATCCGTACAGTGCTCGATGCATTCCACCAGAACAGTGGAATCTGTACACACGTACAGACAGGTCAGCGGTGCACAAAGGTACTGATTCTAAAGCGTTTAGGACAGCTGAAGTTAAGGTGCCTATTTCTTTAGTTGAAAAAAAACAACAACAACTACATTTCATAAATAAAAAATGTTAAGAAAAATAATTTTTAGGACATTTTCAACTTTTTTTAAAATAAAGTTGTTTGTACTCTGTAAACGGGGGGGCCTTAGCTTATTTTGAATCCATTTCTGGTAATACAATTTCAGTTGGAACATTTGCAGTAACATTTTCTGGAGATGCAGGGGTTTATTCTCCAAGTTCCTTAGCTAAACACAGCTTCAATCGATTACAGTGTAGAATTTTTAGGTTATTGTCACCCTGTTTAATTATTTGATATGTTTCAGCAGTTGGTATTGCTTTGATCTCATAGGGCACAGACTCTCATTTATTTTTCAGTTTGTTTGACCTGTGTTGTTTTCGTAACCTGACATGATCTCCTACACATAGTGGTTTAGCCTCAGCATTGACATTATAGTCATCCATTTGTTTTTGTTGGTCATTTTTTCAATCAATTTGAGGCGTCTCAATTGATACTTTCCCCAGTCAGTTTGGGGCAACAGGTAGCTATTATTGTCTGTCTACTGGCACTTTAAAAAGCCTCTGTCAGCATGATCAACCCTATTAAACCAGGTATATTGCTTAGTAGGGTTAAAATGATACCTTTCGTACCTCAATAAACTTGTTTTCAAACACATCAACAGTGGTTTGTGCTGATAAGTCTTACTGAATCACCATGTCATACTTGCCATAATGGTCAATGATTGTTAGAGCGCACACATACCCATCTCAGCTACTGTAGGTCTTGTTTTACAACGACGGATCCGCAAAACACGGACACCGGCCATGTGCGTTCCGCATTTTGCGGACCGCACATGGCCGGCTCTATAATAGAAATGCCTTTTCTTGTCTATGGATTTGGACAAGAATAGGACATGTTCTATTTTTTTGCGGGGCCGCGGAACGGAAGTGCGGATGCGGACAGCACACTGTGTGCCGTCCGCATCTTTTGCGGCCCCATTGAAAATGAATGGGTCCGCACCCGTTCCGCAAAAGATGCGGACACATTCTTATGGATGTGTGAATGGAACCTTAGACTAATACCCCTTTAGCTGGTGGTGGAGGTGCCAAATTTATGTAGAGGTGCCGGACTCTACATAACTTCTGCGTATCCACTGCAAATCTACGCTCTAACAGGAGTGGAAATTGATAAATGAGACGGGCCTGCCAGCACGCCCCCTTCCCACACCTCGTCTGCTTTTTTAGACCTGGCGTGAGCAGGGAAAAGTTGCAGATTGCAGGACACATAACCTATGTGCTGCAATCAGCGACAGATATACGGCAAAAAGTGGAGTATATAAATGACCCCCTCTGTTTTTTTTGCTACCCAAAATGTCCTGATTGATTGTGGTAGATATCCAGGATCAGGTGGGAATACTGCTTGGATACTACAATGAGCTTAATACAGTCATGTGTCAGAGCATCAGTAGTGCGATGTTTGAGCTGACCAGGCTCATTAAAGAGATGTTTCTATGTCTCAAAAGTTTGAGTAACTCAGAGTCTGCTTTTTCTAGCAGTCTTCTTTCCCATTGTATTTGGGTCCAATTCATTGTGGCTGCATGTGGATGGAGCACTAGGGCGAAGAAGGACGGCATTTCAACATCCTCCGAGTAGTCATCAGGCTGACTGGCTGGTATACCCGATGGTAAATTGATGGTAAATTTATCATTAGCCAATCAAGGGACCCAATGCTGTTCTATGGTACCTATATGTGCAGTGTTAAACCAACAGGTTTTGTCAGTATAGGCCACAAATTCTGTAGCGACCAACTATTCCCTGACTTTCTCTGTCATTTTATGCATTTATCCAGGGTGATTGCAGTTGAGGCATGGAAACAAGGTAATTGCTAAGCATTCATTGGAAGATTGCTTCAGAAATGTGGAGTTCATAGGCTGCACCACTTTCCTTATGTGTGCAATGAGGGTACTTAAAAGGGGTAGAAGGTGCACCAAATGTATTCTAAACAGTTAGTGGAAAACATTGGCCAATGTACAGCAGCTATGAGTAGGAAACATGTGCCATTCCTGTATTATTTCTACTAGAAGTTATGAATGAATTGTTAGCAATCTGTAGTAAGGGTGCAGAGGGGTGGTAACAAGTTGGGGGGTGTACCTGCACAGTATAAAAATGGCAGCACTGATTCGATAAAATGAGTCTGTGTAGGTACACAACCTCAACTGGTTACCACCCCTCTTTACCCTTACTGCAGACTGCTAGCAATTCATTCATAACTTCTAGTAGAAATAATAAAGGAATGGCACAACATAGAGCCATAAGAATAGATGCTCCAGAATTGTTATTACGTGGGGAATGCATGAAGCTATTAAAACAGGCATGTCAGGAGTGGTGAAAGGTCATCTTTACGTTTTGTCTTGAGCAAATTAAAAGTATGCTCGATCGGGTTGAGATCTGGTGATTGACTGGGCTATTGCAGAATATTCCACTTCTTTGCCTTAAAAAGCTCCTGGGTTGTTATAGCAGCATGTATTGGGTCATTGTTCATCTGTACTATGAAGCTGCATCCAATCAACCTTGCTGCATTTGGTTGAATCTGAGCAGAATATATATCCCTGTACACTTCCGAATTCATGCAGCTGCTTCTGTCTTCAGTCACATCATCAATA
The DNA here is from genome assembly GCA_900303285.1 of Rhinella marina. Taxonomy (NCBI): domain Eukaryota; kingdom Metazoa; phylum Chordata; class Amphibia; order Anura; family Bufonidae; genus Rhinella; species Rhinella marina. Next base: position 128,014 of record ONZH01005202.1, read on the forward strand.
GACACTAGTGACCCAATGCCAGTGGAACTGCCTCTACCATGTTTTACAGAGGATGTGGTGTGCTTTGGATCATGAGCTGTTCCAAGCCTTCTCCATACTTTCCTCTTCCCATTGTTCTGTTACAGGTTGATATTAGTTTCATCTTCCAAAGAATTCTGTTCCAGAACTGATCTGGCTTCTTTAGATGTTTTTTGCAAAGTCTAATCTGGCCTTTCTATTTTTGAGGCTGAGTAATGGTTTGTGGGTTTGTGGTGAACCCTTTTTTATTTGCTCTCATTAAGTCTTCTCTTTATGGTAGACTTAAATACTAATACACCTACTTCTTGGAGAGTCTTCTTCACTTGGTTGGATGTTGTGAAATGTTTTTTCTTCACCATGGAAAGGATTATGTGATCATCTACCACTGTTGTCTTCCTGGAATCAACTCCAGACCTTTTACCTGCTTAATTGATTATGGATTAACGAGGGAATAGCCCATGGTTCCCATTAAATAGCTTTAGAGATAATTGTCCAATTACCTTTGGTCCCTTGAAAATGAGGCTGCTACATATTAAACAGTTATAATTCCTAAATACTTCCTCCAATTAGGATGTGAATAGTAAGAAAGTGCATATTAATTATATAACTGTATGTTGAATATGTTTTGGTAAACAGATAAAATGCAAACACTTCTCTCTCTGTCCAAATATTTCTGGACCTAACTCTCTGTGTGGCAGACTCTGCATAGACAAGATGTAGGTGAAAGAACTCATCATGGCAGAGAAGATGAGGAAAGAGAGCATCCACATCAGAGGAATGTAATGTCAATCCAAATATGTCTTTAGCAGCAGAGCTGGGGAGGGGGATACCATTTCAACTTTCACCTCAGGCAGCAGACAACCAAGAATCAGCCTGCACGAATGTGACCCTTTCTTCTATCTGAGGTTTGTATATTACATTATTATGCATCCTTCAACTTCAAGTTCGAGTAAGCTTGCTCAGCTATTTCTGTATTTCCCATTCACTATATAGAGGATGATGATCCATTTGCTAACTGGGATCATCAAAAATGGTACCTTTTAGGATCTCTGTTACTTGTGGATTTTGCCTTGGATTCACTGCAACTCCATTGCTGCTATTTTGAACTAGATGAAAATCACTGTTAAAATCTAAGACAAATCTATGATATAACTGACATTCTTTGGATTTAAAAACCTGCATCATATGTTAATTTCCTCATGGAAAAAGCCTACAGCATGTGCATATTCAAATAGTTGTTACATAGAAACATAGAAGATTGACGGCAGAAAAAGACCACCTGGTTCATCTAGTCTGCCCTTTTATTATTCCTTTATTGTTATCTTAGGATAGATACATGTTTATCCCAGGCATGTTTAACCCTTTCACGACCGGAGGTTTTTTTGGTATTGCGTTTTCGTTTTTTGCTCCTTGCCTTCATACAGCCATAACTTTTTTATTTTTCTGCTCACATAGTTGTATGAGGGCTTGTTTTTTGCGGGACAAGTTGTACTTTCAAATGCCACCATTTATTATTGGATATGATGTAGTGGGAAGCGGGGAAAAAATTCCAAATCGGGTGAAATTGCAAAAAAAACACTATTCCGCTACAGTTTTCCGGGTTTTTTATTTACGGCGTTCGCTGTTCATTAAAACTGACCAGTTACTTTCATTCTACAGGTCAGTACGAATCCAGCGGTACCTAACATGTTTAGTTTTTCTTGTGTTTTGATAGTGATAAAAAAATGCTAAAGTTGGTTGTTTTGTTTTTTTTTTTTTTTGGTCGTCATATCTTGACCCCGATAACTTTTTGGCATTTATGTGTACGGAGCTGTATGGGGGCTCATTTTTTGCGGGGCGATCTGAAGTTTTTATTGATACAATTCTGGGGTGTGTCTGACTTTTTGATCGCTTTTTATTTAATTTTTTTTAGAAAAAAAAAGTGACAAAAAACGTCAAATCGCCATTTGGACGCTTTTTTCCGCCACACAATTTGCCGTATTGGAATTTTTTTTTTTTAGTTTAAAAGTACGGGCGTTTTCGGTCACGGTGATACCCATGATGTCTATATTTATTGTTATTTAGGTATTTATTTTTTAATTATACGGAAAGGGGGGTGATTTAAACTTTTATATTTTTTTTATTTTTTATATATTTTTAACATTTTTTTAAATTTTTTTTTAATTATTTGAAAGCTCAAATATAAGCTAATATATTGTACTTTTAATTTTTTCACTATGAGCAATCTCTGATTTTTATCTTGAATTAAAACTCATGATTGCTCATTTCTTATCCTGGCCTGCCAGAATAAGAATTGCACTTTGAAAGCTGTAATCCTCACCAGCGAGGATTACAGCTTTCATAACGTGTACAGACGGCCCGATTGGCCAATCTGCTTCCGGGTACAGACGCCACCGGAAGCCATCAGAGGGGCCCAGAAGAAAAGAGAGGCCCATCGGAAGACGCCGCCGATGGCGGTAAGTAGCCGCAAGTCTCTGCTGTTAGAAACAGCAGAGACTTGCCGGCCATGACGCCCGCCGCACCCGCGAGCGGGCGTCATGTCCCCGCACCGCCCGAGCGCCGTACATGTACGGCGCCGGTCGGGAAGGGGTTAAATTCAGTTACTGTGGATGTATCAACCACCTCTGCTGGAAGTTTGTTCCAAGCTTCTACTACTATTTCAGTGAAATAATTTTATAGGATAGTTTTTTTCTAGTGATTCATTTCCCTTTCACCTTCCTGACCACTGTGGCAATTGGACATATTTCTAGATCAATATTCTGTGAAAATTTGGTTTTATAGTAATTTTACTGACCCAAAAATAGGTTGCCATCTCGTTTTTACCTCCTAGTGAATGCTGTGAAACAAAACCCAAAAACAATGTGTGAATAGTGTTTTTTTTTCCTATTGCACTTCACAAATTAGTTTTTTTTAAGTATTGTAATAGATTATATAAAACATTAAAAAGTGTACCCACAAAAAGCAACACCTCATCTGGCTATGATGACATAAAAATGAAGTTATGGCTCTTTGGAGGCAGGGAGGGAAAAACAAAATCATTGCCCGCAAAATTGGCTTGGTCCTAAAAGATTAAGGGAATCTCCAGTGGTGTACATAGAGAAGTAATGGCCCCATGGCAAGGATCAAACCAGGCCCCCCACACAGGACAGAAGGGTTTCTACTTAAACCCTTTTTAATGACCCTTGGGCCATTTTTCCACTGCTTCATTTGTGAAAAGTTGTTCCTTTAGGCCCCATTCAGACGACCGTGTTTCACGGCTGTATTCGGGCCGTGAAAGCCCGGCCTGTGCTGCCCCAGAGGACGGGAGCGCACGGCGTCATTGGTTGCTATTGGACGCTCCCATCCTCTGGGGCAGCACAGGCCGGGCTTTCACGGCCCGTATACAGCCTTGAAACACGGTAATCTGAATGTAGAGTCCTGACCAAGTTTTTACCTCCAGTAGAAGAGATAATCCCAACTAAGACTGGGCCCCCTCTTGCCCTGAGCCCCATAGCTTTTGCATGGTCGGCCGCTATGGTAGTTAAAAATAGATCCAGTAGTATTTTTTTTGTTAAGGAGACCTTCAGACTGTAAGAATATTTGTGAGCATTGTTTGTCAAGCAATGAACTGAATATGTTCCGACTGTTGCTTAGCAACAGATACCGAAGCCTGTGGGTATCACTGCCTGATCTGCAGCTCTACATATTCTGTATCAGTGCTCTTCAAACTGTGAGGAGGAAACAAGGGAGACAGTTTTGACAGATGAGATCATATGCTGATCACCTCTGCTGCCCGAGACTTCATCTGCCTGCAGCAGCTTGTGGTTTATAGCAAGACAATTTACTCAATCTGAGCTTGTTTTAAAGGAAAATTTCACTGTCAAATAGAAATTACGTTCAGGAATTTACATATTTTACAGCCCAAGGTGTGCCATCTTAGTACTTCTATGATGTCCTACCAGAGTCAGCTCCTAATAAGTTGCCTTCGGCAGTACACTGACATGCATGATACACTGCAGCAATGAGGCTGGTTGAAGCCCTCACAGTGATTAATCCTTCTTTCTAGTGCTCTCTTGACCACGTGTGCAGTGAGTGGATAGTGCACCCTTTCTTTCCTCAGGTCACACCCTGGACTTTTTCAGGTTTGGTGCTGGTGGTGGCTGGGGTGCCCTTGATGTTAGGTGGATGAGTAGTAATATGCAAAGCAGGAGAGGAAGTGTAAGGGGCCTGCGGATGGATGATGCAGTCAATGACCAGGCAAATTGGTTAGAATAAAGTCTCTATCTTTACTAAAGACATGATGGGAGTAGAAACAGCAGGCACAGTTCTCAGGTACTGCACAGAGTAGACATTTCTCAAAGGCTATATATAGGAGGTAGCAATGATAGTAGTAGTTCTCCCTGAGTCTCTATCTCTCTAGACTCACTATGCAATCATTCCAAATTAATCACAGGGGTGCAATGTGTCAATATTTCTTCTGCAATTCCCAGTCTGCAGGGTGCAGTCCCATAATCTGGATGGCTAGGCCATCTCAGAAGTGTGGCTGGCTTCAGAAACAACTAAACCTTTCCACAAGTAATACCATAAATGTGCATTTAACATACTGTCTGTCCACGCATGGCCTATAAAATGGCTCTCAGCCTTCTGTAAATATTCCATGCTTTTTTCTCCTTTGGGACATAGGCCTCAGTAAGATTGCTTTCTGGCACTTTTCCACTCTCAGGAATGGTGTTTTCGTGGATAAGGCTTCTGCTTAGGTTTACTTGACAAAGCACATAAAAGCAGTTCTTGCATTCCGTCTGCGAATTCCGTTATTATGGAATCCATAACGGAATTCCTACACCACCGAACCCGAACCTGTAAAGTTCGGGTTCGCTCATCCCTATGAGTAACCTGTAATTATGGTTATAATGTAATGTATATTGTGGAATAGTTGCATACAGATACAGTACCACAAATATGACTCTTTACCCAGTCTGAGAAGCTGTAGTTGGTATGGTTTAGGTCACATAACTGAAATCCTTTCCCTGAGGCTGGTAACATGGAATGCATTCCATTGTTATCAGTTGAGAATTTGAGGGATCTTTATCGGGATCCATAACACAGCATCTACAGACAGAGCGCTTTACATTACTCCTCTTCAGGTTACATCTATATTTCCAAAACTTGTCCCTTGCATGTTTCTCCTGACATGTTTTACAATGCAGAGTTAAATACATAAACAGTAAATCTCTAGCGTTGTACTCGTTTTACTGCTTTATTCTCTGTTACATGTGTTGATTTTATGTTTCTTATTGATTTTTATTTGGTTGATTTAAATGTCATTTTTGTCCGGACAGAGAGCCAAAAAATTCTTTCAGTCTTATCTTTTGTAAACTATATTTGTTGAAGCTTGCAATTTTTTTTTCTATATGTAGAATGTGGAAGAAATGCATTCCACTACATAGGAAGGGTGGTTCTTCTGTCAATAAAGCATTTCATTGTATTGCATTAAAAAATGAACTTAACTCAGACACAATAGAAATCTGATCACTGCAGGTTTCCGTTTTTCCCACCATATTGTTTCATCACATTATATAATACTAATACAAATTAATACAAATACTATGAACAAAATGTTATGGCAGTGATTGGTTCCCCCCAGTTATGTCATGTGATGCCGACATAGATCACAGAGAACCCAAAAAAGATAGTGAAGGAATTTAAAGTTTTTTTTTTTATTATTATATTTTCTAATTGGGGTCTCACTTTGGGGATGGTAAAATTTAAGTTAAATCTGTTTTCACACAGTCAGTGTTTGATCGGTGATTTTCATCAGTTATTGGGAGCCAAAATAAAGTGTCCGTCAAGAACGCTGAACAGGTACGAATCTTTCCATTATACTTTATCTCTGTGTAGGCTCCATTCCTGATTTTGGCTGACAATCAGTGATGGAAATCACTCATCAAACACTGTCCAAACACTGTGTGAAAGCAGCATAAGAAATTGCCGGATGCTTTCACACTCTACCAATCAATGCTCTATGAAATGTCTAATGTACATATCTATATGCTTGGAAAACCCCTTACTAGGATCAGGTAATATTTTACCACAAATGGTAATAGATTGTTGCATATTACTGTTAGGCTGGCAGGTCATGTCTGCTGCTATCCTGCTGACTCAGGCAAGTGCAGGCATTGCCCCACTCTACTTGTGGATACTGGGACTAGTGCTCAGGGAACTCCTTTCAGTTCTACAAGAGTTAATCCCTTCCTCCTACCCCTATCTGGGTGCTGGTTAAATTGCTGATCAGCCTCCCTATTTAGCTAGTTTGTAGATCCACCTCCTTGCTTGACCTTTGAGTTTATCTATTAGCTAGTAACCAGTGAAGGTAATCTTGCTGGATATCCATGTACTGAACCTTGTCTGCACAATTCTTCCTCTTGCTGCCTGCCCCAACCGTGGAACTGTGACCTGCATTGCGCTCATACTTAGACTGCCCTGACCTTGGAATTGCTATTTGGAATACGCAAGTACTCAATCTGCCCTGACTATTGGACTGTGTTCAGGCTACGATTTTTGCCTGAGTCCTTGGTGCTTCGTACCGGTGTCTCTGGATTTCATGGGTTAGCAGCCAACTACACCAGAACCACTCCAGGAGGTAGCACCCTGGTTGGTTCCTTGTGGCAAAGTACAGATCCTTGTGCAAGGGTTAAAGGGTGAATACCAGGGAACTGCCAGGACAACGCTCTTAGGTTTAGCCCAAAGCCAAACTGGTTAGTTGGCACAGTGGGTCTACACCCACTGATCATAATAATTGTTCAGTAGAGCCTCAATGGCAGTATTGTGTGTAGGCTTCATGGAAGTAGGATACTATTTGATAGAAGCATCTGATCTTAAGTGGGAACATTGGAGCCCATTTTCATTATGAAACTGTGCAAACAGTAGTCAGCATGATTTTTACAGACAGATCAGCAGGTTGATTACTATATCATATTATACAATCAGATGCTGATCTGAAATACCCAGCCAGACCTTGCCCCATGAGAGTAACTCAATCATACATACTTATCAAAGATTTATGGACCATGTGCAAAAGTTCAGTAATGCTGGCCAAACATATTGCTATGGTTGAAAGACTACAGAAACTTACTCTGATACTTTGATGGCATTTCCTTTAATATAGATAATATCACAGAGCTGATTGTATTAGCATTCACTATTATTATCATAGAGGTGAATATATTCTCTATTCTTTCTGAAAGCAGTTAGACCTAGACCAGGATTGACTAACCCTTGTCAAACGTTTATCTTATTCTCCTAAATTTGGAGGATTATATGAAAAACATATTAACCAAAAGCAGATCACATTCCATAATGTAAAATAATTAGTGTTGAGCGAGCATGCTCGGGCGAATACGATATTCGGCCGAGCATGGCGGCGCTCAGGACCACGCGGTGTTTGGTCGAACACCGCATGTGCTCGAGCGCCATGCTCGAGTCCCCTCCCCGCACGCTAATTAGACAATTAGCATGCGGGGAGGTACTGGCATTCACTGTAATGCCGTAGCCATCTTGGCGACTGGCATTACAGTGACTGGCTGGCCGGGAACGCGTCATCAGGTGCTATATAGCACCCGGTGACATATGACCCGGCTCAGACCGAGTCAGAGAGAGCTGCTGCAAGGAGGGACAGATAGTGTAGGGATAGAAATTGGCTAGGCAGGGCTAGTATTTCTGTTGAAAAGACCCAAAATCCCTTTTAAGGGCTATTGTGATATCTGGCTACAATATATTTTTTATTTTTTGGGGGTTAAAAATTGCGCAAGGTGGCCTGACCTTAACACCACCTGCGCAGCTTGTGCATTATAACTTTACTGTTTCCTATATAACTGACATCCAGTGTAATTTTTTCTGCCGTTAATAAAATCGACATTACCTGCGCGGCTTGTGCATTATAACGTTGCTGTACCCTACATAGCTGACATCCAGTGTAATTTTTTCTGCCGTTAATCAAGGCGACATTACCTGCGCTGCGTCTGCTTTATAAAGTTTGCGCAAAGAGGGACAGATAGTGTAGGGATAGAAATTGGCTAGGCAGGGCAAGTTGTTCTGTTGAAAAGCCCTTTTAAGGGATATTATATCTGGCTGCAATATATTATTTTTGTGGTGGGTTAAAAATTGCGCAAGGTTGCCTGACCTTAACACCACCTTTGCAGCGTCTGCTGTCTAACATTTGTATATCCCAAATACCTGAAATCCGGTGTATTTTTTCTGCAGCTATTCAAGGCGACATTACTAATGTCGCCGTGATTAGCGGCAGTAAAAAACGCAATAAAGTCAGGTATATAGGAGAAACAAACATTGTACTGCACATGTAATGTCGCTGTGATTAGTGACATAAAAAAACACAATAAATGTCAGGTATATAGGAGAAACAAACATTGTACTGCACACGCTGCGCAGCTGGTGTTAAGATTAGGCAAACTTGCGCAAATTTTGACCATAAAGAATAAAAGTATTGCAGCCAGATAAAAGTACTTTTGGGCCTTTTCAACACACCAACTAGCCCTGCCTAGCCAAATTCTATCCCTACACTATCTGAGCCTCCTTGCGCAAACGTTATACATTATATGAATAACGGTAGAAAAAAAATACACTGGATGTCAGGTATTTAGGATACAGAAAGGTTATACTGCACACGCAGCACAGGTATGTGACATTACCTGCGCTGCGTCTGCTGCATAACGTTTGCTCAATCTAAATATTTCTGACATTCGGTGAAATTTTTCTGCTCATACACTAAAAAAAATCTGCGCAACTGTACTTTTGACAAACTTGCATATATACCATTTAATATGCGCAAGGCGAGCAGTAAGGGACAGGGAAGTGGGCCTGCTGGTGAACCTCTTAAATATTTAAAGGCAAGGGCAGCCTAATAAGCAGTTTGATATGATGGAGGAAGAGGACGAGAAGAGGAAGGGGTGAATGGAAATACAGTGTATTCAATACACCTTAAAAGCCACATTTAAAGTTCCTTTATGTTCAGCCGCTTTCCTCTGGTGGGGTAGCGAAGTCAGGGGCAATCCAGGCCTTGTTCATTTTGATTAGTGCCAACCTGTCAGCATTTTCAGTTGACAGGCGTATGCGCTTAGCAGTTATTATGCCCCCAGCGGCACTAAATAAGGTGGAGTTTCAACACGTGCTCAGGTCGCACAGCAGTCGGTGAGCTGACAAGTGTAAGCGCTGCTGCAGCGTTGCCAGACCAGCGGAAGCTGTAGGTGACTTTCGGAAATGGGCACACAGGCAGCGCACCTTCAACAGCAACTCAGGCAAATTGGAGTAGGTTTTCAGAAACCGCTGAACCACTAAATTGAAGCAGTTGTTTGGCCGAGGGAGAGTCCTGTTCGTTCTTCCTGTTGGAGGAACAGGTAGACTCATTCCTGTCATTAGTTCCAGGGTCCTATAGGGTCAGTATGTGTGTGAGCTTGCCGATCTCCAAAGCCGCCACCAAGTTGTGGCCGTTATCAGACACAACCACGCCTGGTTGTAGGTTGAGTGGCGAGAGCCACAGCTCAGCCTGGTCCCTTATACCCTGCCACAGCACTGTGGCAGTGTGTTGTTTGTCACCTAAGCAAATAAGTTTCAGCACAGCCTATTGCCGCTTCCCCACTGCTGTGCTACACTGTTTCCAGCTACTGACTGATGGCTGACTGGTGCTGCAAGATGAGAATTCCTAGGTGGAAGTGGAGGAGGAGAAGGAGAGGTTGCAGCCGCTAATGTAGGTGGTGGCAGAAATCCTGATGGAAGTAGGGCCCGCAATCCTTTGTGTCGGTAGCACCTGTGCCATCCCAGGGTACGACTCACTCCCAGCCTCCACAACGTTCACTCAATGTGCGTCAGGGAAATGTAGCATCCCTGGCCAAAAGCTCTTGTCCATGTGTCAGTCGTTAAGTGGACCTTCCCAGTAACTGCGTTGGTCAGGGCACGGGTTATGTTATGTAAGACATGCTGGTGTAAGGCGGTGACGGCACACCGGCAAAAATAGTGGTGGCTAGGTAGGGACAGCCGCCATCAGACTCCGAACAACCTCAGTGTCCACAAGCCTAAACACCAACATTTCCAGCGCCAGCAATTTGCAAAGGTGTGCATTTAGTGCTATGGCCTGTGGGTGGGTGGCTGGGTATTTGCGCTTTCGTTCAAAGGCCTGGGGTATGGACATCTGTACGCTGTGCTGGGACACAGAAGTGGATGTGCTCACTGATGGTGCTTGCAAGGGTCCAGGTGCAGGGCGGGAGGCACCTGGGCCTACGTCTTGGCTAGCACGTAACACAGGGAAAAGGAGGCAGTGGTGTGACCCGCAGACACCGATTGTGGATCCAGGCGTTTGGCCCACCTATTAGGGTGCTTTGCTGCTATGAGTATCATGCTGGTGGTGGTCAGGTTGCTAGTGTTCATGCCCCTGCTCATTTTGGTATGGCACAGGTTGCAAATGACAATTCTTTTATCGTCCACACTTGTTGGTGTGGCCTGCCTTCTTCCTTTTGCCACCGCACTGCCTCTTCCAGCCTGTTGTGGTGCTGCGGATCCCTCCCCCTCTATACTGCTGTCCTCGCCCAGCTTGCCACTTTCCCATGTTGGGCCAGTGATTTCATCGTCATTCCATTTCATCGTCTACCACCTCCTCTTCCACTTCTTCACTCTGGTCCTCCTCCTGACCAGTTGACCTTCAGTGCTGCTGACACTCAAAAACATTAGGGGTGAGTGTCTACTACTGATCTGACCGTCTAAAACATTAGGGGCGAGTGCCTGCTGCTGATCTGACCGTGTAAAACAGTAGGGGTGAGGGCCTGCTGCTATTTGCCCTTTATATACAAGTAAATATATGTTTCCTAACAATTTTTCCTCTAAAATCGATGTTATATTTGGTTTTAGGGGGGTATTCTTGTCATTCCGTAAAAATGGCATAATACTTAGACAACATCGTTCCCAGCAGCGTCTTCGGTGTCCAAGATGCATCCAGACATCCTACCCATGCTGTTCCCAAACCATTTCAGTGGTGTTTCCACCATTTTCTCACCTTTACCTATGAACCAGACACCCTCCCCTCTTCAGAGCAGGGGGTGCCTGGTTTAGTGCTCGGGTTCTCCCATTGACTTCCATTGTACTTGGGTGCTCGGCCGAACACTCGAGCACCACCTATTGTTCGGCCAGAGCACCTGAGCATTACGGTGCTCGATCAACACTAAAAATAATGAAATATAAATGTTCCGAGTTAAATGGTAAGAAAAAGTAAGAGAAGTGGATAATGGATATTTCTATCTTGTCGTCATGGTCTCATAAGGACACATACAACAAACAGTAATAAGTACTTCCTATTCAAGTGCTCTTTCCTGTGATGTTTGGAAGTGTGAAGGACCAGGAATACTATACTTTGATCATTGGGCTATCCTGTACAGTCAGCTGAGTGTTTGATAAAACACTGAATGACAGTTACACATTAACTTAGAAAAAGAAGGACATGGATGCTTTATGTCTAAGAGATATGAAGTACATATCTAACAAATCTTTTTTTCTTCAACAGAAACCCCTGAAAACATACTTCTCTTCCAGTAATCTTCTGTTTTGTGGTTCATATGGTGTATAGTTATCATATTAAATCTGACATGGCTAGTGCACTCTGATCACAGCTTGTATGAAGAACGCTTTATGAAATTCCGCAGTATAGTAAAGTATTAAATATTGTTTTGCTTATAAGTTCAGTCAGAGATAAGAGCCTTAATTCACTGAAAAGTCCAAAGGAGGGTGCAGTCCTTTGTTTCTGCAAAAATCAGCCTATGTAGACAATTTATGTATCGCATCTGAAACATTGGGTTTGAACACAGAAGAGCTGACCAAAACGAAAAGTCAATAACTAAAAATCATGCAATTGTTTGGAGCCAAATCTGGCAAAGTGGATTCACATATTATACAAAGCAATATGATCCTTGTCATAAATAGACGCATTTCTGAATCACTGACCATTATCATTGAATATAGTCTTGTCTTTTTTATTTTCTTAATTTTAGTGTCATATTAATAAAACATGACCGAGTTTAATTGAAAAGGCAAATTGTTTTCTGTCATATTCTAGACTAGATTTTACAGCATTCTTTCCGAAGAAGTACATTATATTGATTCTGTAAAATATGTTGCTGCATGTTCCAAAAAGATCCATATCGGACTCTTTCAAGCTTTGACTTGGTTGGCTGTCAGCCATGCATACGTCATCTGCATTGTACACATCCTTCGGATGCTAGTAAAATCAAGTAGTGGAAAGTGAGAGTACAGGAAATATAATGTACTATATTGCCTTCTCATAAAAAAGAGAAAAACAAAATGACATTACAGAGGCTTGTTAAAGTAGTGTGAAGATACCTTGGTTTAGTTCCAAAACACATTGTTGTGTTGCTAAATCAGTAAATGTACATTTAGGAAACATGAAACTCTTAAAATATTACTGTGCTAATGAATGTTGTCAACATAATGCATTTAGGATCCTTTAAGTTAAGGAGGTTCCACATAATTCCAAAATGTGTTCTGATTAAAGGGGTTGTCTAGAACATACGTATACAAGACCTATTCTTTGTATAAGACATCAATATCAGATTGGTTTTTCTTGGGGTGCCTCCCTACTCTCCAGGCAATAAGCTGTTTTACAAGCCAAAGTGGTGGAACCACTAGAATAGGAGGAGCCCAGCAGAAACAGCCCATCACCAAGGTTTGCCTGAGATGGTAAAACAGTTGATTGTCAGTGGGTCCCAGAAGGTGCACCCCCACTGATCCGTTATTGATGGTGTCCTAAGGCTAGGTTATCAATGTGTAAGTTGTGGACAACCCCATGAAATAATTTCACTCTGTTTTAGATTAATATCAACCCATTTAATTCACATTCCCTTTCTAGAGAAAAAAATAATATGCTGATGCACATTAATACTTGAACCGAAAAATAATGCATTGACTCAAATACTAAAAATTAGTTTTGGTCAGATTGTTGGCACTTTCTAGCTATTTACTTTCATTGTTTTGCTGCTTTTTAGCCACTGTCATTATTGGGTCAGTAGTGTTTTCAAAATATCTTTATCCATCTGTGTATACAGACTTCACAGAAAGGCTTTCCCTCCTTGGGACCCCAATCTATTAGCCAGAATAGAGCTTCTGCAACACTAATACATGTGGTTGGAACAGCATAGCTGTGGCCTAGGGAAAAGGATACAGTCATTCTAATGATTGACTATTTTCTTCCATTTACTATAATTAAATATAGCATGAATGTCAGCCATGCGGATTGTGAGCGCCATATTAACAATGAAAGGGAGTTACAAAATGGGACCACTCGGTGGTCCTGGCCGTGACAGCTGTTGTGCGACCAGTATCATCTTGTAGCCCTAGCCTACAAGACATATTTGGAAACCATTACATACAGCACTCAAAAACATACAACATACATATCACATACATATTACATCCAGTGATGTCTTCTCCATTCAGACCAGACCACCATGATTATTTATTCTGGCCAGAGTTTGAGAAACAAACAGGTAGTTTGTTTTGAAAAGTTAGTTTCCTACCTTTTCATCATCCTCCCACCTTCTCAATAGCCAATCCTGCCACCCCAATACTGTGCCTGCTTTGCTCAACAAAACTATACTGCAGAAACAGTTCCCCTGAAAATACTAGTACCACACAGATAGTGCCCCTGTTGATAAATTGTCCCCTGTTGATATATCAGGGTCATACTTTATAGTTCAAATGCATAATGTACAGTACAGTATACATTACGCACTTCACCACACCAGCATTCACCAACATTCTCATAATGTTCATAATCGTTCATCAATACTATGCTGAAAATATCAAGGTACATCAGGTCACCACACTAACAGAAGATTCCCTCCAGTCCAAAACTTTGGAGCACCCTGCCATAAACACATTTGAAACAAGTTCAAATGCCTTTCCTGGTATGGAGGGCATATGAACAACTTTGATGTATCCCTGATGAGGGCAAGGCTGTCTGCGATCCTGCACCTGCGATGTCACAGGTTTGATCCAGTCGGATGATCTGTTTGATGACAGCATTCAGCCAGTTGGCCACTATCTTAGTGAGGACCTTGTAGTCTACATTCAGGAGAGAAATGGTTTGTCATTTTTTAAATCCCATCTCTCCCCCTTCTACTTTTATAATATTATGATCAGTCATTCCGTCAACAACAAAGGTATTATGCCCTCTGCAACTATTTCCTTTAGAGATGAGCGAATCATTGAAAATTCGCTTCGGCGAATGTTCAACGAATTTTTGACATGAATCGGTCTTAATACGAATTTATTCGGTCGAATTTACTTTAAAAAATAATAGTTGTTTTGCGAACATTACTACACAAATTACGAACATACAGTCAGCGTTGTTAAAAGTAAGCAATATGTAAGTATTAGCGTATAAAAGTGCGTACGAATCCTTAGCGTACTATCGCGATTGTGTCATATGCACGAGGCTAGGCCGCGGCATACAGTCTTTAGAGGCAGTCCATATGAGGTAGAAAAGTAAGGTGCTCACTGCTAGCTATCCAGCTAAGTGCATAATTTACTAAAAACACCATACAATAAGTGCATAATAGCACACATTGCAGTAACGGAAAAAGAATACACACGATGGGCTAAAGTGCTTGAACGTTGCTGAACCTGTAAAAACATTATTGCTAAAATATAGCAAAGACAGTATGCAAACATTTTAGTGCAATTTCACATTTGCAGGCATAAAAGGCTCAGATATACGTTTGAGTCTCTCCTTATGGCTGCTTGATAATAAAACACTGAAACACAGTCCAAAATTCAATTGTAATCCACGTGAGGTAATTTTGTAATCCAAACAGGTAACGTGTAATCCACATGGATGGTATAAAATAGCAGCAAATAGAGAACCCTCTTTGCAAAGGGGGCTCCCAAATAACCTGAGAAGGGGGGGAAAAGGGAAATAGTTGCGCTTAGGCGCAAGTGGAAATTTTCTGCAGAATGGGGGGGGGGTTCCTGACAAGCCATGTCCATCTGGGTGAGAGTCAAACAGTGGGCAATACAAATTAAACAAACAAAAAGTGCCAACTAGCTCTCACCCGTCAGGTGCAGTCCATGGTGTGGCTCCCATAGGTCCTCTTGAAGTGTCCTTGAGACAGCCAGTAGTTGGGTCCCTGAAGTCCTCCTCGCTTGAGCTGCTAATAAAGGACATCCTGCCTCTTGTAGGCCACGCTCACTGCCGTGTTGGAACTTTACTGCCCTCTTCTTCTGGAAGTCGGACTTGACCGGGTCCGGGTGGTGGTCATGCTGGTGAGCGCTGCAGCCACTTGCGCTTTTCCGGATACTCCTGCCAGGACAGCAGGGGTAAGGACTTCTGGCTGCAGCGGTTCCGGCAAGATTGCATCCAGGGAAGAAGCCCCAGCTCCCCTGGCTGCTGCTGGCTTCATTTTCCATGGTAGTTGGTACTAGTGGATCACCGTCGATTGGAATGTAAATGATGAAGTTGTCAACTGACCCAGCTGAAAGGACTGTGATGGTGGTGGTGACAGTCCAGGTATCAGAGGCTCCGGCTTTGGCTTTTCCCTGAACTGGAGGACGCCATCTGGTGACTCCTGAAGGCAGCGCACCGGTGCTTTACCTGGTGGTTCCTCTGGCCAGACTTCAGGTGGTGATATTGGGACCAGGGGCTTAGATAGTAGGGTAACCCTGGTAGCGAAGGGGCCTTTCAGGGATGCCATGGGGGTGTACTCCACCTGATCCCCCACATACAGGCTGTGACGAGGCTGGGGCAGGTACGGCTGTTTAACTGACCTACGGCCCACGAAGTACTCCTTGCCGTCCTCGTCGTCTGCCAGCATCTGCCAGGAAGCCAGAGCCTCGCTCGACCGAAAACCACAGGACAGTTCCCTTTTGGCACTCCAATTTAGAATCTCCCGGCCTAGGATGGTCCAGTACCTGGATTACCCAGTCCTCCACAGCATTTTTGCAATCCCAGAGGGTCTGCGCGTGGGCCATCACCGGTGCTGGCACAATTGGGTTCTGCCTTATGGAAGGTGTTGTCTCCTGGGTGGCGAAGTGGACGCTCCAGCCGCCTCCGCCACACCAGCCACAGCAGCAGCACCAGCCACCTCACGATGCTACTACTGATCAGTGTTTAGCGCTGGTCTAAACTGGTTCAGAGGAGGGTGGAGTACTGAGGAAGGAGTCTTCACTCCCTATACGTGCAAATAGTTAGATCCCGGTGGGCCGGGCTGGTTTTTTCCAGTTCTGAGGGGGGCATATCTTCACTTTCCCGCTATTGTTATTTTCCAGCTTCACGACGAATGCATAAATTTTGTACGTAGCTTACGTATCGTATTTATCATTAGAGTTCAAAATTTTACAAAAATTTACGAATAATACAAAGCGAATCCGAAAAAATCCGTATTCGCTTCGGAGTAGAAAATTTGTAAGACTCGATACGAATCTATGAAGCGGCGAATAGATTTACTCATCTCTAATTTCCTTATACAGCTCCAACAGCTCTGAGCCAATGAGGGCCCACAGTACTACAGAAAGCTCTGCTGGGAAACAGCCATTCCCTGGGTCCTGCCAGGCATGAAGGATATAATGGCAGGATGCAGCCCCTCCATCAAGGCAGCATCTGGGTCTGTCATGTTTGGGGAGTAGAGGTTGCTGTAGTAGTCTATGATGGCTCCCATCATTTCCTCCTTTACCGTCGTGATGTTTCTGATCTTCTGATTTCAACACAGAGGAGCTCCTGGATGGAATAAAGTATAAAAGTGATGTCTCTGATAAGAATGGCGACTCATGTGACCTTGTCAGTCCAGTAGAAAGGGCCATAGGGACCACCACCTGGCCAAATGGCTGTAGGACCTAAAAGAAGGCTAAGCACCTTCCTGTAGCATGTATATGTTGCAACTGCAGTACCCTAGAAGGACAACTGCAAAGTGTTAATTGCCAATGACAAAGTTAACACAATGTTTGTTGATTTAAAGGGTTTATTCAACTTTAAAATTTTTAACAGACCCCTTTGGAGTGGCTGGATCCCTGGGTTCCAGCTTCATCACTCCACAGCTGCCTCCATGGGTCCCAGGTCTCTGAGAATCAACATCCCAACAATCATTGGCTTCAGCGGTCACGTGCGACGCCTTCCACAGGATCTTGAAACACAAAGACCCGGGACTGGGGAAGGCGTCTGTGGAGAGATGCCCAGCAGTGGAGACCACGTAAGTGTGAACCCCACTGCTGGTCCAGCCACTCGGCAGGAGTCTGATAAAAAAAAGTTTAAAGTTGTACATGAACTTAATGGCACAGTATGCACATCAGATGGTTAACAACTTAGTCTTGAGAATAGACGTCTAAGGGGGGAACATGATTAACCTATACAAATATATAAATGGGCCGTACTAAAAAAATGGTGAAAAGCTGTTCCACATGAAATCCCCACAAAACACAAGGGGGCACTGCCTCTGACTGGAGAAGAAAAAGTTCAGTCTCCAGAGGCAAAAAGACTTCTTTACTGTAAGAAATGTAAATCTGTGGAATAGTCTACCTCGGGACATGGTCACAACCAGAACAGTGGATGGTTGCAGTAGATAGATAGATAGATAGATAGATATAGAGAAAAAATGGCAGCACTCTCCAAATAAGTATAAAAAGTGACAGTCTTTATTACCCCATGTGGGAAAGCTACGTTTCGGCTCTGAACTGAGCCTTTCTCAAGGCTTGAGAAAGGCTCAGTTCAGAGCCGAAACGTAGCTTTCCCACATGGGGTAATAAAGACCGTCACTTTTTATACTTACTTGGAGAGTGCTGCCATTTTTTCTCTATATATATTGATCTTGGTCTGATCCTGGGTGTGCACCTCTGCTTGTGCTTTCCAGTGCTGCCGATAAGTATTTTTCATTTAGATAGATAGATAGATAGATAGATAGATAGATAGATAGATAGACATGCATGTGTGTGTATTTCAGAACTTAAAGGAGTTGTCTCATAACAGCATTCATTTTCTATATGCTCTAATGACTCATTTTGACATAATTGAGATTGCCATTAACAAAAACCAGTTCTTAATTCTAAAAATCTTGATCTCTCGATGTATTACTTAGTAAGCCATTAATTTAAATGACCAGCATGAAATACAACATAGAATGACGGCCACAATGTCCCCAGCAATATTAACTGTTCAGAATCTAAAATTCCATTTGTTGATGGAATGGATGCAAGGGCATTCTTGAAGTAAGATGTACTAGAGCAGGGATCAGGAACCTTCGGCATTCCAACTGCTGTGAAACTACAACTCACAGCATGCAAACATGCTCGGTTGTTCTTCTAACTTCCACAGTGAATCAAGCATTCTGGGAGTTGTAGTACAGTGGCAGAGGTTGCTGATCCCTGCACTAGAGTGTATGTTTATACATCCTAGATTTGGGCTCTTTTTAACCTTTTTTATTACCTTGTATTGAGTTTAAGAAATATTGTGTTTTATCCAATAACCTTGCTTGATCATTTTACATTTATCTATTGTTATATGATCTACAAAGGTGCATCTTTATTATTGCATAGTGTTAACTGTGTCTTACATTAACCCCTTGACGCCCAGCGCCGTACATGTACGGCGCAACGGGACGTGACTTAACGCCCAGCGCCGTACATGTACGGCGCGCTGATCGGGCGGGTGCAGGAGCTGCGCCCGCCCGATCAGCGGCGGGGGTCCGGCAGTGCCCAGGTGCCGGACCCCTGGGGAATGCACCAGCATCGGTGAAAACACCGATGCCGGTGCATTAACCCTTCATGTGCCGCGGTCAGCGCTGACCGCGGCACATGAGGTGTGCGCATATTCAGGATGGCGACCGGGGGGGCCATCGGGTCCCCGCGCTGCTGTGACGGGGACCCGATGGCTTGGATGGCAGCCCGATGCCTTCCTTAGGCATCGTGGCTGCCATCCCTGCGAGCCTGTGCGATCCAGCCCCCTGGATCGCACAGGAAGCAGGCTGTAAGTGTATTACTGTGAGTAATACACTTACAGCCAATGCATTACAATACAACAGTATTGTAATGCATTGTGCAGGGGATCAGACCCCCAAAAGTTGAAAATAGAGGTGAAAAAAAGTTAAAAAAATAAACTTAAAAAAAATAATAATAAAAGTTTCAAGTAAAAAAAAAGAAAAACGCCATTTTCCCCCAATAAAGAAAAAAAATTTTTAAAAAGGAAAAAAAAAAAAGTAGGCATATTAGGTATCGCCGCGTCCGTATCGACCGGCTCTATAAAAATGTCACATAATCCATCCCGCCAGGTGAACATGGTAAAAAAATAAAAATAAAAACAGTGCCAAAACAGTCATTTTTTGGTCACCTTCCCCCACAAAAAGTGTAATACTACGCGATCAAAAAGGCGTATTTACCCCAAAATGGTATTTATAAAATCGTCACCTCGTCCCGCAAAAAATGATACCCTACCTTAGACAATCGCCCAAAAAATTAAAAAAATATGGCTCTTAGAAAATGGCAACACAAAAAAGATTTTATTCTGTTCAAAAATAAATCTAATGTGTAAAACTTTCCAAAAATAAAAAAGTTAGACATATTGGGTATCGCCACGTCCGTAACAACCTTCTCTATAAAAATATTACATGAGATGGCCCCCCAGACGAATGCTGTAAAAAAATTGTTAAAAAAACTATGCCAAAATAGCCATTTTTTTCCCTCTTGCCTCACAAAAAGTGTAATAGCAAGCGATCAAAAAGGTGTATTTGACCCAAAATGGTACCAATCAAACCGTCATCTTGTCCTGCAAAAATGATACCCTACCTGAGACAATCGCCCGAAAACTGAAAAAAATATGGCTCTCTGAAAATGGCAACACAAAATAAAGATTTTATTCTGTTCAAAAATGCATCTAATGTGTAAAACTTTCCAAAAATAAAAAAGTTAGACATATTTGGTATCGCCACGTCCGTAACAACCTGTTCTATAAAAATATCACATGATTTGCCCTCTCTGGTGAATGCTGTAAAAAAAAAATAAAAAAAAACCATGCCAAAACAGCTATTTTTTTCACCTTGACTGACAAAAAGTGTAATACCAAGCGATCAAAAAGTCTTATATACCCCAAAATGGTACCAATGAAAGCTTCAGCTCATCCCACAAAAAATGAGCCCCCACATAAGACAATAACTCAAAAAAATAAAAATCAGTGGCTCCCGCAAACCATTCCATCAAAATCTATGTTATAAAATCCATATGGCGCTCCTTCTGTTTTGAGTCCTGCCATGTGCCCCCACATCAGTTTACCACCACATATGGGGTGTTGCCGTATTCAGGAGAAAATGGGTAACAAATTATGGGGTGCTTTTCTCCTGTTACCCCTTATGAAAATACAAAAAATTTGGGGATAAAGCAACATTTTATTGGAAGAAATGAAATTTTTCATTTTCACAGCCAAGTGTTTCCAAATTCCGTAAAACACTTAGGGGGTCAAAGTGGCCAGTACCCCCTTAATATATTTGTTGAAGGTATTAGTTTCCAAAATGGGGTCACTTTTTGAGGGTTTCCACTCTAGGGGTACGTCAGGGTCTCTCAATTACAAAATGGTGCCTAAAAACTATTCTAGCAAAATCTGCCTCCAAAATCCATATGGCGCTCCTTTCCTTCTGACCACTGCCACAAACCCATAGAGACGTTTACCACCACATATGGGGTATTTCTGTAAACTGCAGAATCAGAGCAATGTATATTGAGGTTTAGTTTGCTGTTAACCCTTACTGTGTTGCAAGAAAAAAATTATTAACATGAATAATCTACCAAAAAAGTGAAATTTTGAAATTTCACCTCCATTTTCCTTTAATTCTTGTGGAACACCTCAAGGGTTAACAAAGTTTGTAACAGCAGTTTTTTACAATTTAAGGGGTGTAGTTTCTAAAATGGGGTCATTTATGGGGGGTTTCATTATGTAAGCCCCTCAAAATCACTTTATATCTGAATTGGTGCTTAAAAAAATGGTTTTGGAAAATTTGGTGAAAATTTGAAAAATGGCTTCTAAACTTCTAAGCCCTCTAACGTCCTAAAAAAAGTAAAATGACATTTATAAAATGATGCCAACATAAAGTAGACATATGGGAAATGTAAAATAATAACTATTTGTGGAGGTATTACTATGTATTTTGAAAGTAGAGAAATTGAAATTTGGAAATTTGGAAATTTTTCCAAATTTTGGGTAAATTTGGTATTTTTTTAAAAAATAAAAATGAAATATTTTGCCAAAAATTTACTACTGTCGTGAAGCACAATATGTGACGAGAAAACAATCTCAGAATGGCATGGATAAGTAAAAGCGTTCCAAAGTTATTACCACATAAAGTGACACATGTCAGATTTGCAAAAAATGGCCTGGGCAGAAAGGTGAAAACAGGCCCGGGGTTGAAGGGGTTAAAATTTAGTTGTTTTTTTTTTCTCTATTGTCTTTATTTCTTTCTAAATGTAGATTTGCTGAGACCATGGGTACATACGTTTAAACTTACACATATTATATTGTCTATTGTAGGTCCACTATAAATAACAAAATAATACTTAATTAAACTAATAGATGGGTAGCTGAATGATACAGCTTTTGTTTTAGGTTCTATTTAACTATGCTTCAGTGCATGAAACAAGTGACGTTAGAGCCCCATATCATATTGCCAGTCTCTGAGCAACTCAATCTGTTGGGAAAATAACAAGTTGCCTCATAGGATATTCCTGCTCATTGAGGTATTCTAGGCCTGCAAACATCATGTTCCCTGCATAACATCACACTTATTTTCTTGCAAGTGAAATGGATGTCTTACTCTTTTATCTATATGTTTAGTGTTTTTATATAACTAGCTATAAGAAAATGTACACCTCTTCAGTCAGAAGATAACGTATGTCTGAAAAAATAACATAGGCTTTGGTTTACAGCTGTTAACCCCTTCCTGACAACATCACATAAATATATGGCAGTATGCAGAGAGCAGAGGTGGAGTCTGATTTGACTGCGCTGAATAAGGTGGCTTATAGTGGATTTAGATGAGTGGGTAATCGTTTAGGTGATTAACAAAACAATTTAGCGATGAACGACCAGCATTTTCATGCAAAGATTATCATGTACAAATTTGTTGGCATGCTATCATTTACTCTCTTATTTGAGGATCGTTCATTGTGTTTAGACAGCAATGATTTATATAATACAAAACGCCTGATTTTACATTGTTTACGTTCCTGAAAGATCACACTGTGTACCCTTAAATTGCCACAATTCAATAAAACAATTTTACAAGTGTTGAACAAAAGCAAAAGTGTTAAACACAATTATCATCCAGTATGAATCATTAATGTTTGAATTTTAACAATAATCTGCATCTCCAAATGCGCCATTAGTGAGATGGAAATGGCACACAAAACCTGAAACAAATAGAGAAAGCACTGAATGAGCTAAAGATTATGTGGCAGGCAGGGGGTAGGGTTGAGTGAATCTGATCATAGATCCGAAGTTGATTTGTTAAAAAAAGCTTGGTTTGTAATGCAATTTCCGTACAGCATTTACAATGTATTTGCTCCGTGTAGGGAAACTTTGTCTCGAGCACGATACTAAATGACTTCGGCATTCCTATCTGCCGATTTGAAAACATATTAAAATATATATCCGAAGTTGGCTTCAGTACTGGCAGGTACCTTAGTACTGAGGCAAGGGAATAGAATAGGGCATATCCCTTGTAACTTCTAAAAGATTACATTAGTTTATTTCTCTGGAAATGGTTATATTTCACTTTGTTCCCAAGGTATCTAAATGGGATCCCCGCCCCCAATCCATCAAATTGGTTGCATTGGATCAGTCAAGAGAATCTGTTCTGATAGATAACCTGCTTCAGCCCTTGATTTCAGCCATGCCATGCTATATCTAAGATACCAAGCATGTATAGACACAACATACACTAATTCTCTAAAATGGAATAGTGATTTCATAGTGGATGTTCTTATGCAATGTGATCCTGCATGACAGGTGTAACTTAAAGTGTAAGGCCCCTTTCACACGAGCGGGAGACTCGCATGTCTCCCGCAACGGATCTACAGGGCTGGACTCCGCACTGACAGGGATCGCATAGCATTATATGCGATCCCTGTCCGTGCGGAGTCCAGCCCTGTAGATGCGTTGCGGGAGACATGCGAGTTTTCATTAAAAAAAAAAAAAAAAAAAAAAAGCATATGTTATTGCTGGTGGAGCATTATGCATAAATGAATCTTTACTTTCTTCACATACCACTGTTTTCCTTGAGTTTTTCCCTTAGTTACAGCTGTTTTGACCCCTGCAATATGAAGATCTTCTCAAGATGGCTGCTCTGCCAGTTCTCTGAGGCTGAAACTGCTTTCCCTCACCTCACATACATACTTGCTGTAGCCAGCAGCTTCCTGCCAGCCAATCAGATTGGATTACTGAGAGACACGCCTCCGCACTCTGAAGCCTAATGCAGGCATGCAGTGTGAAGGACCACCCCTCTGTCTTCATGTTTTCTTAGATGAGCCATAGCAACAGTCTTTTAAGGGACCAGTGGAAAGGGACAAGGGACATTAATGAACACTGTTATTATAAGGTAATTACAGATCTTTTGACAATCATTGACAGACTAACTCAGGTTTATATGCCTAGCTCTATTAAACTAGCAAATAAAAAAAATATGACAGTTACACTTTAGGTGGTTTCTCAATGCATATAGCACATATGCACTATGGCAGGGGTGGCCAACCTGTGGCTCTTGAGCCGCATGTGGCTCTTTGCCTCTTCAAGTGTGGCTCTTTTGGTGGAACTGGGAAGCAGTCAGGCTGCCACACTCTCCACCCCATGCTCAGATCTCCTTTCCTCATTGAACACTGTTACTACTCTGCAGCTCCAGCTTACTCTTCACTACGTCCTGATGCACACAGTGTCAGAACGTGGTATGTGGAGACACGTGCTATCACCTGGCATTGTGTGCATCAGGTCACATTGGAGAGTGTGTCAGACCTGCAGAGTAGCAGGTGCCCAATCAGGGGAGGTAGGAGATTTTTCTAAATTATAGAACTGAACATGGGGGTCTGATCTAGGCATGGGAAGTTCTGATCTGAGCATGGGGGATCTAATCTGAGCATGGGGTGGGGGCCTGATCTGAGCATGGGGGGTCTGATCTGAGCATTCGGGGAGTCTGATCTGAGCATTGGGGGGTCTGATCTGATCATTGGGGGTCTGATCTGAGCATGTGGGGTCTAATCTGGGTATGGGGGGTCAAATCTGACCATGGGGGAGGATCTGGTGTGAGCATGAGCGGTCTGGTGTGAGCATGGGGGGGTCAGATCTGAGCATAGGGGGGTCCTGATCTGAGCATTGGGGCGTCTAATCTGAGCAAGGGGGTCTGGTCTGAGCATGGATGGTCTAATTTGAGCATGGGGGGGTCTAATCTGAGCATGAGAGAGTCATATCTGAGCATGAGGGTCCGATCTGAGCATGGGGGGGTCTGGTGTGAGGATGAGGGGTCTGGGGTGAGCATGGAGGGGTCTGGTGTGAGCATGGGGGTCTGATCTGAGCATGGGGTGGGGGCCTGATCTGAGCATGAGGGGGGGTCTGATCTGAGCATGGGGGGTCAGATCTGAATATGAGGGTCAAATGTGAGCATGTAGGGATCTGGTGTAACCATGAGCGATCTGGTGTGAGCATGGGGGTCAGATCTGAGCATGGGGGGTCTTATCTGAGCAAGGGGGTCTGGTCTCAGCATGGACAGTCTAATCTGAGCATGGGGGGCCTAATCTGAGCATGAGAGGGTGATATCTGAGCATGAGGGTCTGATCTGAGCATGGGGGGGGGGTCTGGTGTGAGGATGAGGGGTCTGGTGTGAGCATGGAGGGGTCTGGTGTGAGCATGGGGGTCTGATCTGAGCATGGGGTGGGGGCCTGATCTGAGCATAAGGGGGATCTGATCTGAGCATGGGGGGGGGTCTAATCTGAGTATGGGGGGGTCAGATCTGAACATGAGGGTCAAATGTGAGCATGTAGAGATCTGGTGTAACCATGAGCGATCTGGTGTGAGCATGGGGGTCAGATCTGAGCATGGGGGGGTCTTATCTGAGCAAGGGGGTCTGGTCTCAGCATGGACAGTCTAATCTGAGCATGGGGGGCCTAATCTGAGCATGAAGGGGTCATATCTGAGCATGAGGGTCAAATCTGAGCATGGGGGGGTCTGGTGTGAGCATGTGGGATCTGGTGTGAGCATGGGGGGTCTGGTGTGAGCATGGGGGGTCTGATCTGAGCATGGGTGTCAGATCTGAGCTTGGGGGGTCAGATCTGAGCATGAGGGTATGAGCTGAGCATGGGAGAAGATCTGAGCAATAGGGGTAGATCTGAGCACCGAGGGTCTGACACTGGGAGTCTGATTTGTGTTGAGGATCATATTTTAGGTCAGATGAGGATTAGGAGTCCGATCTGAGGTCTGATAAAAATATTGTTTTCCTTTTTTTCTCTGTTAATGAAAAATAAGATCAGATCAGATGAAAAATATTTTTTTCTTATTTTTCTCCACTAAAACCTAGGTGCATCTTATAGGATGAAAAATACAGTGACTTGTGTGCCAATGTATAGCTTGTGGCTCCTGGTAGTCATACGTTTTTTTTCCTGGCTCTTTGTGTCTGCACGGTTGGCCACCCCTGCACTATGGTATCGCTGACCCTGCCAACTTTTATTTGCCTCATCTACATGTGGGTCAATTTGGACACACCTAAAACATTGGCGCTACTTTTAGTTTTTTCCAAGGCCCCTTTAATTTCCAAATCCACCCCTGCATGCAACAATACATTAACTCTAATACATCACATTTGATATACCTGGTGTCATGCTCCGCTTGTATTTTACACTATGTAGGATGTACCTATACTTCTTTAAAAATGAGGTGTCAGATATACACAGAAGTAAGGCAAGATGCATCTTGACTCTTTCCCTTCATTTTGCCCAAGTTCATGGGGAAGACTATTCTGCAGTGGCCTTATAATCAGTTGCAATTGTCTGCAAACACTTTTGAAGTCGTATGATTTGTGTAGTGCCCTAAAGCACAGGTGCTTTGGAATCTGGACATTTGCCCCTATTGCTGATATGCAAAGCCATCAATTCACTACTTTAGTGCACTGTAAAGAGTTAACTTTCACCGTGAGTTATGCCGTTGTTTCATTTATTATAGTTTTACACCGTGGAATTGCATATTATATGATATATCCTGTTCATTATTGCACTGAATTATGGAAAGAGTTAATGCACAGCCAGTTCCCATTAAGAGACTTTGGGAATTTCCAGCCTGTGTACAGAGAAGGTGGTAATTTTTTCACTGCTGTCCTAAAGGACTATGTAGAGCTGAATTTTGGATTGAACGCTAGACCCAGTGAACTTTTGACCATCTGGTTTAGCTCTGTCAGACAGTTTTTTGAAACTGAAAACTACTTGGTCATTCCCATTGATTTGTATTGAGGACCAATAAAAGTTGATGGCAACCTTAAACTGCAACATTGTTTCTGTTAGGATGTGCTTCTCCAGCTTCACTCCTTCCACTAGAAGATTGTATATCAGCTATAAACTGTATAAAGGTAGAGCAGTCCTAGTTGTCTGCAGATAGGGACCAGTGTTTAGTAGGAGAGACTCTGCCAGACTGCACGAGTGACTAGAAGAAGATGCTGAGATGGGGATACTCTACCACAGACCCTGGGTCACCAGCCCTTTGACCAGGGAGCCAACTGGGTGACTAAACCACAGACCTGGGCCGCCAGCCTGTTGGCCAGAGTACCAATCTTCTGAGAAAGAGAGAAACAGCTAGCTCAGTCCTTTCCTCAGCACAGAACCTTCTGCTACCAGAGGGGAGACAGGAGAAGCCAGCTCAGTATTGCCTATATTGTTGTGCACTTTAGTTCTTCCAGTAAAAAAGGCCAATGGTTTACTGTAAACTCTGATATGTCTTATCATTCCCTCTGGAGAGCAGCAACATGTGACGACACCTTAACGGTGTCTGGGGGACCCAACATAGCATTGGGGGCCACCTCAAATCCCACCACTGCATATGCAAGGGAGAAGGCCAAAAGCTGAGGAGGTAGAGATAAAGTGGAATGCACGGGGTTTATTACAAGATAAGAACAAGGATGCGGAGGAGTTGGGGGTGAAGAGAAAGGCTTGGGGGTTGTACACAAGAGAGAAGGGTAAAAAGGTAGGGTGTGGAGATTAAAGGGTATGCACAAGGGGTTGGGAGTACGGTGTGAGTAGAGTGAAGTGAATAGGGTGTGGTCAGGGAGAAAAGGTGTTTTGAACCTTTTTCTCCCCCCTCCTGTTTTCTAGCAGCCTTTCCATCCTCTTTTCTCTAGGGTCCTCGCCACCCCCACTATTTTTTAGCATCCTATCCATCATCACCACCCTTTTCTCTAGCATCCTCTCCACCAACAACAACCTTTTTCTCTAGCATCCTCCCTTTTTCTCTCTAAAAAGCAGAGGGGTGGGGATAAAAGGGTGTACACAGTGGAGAAGACTGTTAAAAGGTATTCCCTCTCCTCTCCTTTTCTCTAATATTCTCCCTGCCACCTCTTTTCTCTAGCATTATCTCCATCCCACCCTTTTTCAGTAGCATCCTCTCCTCCCTTTTTCTCTCCACCTTTTTTTCTAACACACTCCCTACAACTCCCCTTTTTTGTAGGACTAATGTCATGGTCATTCCTGCAACACATTGCAGAAAGTCGTCTAGGCTTGCACATGTGACATAATCTGACATGTTTTCCTTTTTGTGTTGTTGCTGTTTACCACACCCCTTCCCCTCAGCTGTTGCGGGTGTGGTAATTGTCCTTCCCCTATTTATTTCTGCTACTACGACAGTTACTTGAAGTTTATAGTTTCTGTGGACATTCTGGTGGATTGATGTGGTTCTCTCCTGAGATCTGGTTGCTTCCATTTCTTCTTAAAGACAAGGATGATGCCTTGTCACGTAGTTTTCCCGGAGGTGGTGATTTTGAAGATCCGAGTCCTATTTTGTCAGAAGGGGTGGTGATATCTGCTCTTTAACCTGATCTTGAGGATCTTGAGGATAAGGTGTTAGAGTCCCATGGAGACGCACCAGAGTCTTTCCCCCCTGGGAAATTGTTTGTTCCATCTGAATTGTGTCATAAGGTGTTTGAGGAACATCATCATTCTTCGGTGCTTGCGGGACACCCTGGGAGTAAATCCACTGTCAAACTCATCTCTCGTAGATTCTGGTGGCCAGGTCTGAGTAAGTGCGTGGAGGACTATGTGTTGGCCTGTAGTGTCTGTGCACGCGCTAAGGTGACACAATCTCGACCTTCTGGACCCCTACTTCCGTTGCCCATCCAATCCAGACAATGGACTCACTTGTCTATGGACTTTATCACTGATCTGCCTAATTTATCTGGAAAGACAGTTATTCTGGTGGTTGTAGATCATTTTAGTAAAATGGCACTTTATTGCTTTACATGGCCTACCTAATGCTAAAACACTTGCACAAGTGTTTGTTTACAATATTGTGAAACTCCATGGCATTCCCACTAACGTGGTCTCAGATAGTGGAACTCCACGTTTCCAGATTCTGGAGGGCGTTCTGTACACGTTTGGGGGTACAACTGTCCTTCTCTTGGCTTTTCATCCTCAGTCAAACGGACAGACGGAGCGTACTAATCAGAGTCTGGAGACTAACTTGAGATGTTTTGTTTCTGAGAATCAGGAGGAGTGGTCCTCGTTTTTGACCCTGGCAGAGTTTGCCATAAACAATAGTAGACAGGAGTCCACTGGCAAGTCGCTGTTTTTTGGGGCATATGGGTTTCACCCGCAGTTTGGCACATTTTCTGGTTCAGATACTTCTGGTATTCCTGAGGAAGAATGTTTTTCGTCATCATTGTCATCTATATGGCGGAAAATCAAAATAACTTGATAAATATGGGCAAAAAGTACAAACGTGTGGCTGACAGGAAACGTATGAATGGTCCGGACCTAAGAGTGGGTGATTCTGTGTGACTGTCCACAAGATACATTAAAGGGGTATTCTCATCTTGGACAATGGGGCATATCGCTAGGATATGCCCCCATTGTCCTATAGGTGCGGGTCCCGCTGCTGGGACCCGCACCTATATCGAGAACGGGGCCCCCGAAGTGAAGAAGTGCGCACCGTGCAAGCGCGGCCCGCTCTCCATTTACTTCTATGGGGCCGCCGCAAATAGCCGAGCGCTGGCTCGGCTATCTCCGTCGGCTCCATAGAAATGAATGGGAGCGCACTGCGCATGCACGGCCACCGCTCCCATTCATTTCTATGGAGCCGACGGAGATAGCCGAGCTGGCTTGGCTATTTCCGGCGGCCCCATAGAAGTGAATGGAGAGCGGGCCGCGCTTGCGCGGTGCGCACTTCTTCACTTCGGGGGCCCCGTTCTCGATATAGGTGCGGATCCTAGCGATATGCCCCCATTGTCCAAGATGAGAATACCCCTTTAAGTTGAAAATTCTTTAGTGGAAGTTAGGTCCAAGATTTATTGACCCATATAAGATCACTGCCATCATTAATCCTGTAGCATTAATCCTGTATCTTGAACTTCCTCACGCCCTGAAAATTCATAATGTGTTTCATAGATCTTTGTTGAAGAGATGTGTTGAACCTCTGGAGCCATCTCCCTTGCCACCCGCTCCTGTCTTGGTGGATGGCAGTTTGGAATTCCAGATCGCCAAGATTATTGACGCTCGAGTTCTCCATAGAATATCTTGTTCAGTGGAAGGGTTATGGACCAGAGGAGAGGACATGGGTACCGGCATCTGACGTGAATGCCAGTCGTTTGGTGAAAGCTTTTCACAGGTCTCATCCTGATAAAGTTGGGCCTGGGTGCCTGGAGGTCACCCGTAAAAGGGGGGGTAATGTCACAGGCATTCCTGTAACACGTTGCAGAAAGTCGGGGTAATGTCACAGACTCCTGTTCGTCCTTCCTTTTGGAGGAAGGGGTAGACTCAGCCCTGTCAGTAGTTGCAGGGTCCTATAGGGTCAGTTTGGTTTAGGTTCCTGTGTATGAACTTGCCTACCTTTGAGGCCTGTTCATACTGTAAGTCAGTCAGGATTGGTGTCAGGGTTTCCCTTTTCCCTTTACTTGTTTCCTGACCTCATCCCCTTCCCTCCTATGCTTGGTGTGGTTTTCCCCTTCACACCAGAGCGTGACAACTAACAAGTGAAGTAAGGGTATAAAGCCGTTAAGAAAAAAAGGGGAGTGTGCAGAGGTGAGAGAGGTGGAGATAAATGGATGTGCAGAGGTGGTTGGGAGTAGAGTGTGGGAGAGGGTGTTGAAGAGAATAGGGTGTGGTTAGGGATATAATGTGTTCCCCCTTTTTACCCCCTTTTCCTCTAGCATACTCTCTTCTCTTTTTCTCTAGCATCATCTCCAAACACCCCTTTTTTCTCTAGCATTGTCTTGGTCCACCTTTTTTAGCGTCCTCTCCACCACCAACGCCTCCATTTTCTCTACCATTTCTCCAACTTTACTTTTTTCTCACGGTGGGTGCATGCAAGTAAAAAGGGTAAAAGATTTTACCCTTTTGTGGCGGTTGTGAAAAGAGTGTGACAGTGGAGATGCAGAAAATAGGATCTGTTCAGGGAGAAAAAGTGTTGTGCACTTTTCTTTCACTCCCTTTCTCTAGCATCCACCCCACCCCTCTTTTCTCTAGCCTTCTCTCTACACTCCTCCAATCCACAATCCTTTTTCCACAGCCAACTATCCACCAATCTCCTGTCCATATCACAAGCCTCACTGCACCGCCCACTTTTAACTCTTCCACATCTCTACCTTCTTAACCTAATCAAGATCTAGTCATACTGCATTTGTACCCTTATGCAAGGCATCAGTGCTAATCACAGTGCCACAGTGCTTCTCATATGGCTAAACACTGGTGAATCCTTTAATAGTGCACCTTCTTGGACATCCTGGCATGAGAAAGGTGGCATGGCCCCCAGAAACATTGCATAGTGCGGTCCTGTGAAGTTAGCTGCTTTAATCCTCACATTGCTTACCTACAGCTAATTTAACAGTAATGTCTTCAGAAATTAAGTAATGGTTAAATCCCTGACTTAGTGCTGCAGTTAACAAAAGTAAGTGAAAAGGAGACATCAGAGCAGTCAGATGAGGAGAAAGGGGAAGTCAGTATATGACATATGTACATTGCAGAGAGAATTTCCTTGCTTGTCATAGAGCAGACCATTTCATAATCCACACACTAACACCATAGCAGTAAAACTCATTAGTATAACAAAAAAAAAAATGTAATAGCGGCCTCAGAGTAAAAGTGGCCATACACCTAGCAGGAGTTAGGGCTCATTCACACAATTGATGTTTAACTAGTTTGTGTTGCAGGCTGTGAACATGGACGCATTTTATATGGACCTCTCATACATGATGTCTGCATCCTGTCTGTTTTTCTTGCAGACTCACTCACTTGAGTGAATGAATCTTGAGGGAAAATCAGAGGTGGATGGTGCATGCTATGATTTTTCCAATAATGGCATGCACTGTCCTTTGATGGAGATGCCTTTAGACTTGTGAATTTTTTCATATTTTACTGGCAGATGTGTAAGGGTATATTTAGATGAGATGTTACATTTAACCACACAGTCAAAATTGCATTAAAAAAAGATATTTAAAACCGCACTCAGTTTTACCAGGTTTGTTGCAGTTTTGTGATGTGGTTATTTGCCATGTATTTTTTCCAGGTTAAAAATGGAACATACAGATATTTGACTCATATAAACTACATGCCCAATAACTACGAAGATCACAGAGAAACCAAGTGTGCTTTCAACAGTGTTTTTTACCGCATGGTCAAAATCATTTTATGTAGCTACTGTAAAGGTCAGTGTGTAGCTTTAGCTGAGCCAATCAGAGGTGTGTGCACTAAATGTGTCTAGGGCAGCATAAACTCTAAATGCAGCCTTGCCTGTCACCTGCCAATTACATTAAAATACATGCAATGCAGCAAAATAACAGTTTAAATATATTAACACTGTCTATAAAACAAGTTAACCACTTCGGCTCTGGGCCATTTCCCCCTTCCTGACCAGGCCTAATTTTGCAAATCTGACATGTGTCACTTCATGTGGTAATAACTTTGGAACGCTTTTACTTATCCAAGCGATTCTGAGATTGTTTTCTCGTGACACATTGTACTTCAAGTTAATGGTAAATTTGAGTCGATAAGTTTCATATCATGTGATATTTTTGTAGAGCCAGTTGTTACGGATGCAACGATACCAAATATGTCTATTTTTTATTTATTTGTTTTACGTTTTACACAATAAGAGCATTTTTAGAAGAAAAATCATGTTTTTGTGTTGCAATTTTTAAGAGCCATTTTTTTTTTATTTTTCAGGCTATAATCTTGTGTGGGGGCTCATTTTTTGCGGGATGAGGTGACGTTTTTATTGCTACCATTTTTGGATGCATACGACTTTTTGATTGTTTGATATTATGTTTTTTGGTAGGTGATGCGACAAAAAAAGCTGTTTTGGCATAATTTTTATTAGATTTTTTTTAAGCAGTTCACTTGATCGGGTAGATCATGTGATATTTTTATATAGCCGGTCATTTCGGACGTGGTGATACCAAATATGTCTATCTTATTTATTTATTTTTATTTGTAACTTTTTTTAATGAAATATTTGGGGGGAAATTATTTTTTTTATATATATGTGATTTTTTTTTCTATAATACTCTATTTATTTATTTTTTTTATACTTTGTGTCCCCCATAAGGTCATACAAGACCTCAGGGGGACATTTAACTTCACTTATTTATTTTTTTTTTTTTTACACTTGATTTCTCCTGTAAGTGGGGCTGACATAGTAGCCCCAGTTACAGGGGAAATACATCCCCAGAGAGGCTGTACAGCATAATACTATGCTGTACAGCCTCAGTGCAGGGCTGATCGGGTCTATGAGAGACCCGGCAGCTCCTGCACTCTCCCGGCCCCGGCGATCACGTGACCGCCGGGCCGGAACAGGAAGCGCAATAGCGCTTCCTGATCTGTATACACAGTGCTCGCTGAGTGCTGTGTATACAGCGATCTAGAAGGCAGGGACCCCTGGGAACGGTCCCTGCCTTCTATTTGGGGTACCCTGCTGTCACTGACAGCAGGTACCCCACTGTGCAGCTGCACGATTAGCGTGCAGCTGCTATCTCTGAATGGACGTTCAGAAACGTCTATTCAGAGATAGATAACCACTTCCCGGACGTTTATAGTCAACGGGCGGACGGGAAGTGGTTAAAGGCATGACACACGCAAATTCTAATAATAATTTGCATTCTTTGTTCACAGCCTTATACCCCAAAGTCACCTAAAGGGGTTTTCATAGATTTTGATATTGATAATCTATCCTCAGGACAGATCAATATCAGATCAGTGGGGGGTCCGACACCCAAGATCCCCACAGATCAGCTGTTTGAAGAAGTGGGTCACCTGGCCTAGGCATAGCTTGGTACCATTCAAGTGAACGGGACTGAGCTGCAATAACAAGCATAGCCACTGTACAATGAACTGTGCTGTACTTAGTAAGATGTGAAGAGGCCATGTTGCTCCATTGAGCTTTCTGAAACTGCTGATTGGCAGGACTCCCACCAATCTGATATTGATGTCCTATCCTGAGGATAGGTCACGAATATCAGAATCTCAGAAAACCCCTTTAAAGGATATTACATTAGAAAAAATGGTTCTCCATTTTCCAAAAACAATGTCCCTCATGCGTTCGTGCTGAAATAATAGAGACTGCCTATGATACTGTAATAAACCACTGTTCCCTGTAACATACTAATTAGAATTTCTAATATGAATGCGCCACATGCTCTAGTTTCCTACGAAAAATTAGTAATAAAAGTCTACATGGACGGTACATGATTGATGAGACACTGAATACATCAATGTGCTTTTTTTGCATTCAGTGCTAACAATAGGCCAGGTATTAAACTGAAGATAGATTTGGAAATCTCATTTCCAGCAACTGTGCCAACGAGTAGTTTTTCTTACAAATTGCTTTTACTTTTCCCCTGATATCCGGAGTACATTATTAACTGTGAAAAGGTCCAGACTTTTCTGATGTCCAAAGCATAACATGTTTTTCACATATTCTGCTCTTATTTTTTTTATCAGTAAACAGACATCTTTACCAGTTGAGGTATTACTGAAAGACTCATAATACACTCTCAAGACATGTACAAGCCCAAATGGTTTTTCACTTTTAGTAGCAATAGATTAAAGGGGATCTCTGGAAATTAAGACAATAAAATTACTGAAAATACTTAATTTTAACTTTATTATAAATATATTCCCAAATACCTTTCATTAGTTATAATGACTTGTTTTGTCTAGGGAGCAATCATTAGGAGAAATAAAATGGCCTCTGTAGGAATGGAGTCCATGAGAAAACATGAAATACAGAGAGGAGAGTGGGGATGTGGCTAATGAGCAACAACACTTGTATGCAGTCAGCTACATTACCACAGCCCCACATTACCACAGTCTGTCCAGTACGTCCTCTCTGTACTTCATGTCTTCTCATGAACTCCATTCCTACAGAGATTCAGGTTAAGAACTGTATTCAGGATCATAATTCCTGATAAGCATTGAAGAGGATGAGGCAGCTCTTTACCTCAGTGTTCTGAAGTAACTTGTCCTCCTGAGTGATTAGGACAGTTTTTGTGTGGACTAATAAGACGGTGCCCATGTTATTTCTCCTAAAGATTGCTCCCTAGACAAAAAGAACCACTATAGCTTCTAATTCCTGGAGAACCCCTTTCATTTTCACAAAATGAAAGGCTACGCACTTTTCTATTATACTTTCTGTACAAATTACTCACAGTTTTCATGATCTCTGAGTGTGTTAATTGAATGGGAGCTTTCATTGATCACTTCCTGAAGGTGGAAATCTGTTCTGATCATGAGATGATCACACATGTGAATGCCTTATTACAAGAGAACTTCACTGTAATAAGGCTGTATAATCATCAGATGATCGGAACAGATTTTAATTCCCAGGAAGATGAACATAAAGGTTTCTATTCAATGGATATAAGTAGAGATGTTGAAAACAATGAGGAATAGATACCTATAGTGTATTACTAAATTGCACAACTCTTAATCATGCAATGAATCAGCTTTCTTTGTTGAAACTGTAATACTCATTTATTTGTATGTCAAATAGCTGAACAGTTTTCAAATATTACGCATTTTGGTTGTCTGGCTTTTATTATCTTCAGAATAGGCCACCCACTAGCTGATCAGCGGGGTTCCGACACCACGCCAATGAGCTGTTCTGGTGTAGTCCTGGATGTCAGTGCTGGAAATACACAGCTTCACTGTAGACTTCAATGGCTCCATTCACTAGCCAGCTGACAGAGTTGGGTAGTTTTAGTGCCAGAACTACACAGCTGATAGGCAGGTATGTGGGGTGTCATACTCCGCTAATCAGCTAGTGATGGCCTGTCCTTAGTAAAAGCTGAACAACTCCTTTAATTCTAGCTATATAAGATATTTTTTAAGTATTATTTTTCGTATTATGATATTACTACCTTTTTATTAGTAGCATTAACCCTTTCCTGATTGCCCAACATAAACTTACGTTGGTGGCCGGGCATTTAAAAATGGCGCCCACTGGCACGTGGAGTGGGCGTCATAGCTGCCAGGTGTCTGCTGTTTCATACAGCAGACACCTGGCACTAATGTCTGTGACCAGTGCTGTAACAAAAACCCTTAAAACTGTGAAAACTGTGGTGGAATGATGTTTTTTTAAATAATTTCACCCCATTTAGAATTTGTTTCCTGCTTCCCATGACATGTCATGCAACCATATATGATGCCATTAGAAAGTGCATCTTGTCACGCAAAAAACAAGCCCTCATATGGCTATGTGAATGAAAAAATAAAAAAGTTATAGCTTTGGGAGGGCTGGGAGTAGAGATGAGCAAAGTTTTCAAAAAAGCGACTCAGTTGCTTCGCCAAATTTTTCTAAAGAATTTGCTTCAATCTGAATAAATTTGTCACTACGTTTTTAATTACGGTCTATCCCGGCCTACAGTTAGGGTGAGGCTACACTGCGACTTTTTGTAGCACGACTGACTTTAACTATTTAACAAAAGCTGCAGTACATATGAATGTATTCAGTTGAATGCAATCTTGTGGACTGAAGCTGTTATTCAATAGTTAAAATCAATCAGTTACGTTACAAAAAGTCGCAGCATAGCCCAGTCTTTAAACTTTAGGGAAAATGTATCCTGGTGTATATCACTATGCAATGCAGCAACATACATAGCTAGTCCTTTCTGGTAGTGAAACAGTTACTGTGTGTCTGAATGACAAGCAGGTCACATATATGGATGCGCGCTTCATCGTGCAGGCCACAAACATTTCTGGCTAACCCCTAGCTAAATAAAAAAAACATACAGCATCCTTCAGTAAAACAAAAAATAACAAATAATGTGCAAAACAAGTGGAACAAAATGGAGGCAGTGCCAATAAAGTAGTGGAGAAAAAAACTTTTAATCCATGTTATGGCAGTGCAAACACATGCGTTTGAATCACTTCTGTTAGATGTAGAATGACTGTATATCACTATTAGGCTTAGCTCACACTTCACTTACTTGGTCAGTTATTGTCAGCCCAAATCAGGTGCGGGTCAAAAGTACAGAACAGGTGCGCATCTATTCATGATACCCAATCCGAGAGTAGGCTTGGCTCCTGAATTTGCCTCACAATAAGTAATATAAATAACTGACCAAATAACAGAAGTGTGAACTCTGCCTTACAGGTCAATGTTAGGGTCAGGTCTAATTTGACTTTAACCGTGCAGTGGCCCAAAATTTAAGTAGTGGTGCCACGATAGTGGAAAGGGTGTCAACAGTGACGCAATGTTCACTATTTATTTTTCTGTTCTTCGAATCAATCAGAAGAACAGCCCAAAAAAGTGGATCCTGTTATTTGAGCATCCGCCTTCACGTGGTCAGTATTTGGTCAGAATTTGATCAGTATTTGTATGGCAAAAACAGGAGTGGGTCCAAAACAGAGTGTCAGGAATAAGGACCGCCTTATCCTTAGCTATTATAATGTTTGCAGTGATATTCTGTGTTTTATGGTTATATGTCGTAGTGTAACATATTTCAGTGTGATTTACATATATACGTATATATATATATATACAGTGTGTATTTATTTACCGTATTTTTCGCCCTATAAGATGCACCGGCCCATAAGACGCACCTAGGTTTTACAGGAGGACAATAAGAAAAAAATATTTTTCAGTAGACCTCAGCTCACAGCCCCAATCAGACCCCCAATAAGACCTCCGATCAGACCCCAATGTGAATAACCCCCAATCAGATCTCAGATAAGAGCCCCATGCCTCTCATCAGCATGCATTGCCTCATATATCAGCCCCCAATGCCTCCTATATCAGCCACTAATGCCTCCAATATCAGCCCTCATGCCTCCAATATCAGCCCCCATGTCTCCAATATCAGTCCCCCATGCCTCTATCAGCCCCCAATATGATCCCCCAATGCCTGTATCAGCCCCCAATATGAGCCCCCAATGCCTGTATCAGCCCCCAGCCACAGAGAATATAAAATAAATAAAGCACTTACCTCTCCTGCTCCTGGACACAGCCGCTTCTCTCCGCCCGCCCTCTGCTTCCTCCTCCTCCTTCGGCTGTGCTGTGATCTGACGCGCACAGTGTGAGGTCACAGAGCGCCCTCACGCTGTGCGCAGCCCTGCACAGCCAAGCGGAGGACCAGGAAGCGGTGAGTACAGCGCCTTCATCGCTTCCTGGTCCTCCGGTGCTAACTAGCGCTTCCATCATGGAAGCGCTCATTAGCATTCGCCCCATAAGACTCAGATACATTTTCCCCCACTTTTGAGGGGGGGAAATGCATCTAATAGGGCGAAAAATACGGTATTTGTATCTTCTGTATTACAAGACCTGCAGCCATGTTGGGGGTAATTGATTTATGAATTGGTTTAAGGCTGCATAGAAAGAGTCGAGCTGTCTGCCTCGTTCCTGGGAAACAGACAAACTGCTCCCTGGGAGGAAGTTAGCAAAGAAATGCTAACAAGTATGAGCCCATTTGCTGATCACACTTCAAGACAGGGGACTGCAGACTCTCTGGCCCCTTTTGTCAGCTGGGGGGTTCCTAACCAGAAGATGAACAATAATTTGTAGTCCTTCATAATTTGTTCAGGAGGGGGTGGATGTCTCCAGAATCCAGCTCATCATCTCTGGTATGATGGGGGCATCACATGGACACCAGACATTTTCCTAAAAGAAAGATCTCACCTTCTGAGCGTCCTGGAGGTGTCTCGCTTGATATGCTAGGACTCGGAATGGCGACATATGAATTATGAAAAAGGGCTGGGGACTGTATCTTCACCAGGTCAACTGGGAAAATATCTTTTGGATATTTTCACACCTGTTCCTTATATGGCCAGGGGGGCAGGCTGCATGTGTAATAAAGCTCAGCCCAGAGGGGCTGAGTCAAAGGTGTGAGGGAGAATCTCCCTCAAGCCTGCCCCTTGAGGAAAGACATAAAAATGTAATCCCTGGGATATTTCTGTGTAACAAAGTGGGAGATCCAATCGAACTTTTGGTTTGGTTTGTGCACCATTACTCTGCCCAAATCTCCTTGGAGAAAAGGACTTTTACCATGCAACTGCTAAGTATCACAACTTTCTATGTTTTCTCCTTTTTATTTTACAATTGTTTGCCATTTATGTATGTCTCTTGTTAATCCTTTTTTTAAACAAGTACTGTCCATTTTCCATACATTAAACCTAAAAGTTTGATGGTTTGTCTTGTAACATTAAGAACCTGTTAGCTCCATGAAGAGTGTGTGTGCAGTCTGAGGCTGTATGTTGTCTTTCTGTTAGGCTTACTACCGTGTCTGTTTACAAGTGGAACACTCAGGGGTGTCCTATCGTCCTTATAATGGGCAGGTGGTGGCGGCAAAAGTTAAGTGTTATTGCGTGGGTGTGCTTGCAGGCTTCAGGTGGCGATTTATGCTGGAGTTATGGCCCAGCACAGGGCGTAACAGCATGTGAGGGTGTGAGGTGAATCGGCCTGAAGGGCTTGGGCAACCCTTGTTACGTGACGTGGTGGGCTGGTCTGGTCCCCGATACGTGACACAGAGATAACATGTGATGGAAATATTTGCATGTTTTCTGTGTTTTGGACCCACTCCTGATTTTGGGTTCCAAATCATGTTCAAATTGTCACGGTGCGGTTCGCCGTGACAGTTATGGCCGTGTAGGCTGGCTGCATTCTCTTTTGCGTACTGGCTGCAGGCCATACCTGTGTATGCTGGTTGCTTTGTACTGCGTGCTGGCTGCGGTATCTAGCGTGTACCTTGCCCGCGAATGTGTGTTCTCCTCTTGTCTGTATCTCTGTGCAGTTCCTGTCACTGTTGCTGTGCTGGCTGGCTGCATGCGCTTTGTGTACTGGCTGTGGGTATTCCCATGTATGCTGGTTCTGCAATACGTGCTGGCTGTGGCCTCATGTGTGAACTGGGTCTGAGTGTGGATGCATTCTGTCTGTGTCACTGGTTGTTTGTGCTCTGGCGTACTGGCTGCGGGTTTCTCCCTGTATGTGGGTTGCCAGGGGCAACATCCAGTACTGCAGCCTGTGTTTGGTGTTTCTTGTTACCACTAGTCCTGATGGGGTTAACTTCCCCTGGTCTGTTCCTGGGTGTGGCTTATCAGGTGCCCTCCTTATACAGCTATTTCTACCTGTGAGCTGTGGGGCTTGGGGTCAGTTTATTTTATGTAGCACCTTGCTGCTCACCCAGGAGGTTCTGTCAGCCTCTGGTGCCTTCCAGGGTGTAACCCCCTGCTGCTGACCCAGGGAGTTTGTCATCTACCTTTGTTTGTGGTGTCACCTGGTAATGCATTGTTGTGTTTTGATGTTATATCCTTGTCTGATCTTTTGCACCTGTTCTGTGACCATTGCCATGTCTGTTCTTCTGTACCTGTCCTGTGGCGATGTTGTCATCCTTGACCATGCCTGTTCTCCTGTATCTGTATCTGCCTGGATCCACTCTGTTCCATGTCTAGCCTAGCAGTGCTCTAACTGCGTCTGATCCTGTCCTATGTCTAGCCTGGCAGTGCTTACTGCTTCTGAGTCTGTTCTATGTCCAGTTTGGCAGTGCCTACTGCTTCTGTTCTAGTCTGATCCTTGTCTGTCCTGCAGGGCCTTACTGCTTCTGTTCTGGTGTTTGTCCTGCCTTCGTGAGAGGGATCCTGAGTTCTCCGGAGGGAGGATCTCTGTGCAGGTCTGCCTGAGACCGCCATGCTTCCATTCCGTTTGGGGTCCAGGCATCTGCTTCTGTTCTGGTTCCCATTTGTCTTGCTGTCTTGCTCCATGTCCTGTGTTTGCTTGGGTTCCAGTTCTGTTGTCTGTGGTTCTATTGTCTTGCACCAGCTTGGTTCTCCGCAGTTAGGGGCTTAGTATACCGGGACTTTCCTGGAGGTGCGAGCTGTGAGCCCTCGGCCCAGTTCATACCCACCACCAGGGGCTCTGTGAAGAAAGTGGCTCACTGGTTCTCTGCCCTCTGGGTTTTGCTCTGGTCTTCCACTGCACTTGGTTCTGTGGTAGTACTACCATCTTTGCTTACCTGCTTTACTGTCATGTCCCTTTATTACATGGTAATAAAGTACTCTCTTGGTCCCTGGTCTGTTCTGCCTGTGTCCTGTTCGCTTGATGTCCCAGAGGTCTGCCTTGGGCTCCCGGCACGTGACACAAATCCTGATACAAAATCCTGAAACAAAATGTGATAGAGGTCTCATGCTCAATTTATATGCGTTTTGGCCATTTGCCTTTTGAAATCAGCTTTATAGATGGAAAAGGAGTCCTGCATGCAGGACCTTAATGGCCTCTATCACACGGTCAGTATTTGATCAGTTTTTGCATCAGTATTTGATCAGTGTTGTAAGGCAAAAACAGGAGTGGATCCGAAACAGAGATGTGATAGAAATATTTGCATGTCTTCTGTGTTTTGGACCCACTCCTGCTCTTGGCTTCTAAATCATGATCAAATCATGATGCAAAATACTGACCATGTGATAGAGGCCTTCTGGATGTTCAAATGACAGGACCCATTTTTTTGTTATTTTTCTGTTCTTCTGATGTCAGTGATGTCAACATGGCTAAACAGGGACACTAATGGCCCCATAATAGACTGATGAGGATGGCAATAGCATGAAGAGTCAAAATAGTTACCATGTAACAGAGTGGGGAGGGTGGCAAGAGCATAAAGAGTCACAATAGTTGCCCCTGCATCTGGGGTGACAAGGTGCAGTCCAGGTATGCCACACCTGCTGGCTGAGGTTCTGCTACATGTCCTGCTGCCGGGTGGTTTCTTCATTAGGCAGGTGAAGAAAATTGCTCATCAGAAAATCAAAACTAAGTTGCTAATGATGGAACTGGTGCTGCTTCTGCCCCCCACCCCAGCAGTCATGGCAGTAGAGTGTGAGCTAAGAGGGTCCCCCTGCTTAGACCTTCGTAGGCAGCAACCAACCGACTGCGAAGGTTGTCTCTATAGTAGTTGAGTTTTTTATCCCTCACAGATGATGTAAAAAAGGCCCCCATTTTGAACTAGTAGCGAGGGTTTAACATTGTGGAGATCCAGTAGTCATCCCTGTCACTATGCAAGCAACTTAGCATGCATTTATGCAAGGGACTCAAAGGGACTAAATGCCTCCATCTCCACTGCATACTGCCACGGTCTATCTGAGTCATCTGCTTCATCGTCGCCCTCTAGTGCTTCCTACTCCTCTCCTGTCACTTGGGCAGATAAACCACCTAGGTCTGTATAGAATTCCTTGGCGTTTGTCCTCCTCCTCATCCTCCTGTAGGGGTCATGTCTTCTGTCCCCTCGCCAGTCAGATTTATCAGCATCCCTTCCAGGACGTGAAGGAGTGGAATAACATCATTCATCCCATAGTCCTGGCGACTGACAAATAAAGTGGCCTCCTCAAAGGACCTGAGCAAATGGCAGGTGTCACGCATGAGCTGCCACTGTCTAACGTCAAAGTTACAATGGGGAGTTGTCCCGTCTGTCTGCATCATCAAGAAATGATCGCAAATTTGCGCTGCTCATACAGTCGGTCCAACATGTGGAGGGTGGAGTTCCAATGTGTGGAAATGTTGCATAGGAGGCTGACCAGGTGCAGAATCATGTGACAATGCCGTGCTTTGCATAGGTGGTATTCTGGAGGACCACTCTGAACTATGCCTACAGTGGAGGCTGAAGACAAGAAGGAGGATGAGGAGGCAGAGGAGGACATTGGCACAGAAATCCCATGATTTAAACGCGGAGGCGGCATTGCCATCACCTGGCCAAGTTGCTGGTGTGCCTGGGCTGGAACCACATTTACCCAGTGGGCTATAAATGATATATATTTTCCTTGACCATAGTTATAGCTCCACACATCAGCGCTGACATGAACTGTACCAGACACTAACAGGCTCAAGGGCTAACCCACCTTCTGCTCAACATACAATGGGGGAAAAAAGTATTTAGTCAGCCACCAATTGTGCAAGTTCTCCAACTTAAAAAGATGAAAGTGGCCTGTAATTGACATCATAGGTAGACCTCAACTATGAGAGAGAAAATGAGAAAACAAATCACATTGTCTGATTTTTAAAGAATTTATTTGCAAAT
The DNA here is from genome assembly GCA_900303285.1 of Rhinella marina. Lineage (NCBI taxonomy): Eukaryota > Metazoa > Chordata > Amphibia > Anura > Bufonidae > Rhinella > Rhinella marina. Next base: position 170,772 of record ONZH01005202.1, read on the forward strand.
TATGGTGGAAAATAAGTATTTGGTCACCTAAAAAAAGCAAGATTTCTGGCTCTCACAGACCTGTAACTTCTTCTTTAAGAGGCTACTTTGTCCTCCATGCATTACCTGTAGTAATGGCACCTGTTTGAACTTGTTATCAGTATAAAAGACACCTGTCCACAACCTCAAACAGTCACACTCCAAACTCCACTATGGTGAAGACCAAAGAGCTGTCGAAGGACACCAGAAACAAAATTGTAGACCTGCACCAGGCTGAGAAGACTGAATATGCAATAGGCAAGCAGCTTGGTGTGAGGAAATCAACTGTGGGAGCCATAATTACAAAATGGAAGACATACAAGACCACTGATAATCTCCCTTGATCATGGGCTCCACGCAAGTTCTCACCTCGTGGGGTCAAAATGATCACAAGAACTGTGAGCAAAAATTCCAGAGCCACACAGGGGGACCTAGTGAATGACCTGCAGAAAGCTGGGACCAATGTAACGAAGGCTACTGTCAGTAACACACTACGCCACCAGGGACTCAGATCCTGCAGTGCCAGACGTGTCCCCTTGCTTAAGCCAATACATATCCGGGCCCGTCTGAAGTTTGCTAGAGAGCATTTGGATGTTCCAGAAGAGTACTGGGAGAATGTCATATGGTCAGATGAAACCAAAATAGAACTGTTTGGTAGAAATACAACTCGTCGTGTTTGGAGGAGAGTGAATGCTGAGTTGTATCCAAAGAACACCATACCTACTGTGAAGCATAGGGGTGGCAACATCATGCTTTGGGACTGTTTCTCTGCAAAGGGACCAGGACGACTAATCCGTGTACATAAAAGAATGAATGGGGCCATGTATCGTGAGATTTTGAGTGCAAACCTCCTTCCATCAGCAAGGGCATTGAAGATGAAACGTGGATGGGTCTTTCAGCATGACAATGATCCCAAGCACACCACCAGGGCAACGAAGGAGTGGCTTCGTAAGAAGCATTTCAAAGTCCTGGAGTGGCCTAGCCAGTCTCCAGATCTCAACCCCATAGAAAAACCTTGGAGGGAGTTAAAAGTCCGTGTGGCCCAGCGACAGCCCCAAAACATCACTGATCTGCATGGAGGAATGGGCCAACATACCAGCAACAGTGTGTGCCAACCTTGTGAAGACTTACAGAAAACGTTTGATCTCTGTCATTGCCAACAAAGGATATATAACAAAGTATTGAGATGAACTTTGTTATTGACCAAATACTTATTTTCCACCATAATTTGCAAATAAATTCTTTAAAAAAATCAGACAATGTGATTTTCTGAATTTGTTTTCTCATTTTGTCTCCCATAGTTGAGGTCTACCTATGATGTCAATTACAGGCCTCTCTCATCTTTTTAAGTGGGAGAACTTGCACAATTGGTGGCTGACTAAATACTTTTTTCCCCCCAATTTATGTATACGGGGCTGGTACAACTTTTTTAGAGAAGTAACAAGCTATCAATTCTCTGAAATATTTAGAATCCAAAATACGCGTGCACGTTCAGCTTCTGCGCCGTTGGAGTGCACGCATACAGTTGTCTCTTTGCTGTTACCTCGGTGATCGATTGCAAGCAAAACACGTAATGAGTTGTAGGAGGAGCATTAGGAGCTGTAGACTAAGGGAAGGAACATCATCCTTCTGATGAGGTTGAGGAGCCCTGACTGCTGGAGGCGTACAGGACACTAGGAGATGCAGCAGTTGCTGCATCAGGCTGTATCACTAGATTAGTGCCACGGTTTTCTTAGGCCACTTTATGGTGACACTCCATGTTTTGACACAGGGCCGTGGTGCCAACATTAGCACCCTGACCATGCTTCACCTTATGCCCTCATATTCTAGATACCGCCACATTAACATCCTCAAGCAACTTGATAACAAATTCTGACACTGCTGAGTATGGCATTTTACCCCCACCACTCCATGCTGACTGCCTACCGCTGCCTTTATGAACCACTAATTGTTTTCTGACAGGTATTCTTCTGAGTAGCAGATGGTCTACCCCAGGTACGTTTGGCTTCAGATCTCCCACTGCTTCCACCCTGCTGGCTCATTGGCACACTGCCACCCTGCTGCTGTCTCACAGGCCTGCTGCCACCCTCACCCCCTGATGATGATAATGCACCCTCTTCACCAGGCTCACATGTGCAATAGGCTACCTCATCATCCACTAATGTCTGTTCGTTACTTATGTCACCCTCACAAGTTTCATGGCCACGTCCCTGACTGCTCATAACACGTTCTCCCACCTAACTGTAATCATCGCTAGTTGCACACCTAAGGGTGCTGCGGACCTCTCCTCCAAGTCTGTGCTGGTCTTGTAGCTGCTGACTGTGACCACTAAGCGCATCCTCGCTGAAAAGAGGAGTATGCGTTACTTACTGAGCAGAAAGACCAGCAAAAGAAAGAGGCAATTGAAGGACAGGTGAGGGCACAGAGGTTGTTCCTGGGCTATGCCAAGAAAGTATGTGTATCTGTTGTTAAATGAGATGATGTTGAAGAGCGAGTGAACCATTCTAGTGCAGCTAACATTGGCAACTATGGCCTGTTGCTGCGGCTTTTGTGAGCACCACCCCTTATTCTGTGGCTACTAATGCCGGCTACAGCAACATTTTTGCCACTTCCGTTCCTTTTGAGGGCCCAGGCAAATGTCTGTTGGCCATAGTGTATAGTAACTGAATCAGTAATGTAACAGATGAAGTATGAATGGCGCAGCAGATAGACCAGAAAAACGTGCCTATACAGTGATTCCTCAAGATGCAATATTTTCAACATACAATTGTCTTTTCAGGGCTTCAGGTCTTTTCAGGGGTTAAAAGCAGACTCAACATACAATGTTTCAGACTCCGATCTAACCAATCAAGGTCACTTCTCTGGTAAAAAAGCTGGATTAGTTGCTAGTTAGCAGCTATTCCTGACTGTTATATATAAGGACTTGTTTTAATCCGTCTTAGTGATCTGCTTATTTTTCTTAAATCTTCATTTTCTCTTATCTTGGATGACATTTTAAGGCTTTGGAACCGATTACTCAACTTACAATGGTTTCAACATACAATGGTTGTCCAATTAATATTGTAACTTGAGGGACCACTGTATATTACACCTCCTGTTGACAATGAGTCTGATGCACAGTACGTCTATGTATAACTAAACAGATTAATTATAAATGGCGCAGCAGATGAAGTAGGTACATGTGCCTATATATTAGACTGGCTGTTGAGACTAAGTCTGATGCACAGTCAGTCTATGTACAACAGAACAGATTAAGAATGAATGGCACAGACGTGGAACAAGATGCACAGGGCGATGACACCAGCTGATTTGGATTGAATTCAATTCCTTTTTACTTTGATTTGCTCAACACTAGCTGGAAGTAAAAAACAAAAATGAAAAAAAATTTAAATTTCCAGGTCATTAAAGGATTAAAGGGCACCTGTCAGCAGATTTGTACCTATGAAACTGACTGACCTGTTACACTTGGCAGCTGAAGGCATCTGTGTTGGTTCCATGTACATATGTGCCCCCATTGCTGAGAAAAATGAAGTTTTAATATGCAAATTAGCCTCTAGGAGCAACAGGGGTGTTGTCGTTACACCTAGAGGCTCTGATTTCTATGCATCTGCTGCGCCCTCTCCACTTTGATTGACAGGACCATGTGTGATGACATGTTCACTGCCTGGTCCTGTCAATCAAAGTGGACAGGGCATGGCAGTTGCAGAGAGAGCAGAGCCTCTAGGTGTAACATCAACACCCCCAATGCTCCTAGAGGCTCCTTTGCATATATGAAAAGTTTATTTTTCTTACAGGTATAAATCTGCTGACAAATGCCCTTTAATAACATTAACGAAACTTGTCCTGAACTGAGAATGAGTTTCTAAGCATTTCGAACAGAGCCTTAAAGGGTAAAGACATTGGTGGCATATCACTAGGATTTGCCACCAATGTCAGATAGGTGCAGGTCCCGCACTGAGACTCGCATCTATTTCCAGAACAGGATGCCTGAAGTGAGAAGAGAGCAGCCACGCTTTCTTGGTTGCTCTCTATTTATTTCTATGGGACTACCAAAATTAGCCAAGCACTAATTTGGCTACCTCCGGCGGTTCCGTAGAAGTGAATATGGCAGTGGCTGTGCTTGCATGACTATGGCTGTCATAGAAATGAATGGAGAGCATGCCGTTCATGCAGAGTGTGCTCTCCTTTCTGGGTCCCACCTCTAAGACTGACTTTGATGACATATCCTAGTGATACTCCATGAATGTCTGAGATGACACAACCCCTTTAATTACAGACTTGCTATATCTACCTCTAACAAGCAAAACCTATATTATGTCCAGGTATCAATCAGGGAAGCCATTGTGAAAATGACTTGTCTTAGGATTTGCATGCACTGGATACATTACTATGGGTTAACAGAAGGGCACAGTGAAGTCACCTGGGTCTACAGTATTTCAATGTGTTGATGGATAGGTCTCAATGAAACGTGAATTAATAGCACTCTAAGGAAAAGGCCACAACCTGACCTTCTGCAGCTGCGCTCAGTACAATAATGGGAACAGAACATGCCTGGAATTATAGTGACCGGTCAGCTGATTCCATGACAGCTGTGCTTCCTGCATATCATGCTCTAGTGCGTTGGCATATGATGACATAATAACTTTCATTGTCTGAGAGTTTTAAGGTATAAGGAAATCATATCACATTTTGATTCCCTGTCAATTAATAAAAACTCATTCAAGACCTGAAATTTAGTATGCTTATTTCACCCACTACATATTAGATATCTCCAGCTCATGATACCATAATTATGGGAGAATTATGGTTTCAGGAAATACATTTTCATGTGATCTCTGATCATTATATTGTGACTAAGGCCTATTTCACACACAGGGGCGCATCTTTAATGAGGCAAAGTGAGGCAGCGCCATCTAGGGGAAAGTTGGGGCGGTGATGTTCAACAGGACTTCACAGTGACAATGCAGTACTCTATGTCACTGTGCTAGAAGAACAGCCTCTCCCTCATCCTTCCTGGCAGCTGCCTGGCTCTGGCTGCATTTTACAAAGCACAGCCAGCTGATTACATCCAGAGAGGCAGGCGGCGCTCGGTAATCGCTGCTCTGTTACTCACTAAAAAGACTTGCCTAGGTCACAATGTGTCGGTGTGCCACACTGACCATGCGGTGCACTGCTTTGAGGCGCGGGGCGGCACATCCTAAGCTGCCTGCATCTTAGAGAGTTACAGTTTGACAAGCGCTCGCTGCCCTCAGTGGTCTATCCTTCTGTCATGCTGTGGCGGCTTGTGGCATGAGGAAGAGCTGAGGAGGTGAGCTCAGCCTCTGCTAAATCTCTATGGTACACCAGTCACGCTGAGCTGGTAGGTGATGCCTGTAGCTCCGCCATCCATCTCCTCCTCAGGATCCTGCCAGTGCAGCACCCAGGCTCAGAGTAGGTGCTTAAAGTGTGAAGGGCCTGTATCAACCTAGGAGTAACAAGTGACAACTGGATGCTTTCTGTGTCCCCACTGTCCCAGTTTGCCCGTGACTGGTATTTTTTCTTTTTTACCCCAGCCCCCCTTTGTCCTCCAAAATTCATATGGTTGAGTGATTGTAGCCTTAGAAGTATATTAAATGGTCATCATAGGCTAGTTTCTCCCACTGATTAGACATGGAAAGATGCCAACTCCAGGCAGAACATTTGCAACACCCAGCAAGTACTGGGTATTTTTGTACTGGCACATATTATAAAGGGGCATTTTTGTACTGCCAAACATTATTGTAACAGCGGCGGCTCTGCGCCGCTGTTCACCTGCTTATCGCCATGGTCCTGGGCGCCGTGTTCAGCGGTGATCTGCTGCCTGTGCTTCCCCATTTACCGCTGCAGTCCTGGGTTCTGTCCTTGCAGGTATTGTTTGTTTAGGAATCCACTCCACAGTTTTCCTTCAGTCCTGGCCAAAGCATGCTTGCTGCTTCTTCCCTGCAGCTCTTCCTTAAGGGCTGGCACGTGTCACTTCCTGTGCTTTATGGGTCAGATCATGTGACCTCGCTGACCAATCCTAGCCCACCTGCATGTATATAAGTGGCTCAGCCCCCTTCCCAGATACCTCAGTGTCAAGGTCCTTGTGCCCTGCAAAAGTTGCTGATTTATCTGCTTTTGTTTCTGTGTACCTGACCCGTGCTTGTGTTCCTGGACTCAGCTACCTGTTTGATCCCTGTCTGCTTGCCTTGACTCTCCTGTTGCCGACCTGGACTGCCTGATCTGTACCTGTGGCACCTGCCCTGACCTATTGCTTGTTTGACATCGCCTCTGCCTTATCCTTTAGTCCTGCGCTGTTGCTCCCGGTTACGACTTGGCCCGCTACTACGTCTGTGCCACTGGTACCTTGCTCGGTACCTCCTGGTCCACCTGGACCAGCTGCCTCGTGTGCCAATCCTCCTCAACAGGTAGCGACCTGGTGTTCCTCTTGGGAAAGCCTATCCCCACCACCAGGGATACTGTGAAGAACGAGGGGTTCACATAGACAACGCCCTTAGAGGAGGTAGGACATGTGGCACGGTGGGTTCACACCTGCTGGTTCGTGACAATTATAATGGTATTTTTTCTACTTGCACACATTATAGGGGATCATGTTTTCTATTGGCACATATTATAAGGGGAATTAAGAGTGGGGGCATTATAATGGGCTTTATTACTACTGGGGGACTCTGGGGAGCATGACTATTAGAATGGACACTGTTGGTGCATTAGCACAATTATTTTTGACTGACAGTATGTTTATGACACTACTAGTATCGGGGACACTATTTTCTAGGTGCAGTTATTTCTGAATGCAAATAATAATTGAAGGGGTTACTATCTGCATGGTACTAGTATTTTCAGGTTTCTGCAGTATAGTATTGGGGAGCACAGCAGGCAGAGTATTGGGAGTGGCAGGATGGGGTGTTGAGAAGGTGGGAGGATGATGGAAAAGTAGGAAACTAAGATGTCTGTTTGTCAAACTCTGCAGAAACAAGAAATAGGCCAGCGGGCATACCAGTACCATTCGGCAATGTCAGATCAAGAGAGCTCCAGCAGGCTGTTCTCTGCTGGAACTCCTACCAGCAGTGTAAAACTAGCCATGATTGTACATTTGTATTTTCTGTTCAGAGTAGATCTTCACACCTACTATAATTACCAGGAAACACAAAAACTGTTGAGGCAGGATGTAGGATATGCATGGCAGTCCGAGCAGTGGAAGTAACGTCATCTTGGCAGATACTGTATTATGAACCATTTTCCAAAGAGGCCAATGAAGAGTAAACCGAAAATAGTAATGCTGTTCTGGGAGTGTTTTCGGTATGTTCTACATTCAGTAGGCTGCTGTTCAAAAAAAATATTTTTTTTGGTTATGTGCCTGAAACCATTCATTCTCAACTGCAGGACCTTATCTGGAAATGTAATTGGTTTTGGAAGAGAAAGCGATACATTCTGACTTTCCAAAAAGGTAGGTTAATTTGCTACGCTTCAGTGCAACACTCTTGTATACCTGCCACAAATACTTTGCCAAGCTTCATGGTTTACATGAACATAAAATCACTGTGTGTGCAAAACAATTGTAATTCAAAGACAAAACTCCTCATATTGCTCCATGATAGCTTACCCTATGATCCATGGTGCACCTGCTATAGATGCAGACCACACCACTGATATTAGCCTGTAGCATATAAATCTCAATTGTGGGAAATAGAGGGCTAATGATAACAGAGTTTTCCGGATGGAAATATTGATGATCAGCTGTTTGAAGAGGCTGCTGCACTGCGGCCCCCTCACAGTATACCAAGCACAGAACATTTCACTGGTTAGCAGTGGTGCTCGGTATTGTAGCCCAGACACATTCACTTGGGTGGACTGAGCTGTGCCTAGGCCATGTGACTGAAGAACGTGCCGTCTCTGGCCTAGGAAGAAGTTATGGCACTCACTGGAGTGCAGCAACCTCTACAGACAATCGGTCAGACCCCCACCTATTGGATATTGAGAATAAATCATCAATATTAAACTCCGGGTAAACCCCTTTAATCTGAAAACTGGGGTACTCACCCTAATTGTCATGTCACAAAGATGTTGCTTCAGCCTAGGGCCAGGAATGCCACATCTAGAAGTCCTGCAAATGCCACCTGCCATCTCTGCATCACCACAGATTTCTCCAGCAACTAATATCTATATTTTGCCCCCAGACACACTGCTGACCATGAAAACTGTGCCTGGGACCATTGCAGGAGCAAGATCTGCCCTGTCACAGTACTACCAACAAGGTAAAGTTGAAGATATGACACTTTGATACAATGTAAAGTAGTCAGTTTACAGCTTGTATAACAGTGTAAATTTGGTGTGCCCTCAAATTTACATCAATGTTTAAACCACTGGCAACAAAAGTGAGTACACCCCTAAGTGAAAATGGTCAAATTGTGCCCAATTTTCCCTCCCCGGTGTCATGTGACTCGTTAGTGTTACAAAGGCTCAGGTGTGAATGGGGAGCAGGTGTGTTAAATTTGATGTTATCGCTCTCGTCACTGGAAGTTCAAAATGGCACCTCCTGACAAAGAACTTTCTGAGGATCTGAAAAAAAGAATTGTTGCTCTACATAAAGATTGCCTAGGCTATAATAAGATTTCCAACACCTTGAAACTGAGCTGTAGCACTGTGGCCAAGACCATACAGTGGTTTAACAAGACAGGTTCCACTCAGAACAGGCCTCCCCATGGTCGACTAAAGAAGTTGAGTGTACGTGCTCAAAGTCATAATTGCTGCAGAGCTTAAAGGGGTGGCAGGTCAGCCTGCCAGTGCTCAGACCATATGCCGCACACTGCATTAAATTGGTCTGCATGGCTGTGATCCCAGAAGGAAGCTTCTTCTAAAGATGATGCACAAGAAAACCTTGAAAAAGTACTCATACTACATTTTTCATGTTATACCCACAAACCTAAATGTATAAAGTAGCAAGTATTTGTGAAGTGAAAAGAAAATCATACATTGTTTTCAAAATATTTAATAAAGAAACACCAAAAAGTATTGCATGCACTTGTATTCAGCCACTCTGTACTGTGATACCCCTAAATAATTGCCTTCATAAGTCACCTAATTAGTAAATAGAGTTCACCTGTATGTAATCTATTCTCAATATACCAACAGCTGTTCTGTGAAGGCCTGAGAACCAAGGAACACACCAGACAGGTCAGGGATAAAGTTGTGGAGAAGTGTTAGGCAGGGTTAGGTTATAAAAAGTATCCCACGCTCTGAATATCTCATGGAGCACTATTCAATCTATCATCTGAAAATGGAAGGAGTATTGCACAACTGCAAACCTACTAATACATGACCGTCCACCTAAACTGACAGCCCAGGCAAGCAGAACACTTATTAGAGAAGCAGCCAAGAGTCCCCTGATCACTCTGAAGGAGCAGCAGAGATCCACAGCTCAGGTGGAGGAATGCGTCGACAGGACAACTATTAGTCGTGTTCTCCACAAATCTGCCCTTTGTGGAGTTACAAGAAGAAAACCATTTTGAAAGCAAGCCGTAGAGGACACAGCAAACATGTGGGAGAAAGTGATCTGGTCATATCAGACTAAAGTAGAACTTTTTGGCTTAAATTCAAAACACTTATGTGTGGCAAAAAACTAAAAATGCACATCACCCTGAACATACCTTCCCCTACGTGAACCGTGGTGGTGGCAGCATCATACTGTAGGGATACTTTTCTTTAGCAGGGACAGGGTAGCTGTTCAGAGTTGATGGGAAGATGGATAGAGCTAAATACAGAGCAATCCTGGAGGAAAAGCTGGTAGAGGCTGCAAAAGACTTGCTATTGGGGCAGAGGTTCACCTTCCTGCAGGACAACAACCCTAAACATGTGTTAGAATGGCCAAGTCAAAGTCCAGGCCTAAATCCCATTGAGAATCAGTGGCAAGACTTGAAAATTGCTGTTCACAGATGCTCTCCATCCAATCTGACCAGATTCAGCTATTATGCAAAGAAAAATGGCCAAAATGTCAGCATCTAGATGTGCAAAGCTAGTAGATACATACCCCAAAAGACTTGCAACCGTAATTGCAGGAAAAGGTGGCTCTACAAAGTATTAACCCAGGGGGCCTGAATAGAAATGCACGCCACACTTTACAGATTTTTATTTATAAAAATTTTTGAAAACCATGGATCATTTTCTTTTGACTTCACACAAATTTGCTAGTTTGTGTTGGCCTATCACATAAAATCCAAATAAAATACGTTTACGTTTGTGGGTGTAATAAAAAACTAATTGCATCTGCGTAGAAAAAAATGAAACAATGAACACAATTAACAAACTGATTGAACTTGCATATAAAACCATCATTTTTTTTCCCTGAATAGACTGATTTATTCCATATCACTCATGTTAAGTAAGCCTAAAACTTCCTAAAAGGAAATGTTTTTAAACACTATAACATGGTAACATCTAAAAAACAGAAAAAAATAGAATTTTTTTGGCCCATGGAACAGGCCTCCAGAGGATCTTTTGTGGACATACATGAATAAATTAGTGTTTGCTTTGGGTTTGACTGGACACCTTTAGTAATAATAAAATATTTATGGTACAGTTTTCATTTTTAATCTGTTGACATTTATATTTTTGAGTCTTAACAATAACCTGCCCTTCCAAAAGAGAATTTTCTTCAGCTAAATTTTACAGACATTTCATTTCAGAGAAACAATCTTCAGGGATTTTTTTCTTCTTCGATCCAAAAGAAATGAGGGAGTATTAGTGAAAAATTCCTGCAGGCTTACATATAGGCAAAGCACATAATTGACAGAGTGAAACTGAGTGATAAGTAACAATGTTACATAAAAGAAATTTAATTAAAACCATGCGCTACATAAGGCTGAGCTGGCAAAGGAAAAGTGTAAGAAGAGAAAAAGAAAACAGTGAAGGAATTGCAGTGATTCTCCAGGAATGTTGTGATTCAATGCATATGTTTTGGATATATGACATCCCAACATGGTACTAAGTTTTCCTCGTATGCGGACAAGGGTACTGGCTGTATTATTTGGGTAATTGCATGTGTTATTTGATGCAAAATACAAATGAACCATGGCCCATCAAGACAGATGGATTACATGGAGCATATTTTAATACTGTAAAATGTTATATTTAGGTGTATATTTATCCAGTCGAAATACATGGAGAAGTCAAGAATATAAACTAAAAGGGAAATCAGTAGTATATGAAGGACCAAGCCATTTTTGGCCTTCAAGACCACACAAAACTTTTGGACTTTTCAAATTGTCATTCCATAACTTTTCTGTTTGCCTCAATGCACTGTCCAGCCTAAAACCGGACTGTCCGGCCTAAAAGCGGACGTCTGGCCACCCTAACATCAGCCTGCCCCTAGGGTGGGCAGAGGTCGGTTTTAGGCTGGACATTCCAGCTTTCAGACTCCCTGTCCCCCGTCATGCACAGGGCCTGGACGGACACAGTGATGTCTTTTTGAACAGCTCACTCTCAGACAGCAGCACTGTGCAGTCTGATCATGATCTGCAGGGAGAAAGTCACCCTCGCTTTCACCCCTGCAGCTGACAGAAGTTGATTTTTACCTTCATTTTTTCAATCCCCATCAGCTGCTGAGTGGAAGGGGCGTGGCCTGATCGAGTCGGGGGCTTCTTTTGAGGGTGGCCTGAATTACAGGTCGATGCCATGGTAATTTATGAGGAAACACAGTGGGTAGCAGTGGAAGAAAACATCTTTTATTACTACTGAACGGTAAATATGTGACATTTACATTATATTAGGTAATGATTGATGATGAATTAGTCTAAAACTTAAGTTATATTTATGGTAACTGGAATACTCCTTTAACAATGTCATCCACAGCACTCTGCCCCTTTAAAGATGACCTACAGCAGTGAGGAAAATTGGCTGGGTTGTTATGCAAACCTGGTGTGAAACTCTGTGTGTGTGTGTGTGGAGACTAACTGCCTGCAAGCTTCTATTGGCTGATAAGGGTCATGTGACCAGGCTTCTATTGGCTAATGCATTTTTTGGGGAATATCTCAGGAACAGTAAATCCTGGAGAGCTGAGATCCATTCTAAAACCTTCCCGGACACATGATGTACCTGTGTGCCAAATTTCGTTATTGTAGCTGCAACGGTACAGATTCCTTTAGCGGACATACATACATAAATTCAGCTTTATATATTAGATGTAGTGGGAAGCTGGAAAAAAAATTCCAAATGGTGCAGAATTAGAAAACAAAATCACAATTTTGCCAGTTTTATGTTTTGTTTTTACGGCATTCACTATGAGGTAAAACAGATCAGTGCCCTTCATTCTCTGGGTCAGTACGATTATGATAACATAACATTTATATTATATGTTTTTTTTTTAATTCAGATTGTTTTTATTGAGTTTTTTGCATAATAAAAGTACAACTTTTTTGTGTTTTAATACTGAAAAATTCTGACCCCCCCATAACTTTTTTTAAATATGTCTATGGAGCTGTTTGAGGGCTTATTTTTTTGCGGGACGAGCGGTAGGTTTTATTGATAACATATAGAATGTGTATGACTTTTTGATCACTTTTTATTCTTTTTGAAGTGATGAAAAAAATGGCGAATTGGCCATTATGATTTTTTTTTTTTATTATGTTTGTTTGTTGCGAAAAGCCTACTGGAGGCTCTGATACCTTTCACAGGTATATTCTTATGTAGGCCTGCGGGTGACAGCACTATATTGCAATATACTGAAACTTCTATTTTTCAATGGATTTATTTCCATTGATAAATAAAAGTGGCAATCTGATGGTAGGAAAAAAAAAAAATCAAAATGGCTGAGTTGCCATTTTTGGTCCCTCCACCTCCCCAAAAAATTGAATAGAAAGTGATCAAAAAGTCATACACACTCCAAAATGATATCAATAAAAACACACATCGTCTCGCAAAAAATGAGCCCTAACTAAAATTGAGCGAACTTGCTATTTGCAAGTTCGGCATTCGGGTTCTGGTTATCTAAGAATCCTGTTTTGGATTCCATTACCACGGACCATAACGGAATTGTAACATGTTATGGCGATGAAAAGAAAAAAATATTTTTTGCCCAAATTTTTTTTTCAGCATTAAAACACAAGAGAAACATTATAAATATGGTATTGTAATCGTACTGATCTGTAGATCAAAGCCAATAAAACTGGAAGAATGCGTTTTTTTTTCCCAATTACAGTTGGATTTTTTCCAGCTTATCATTACATTTATGCATTATTAAATGTCGCCAATAGAAAGTACAATTTTTCCCACAAAAAACAAGTTCTCATTCAGGTATATGAATGAAGAAACAAAAAAGTTATAGCTCTGGGAAGGCAGGGAGTAAAAAACAAAGATGCAAAAAGGGAAAATCGCCATGTCAGGAAGGGGTTCAAGCAGTAAAACAAAATAAAAACTATACAAATTTGGTATCATCGTAATACCGTATCTTCTGTCAGAAGAGGTTGTAATGGTGAACCCACTAAAAGAGTTCAAGAGGGGCCTGGATGTATTTCTGGAGGGTAATAATATTACAGGCTATAGTTACTAGAGAGAGGTCGTTGATCCAGGGAGTTATTCAGATTGGAGTCAGAAAGGATTTTTTCCCCTAAAATGAAGAAAATGTGCTTCTACTTCTGGATTAACTACAATATTAATAGGCTGAACTGGATGGACATAAAGCTTTTTCAGCCTTACAATTTGTTACTTTGCTGATTCAATAACTCCAAAATTCCAAACCTCTTCTGGCGTTAAAGGAGTTGGCCACATTCTGGCTACTTGTGACCAATGTGTAGGTAAGATGACTATATGGCACTTACTAATTTAGCCTTTGTTGATATTCTGCTGCTAGATTTCATAAGCTATATCCCCTTGTTAGGCAAATCTTCTGTGCTGTCCACATAGAGGTACTGTCCATAAGATGGCCGCTGATGGAGGGTCATGTGACCAGAAAATCATCCTGCTTCCTCCACTCACAAAAACTAAACTCCCAATAGTGCAAGTGTAGATGTCAGGTGCAGTGTATTTGAATGGAGGAGACTGAGTGATTTGCAAATGTTGCTAAACAGTAGAAAAATGTACCACAACTAGAGATGAGCGAATCATCAAAAATTTGCTTCTGCAAATAATCGACAAATTTATGACAAGATTCGTTCTTAATGCAAATTTATTCAGTCGAATTTGCTTTAAAATATAATCGTTGTTTTGCGAACATTACTGCACAAATTACGAACATACAGTTGTTGTTAAAAGTAAGCTACTGAACTGAATGCGTAAGCATTAGTGTACAAAGTGCATACGAATACTTAGCGTACAATTGACTCGTGATCAGGGCCGATTCTAGCTCATTTGCTGCCTGAGGCAAAAATTTAAGTGGCGCCACCACCCCCCCATTAAAAAATAGTATGAAAGTCAAGTAACCACCGAACTCCAAGACTGTCCTGCCAGATCTGGGGCAGTACAAGTACAGATAATATAGTAGATATTCCCTGCAGTCCTATGTAACAACACAGGTAGCACAATGATAAATCTCTGAGTACAGAATACGAGATGTTACCTGCAGTCCTATGTAACAGCACAGATAACACTAAGTGCTGATAATGTGGTAGTGTTACCTGCAGTCCTATGTAAAACCACAGATAACACTAGTGTAGATCATGTGGTAGTGTTACCTGCGGTCCTATGTAAAACCACAGATAACACTAGTTCTGATAATGTGGTAGTGTTACCTTCAGTCCTACGTAAAACCACAGATAACACTAGTGTAGATCATGTGGTAGTGTTACCTGCGTCCTTAGTGTGCCTCCCGGTGCCTCTCCCACGGACTCCATGCTGGCGGTGCTGCCACCTCTTCCTTCTTCTTCTTGCCCCACACAGAACGTCCTGATGCAGCTGCGTCAAGACATAGGAACACTGTGGGCATGGTGATTGAGACAACACACACACACACAGGGACAGACACATCTGAGCCCCTTTCACAGTGGTAATACTCTTTGTGCCCCTCACAGTAGTTGTGCCCTCTCTGTGCCCCCTTCAGAGTAGTAATGCCAGTGTGCCGCCTTCACAGTAGTAATGCCCAGTGTGCCCCCATAATAGTTATGATCCTTCACAGTAGTTATGCCCTTTGTGCCCCCTTCATAGTAGTAATGCCCATTGTTCCCCCTTCATAGTAGTAATGCCCACTGTGTCCCTGCACAGTAGTAATGCCCATTGTGCCCCTTCATAGTAGTAAGGCCTATTGTGCCCTCTTCATAGTAATAATGCCTATTGTGCCCCCTTTATAGTAGTAATGCCCTCTGTGCCCCCTTTATAGTGGCAAAGCCCTCTGTGGTCCCTTTATAGTAGAAAAGCCCTCTGTGCCCCTTCATGGTAATAATACCCTCTGTGCCACCTTTGTAGTAGTAATGCCCACTGTGCCCCCCTTATGGTAGTAATGCCCTCTGTGCCCGCTTTGCAGTAATAATGCCCTGTGTGTCCCCCTTTCTAGTAGTAATGCCCACTGTGCCCCCCTTTGTAATAGTAATACACACTGTGCCCCCTTTGTAGTATTATTGCCCTCTCCTCTGTGGCCCCTTTGTAGTATTAATGTCCTCTCCTCTGTGTGCCCTTTGTAGGAAAAATGCCATCTGTGCCTCCTCTGTATCTAACACAGTACCTACTCACCTTGTCTCGTTCCTCACAGTCTTCTCTCCTCTGCTGCAAAGATGGCTCCGCATGACTGTGTGGGCAGAGCTTATGCAGATTCCTGTGCTGCAAGCTCCGCCCACACATGCTTGCGGCGCGATCTGTGGCTGCAGGCTGAATTCACCATTCAGTGTCTGTCGTCCTGAAGAAGGGGAGGAGCTCAGGGAGCTGAGCTGTGGGTGAGTGATGGGACCCAGCTCCCTGCACTCCAGGAGGGGAGGGGGGGCGCAGCTTACTGGGAACACAGACGGCATCCACCAGCAGTGTTAAACTGCTGTCTGGATGCTGCCCCCTCAAAAATACAGAAAACTGCCGCCTGATGCGAGATTCTCATCTCGCCTCATGGCAGAAGCGGCCCTGCTCGTGATTGCGTCATACGCCCGCACGTATGAGGCTAGGCCGCAGCGTAGCTGAACCTGTAAAAAAATTATTGCTAAAATACAGCAAAGACATAATTATAATTATGCAAACATTTTAGTGCAATCAATTTCACATTTGCAAGCATAATAGGCTCATATATACGTTTGAGTCTCTCCTCATGGCTGCTTGGCATAAAACACTGGAACACAGTCCAAAATTCAATTGTAATCCACGTGAGGTAATTTTGTAATCCAAACAGGTAATGTGTAATCCACATGGATAATATAAAATAGCAGCAAATAGAGAACCCTTTTAGCAAAGCGGGCTCCCAAATAACCAGAGAAAGGGGGAAAAAGGAAAATAGGCATGCTTAGGCACAACTGGGAATTTTCTGCAGAATGGGGGGGGGCCCTGACAAGCCATGTCCATCTAGGTGAGAGTCAAACAGGGGGCAATAAAATTAACATAAACACAAGTGCCAACTAGCTCTCACCTGTCATGTGCAGTCCATGTTGTAGCTCCCATAGGTCCTCCAGAGGTGCCCTTTAAATCAGCCAGACTGACAGCCAGTAGAAGGGTTCCTCAGATGAGGGACCTGAAGTCCTCCTCGCTGGAACTGCTACTGAATGACATCAGAGGACGCTCCTGCCTTCTGTAGGCCAAGCTGGCTGCCGTGGTTGAGCTCCACTGCCCTCTTCTGCCAGAAGTCGCACTTGACCGGGTTCGGGTGGTTGTCACACTGGTGAGCGCTGCGCCTTCACTTTTCCGGATACTCCTGGCTGCAGCGGTTCAGGCAAGGTTGCACCCAGGGAAGAACCGCCAGCTCCCCTGGCTGCTGCTGACTTCATTTTCCAGGGTAGTTGGTACTGGTGGATCACCATGGACTGGAAAGTAAACGATGATGTCGTCAGCTGACCCAGCTGAAAGGACTGTGATGGTGGTGGCAATCCAGGCTATGGCTGTGGCTTCTCCCTGAAACGGAGGGTGCCATCTGGTAACTCCTGTAGGCAGCGCACGCGTCCTTCACCTGGTGGTTCCTCCGGCCAAACTTCTGGTGCTGAAAGCAGGTACCAGGGGCTTAGATAATAAGGTAACCCCGGTAGCAAAGGGGCCTTTCAGGGATGCCATGGGGGTATATTCCACCTGATCCCCCACGTATAGGCTGTGACGGGGTTGGGGCAGGTAAGGCCGTTTCACTGACCTGCGGCCCACAAAGTACTCCTTGCTGTCCTCGTCTGCAAGGAAGCCACAGCCTCGCTCCACTGAAAACCATAGGATTGTTCCCTTATGGCGCTCCAATGTAGGGTCTCCCAGCCTCGGATGGTCCAGTACTTGGATGACCCAGTCCTCCACCACATTCTTGTAGTCCCATAGTGTCTGGGCGTCGGCCGTGCCTGATGCAGGCACGATGGGATTCTGCCGCATGGAATGTGTTGTTGTTCTCCTCCTGGGCGGCAGAGTGGACGCTCCAGCTGCCTCCGCCGCACCACGAACATCGAGTCAGGATCCGGTGGGATTCTTTTGGCCAATTGTGACACTCTGATGTCCTCTGAACTGGACGGTGGTTCGGGTATCTCGCTACCAAACACCATCTCTCCCCACTTGGTCGCCATGCTGTGGTATCTTGTTGACCGCTGGCTTGAACTGGAGAGGATGGCGGAGTAATGAGGGAGGAGTCTTCACTCCCTATACATGCAAATAGTTAGTTCCCGGTGGGCCAGGCTGGTTTTTCCCGTTTCTGAGGGGGGGCGTATCTTCAGTTTCCCGCTCTTGAGGGGGCGTATTGTCATTTTCCTGATAATGGGGCCGGGGGGGGGGTGGTGTTGGGGCAAGAAAGCGTTCAAAATTTTAAGAACATTTACGAATAATACGAAGCGAATCTGAATAAATCTGGATTTGCTTCGGAGTAGGAAAAATGAAGGATTCGATACGAATCCACAAAGCGGCAAATAGATTCACTCATCTATAACCACAACTTAGGAGTCTACTAAATCTTCCTGAAGGTCTTTTGCAGTCAAGCGGAATTCTGATTTGCCTTTCTAGCAGACCTATGAGCAGCTGTCTCTGAAAATTTTCTTGGTCTTCCAGACCTTCTCTTGACCTCCACGGTTCCTGTTAACTGCCATTTCTTAATTACATTTCGAACTGATGAAATGGCAAGCTGAAAACTTCTTCTATCTTCTTATGGCCTTCTCCTGCTCTGTGGGCCTCAACCATTTTCATTGGGCAACTGCTTAGAAGAACCCATGGCTGCTTTTTTGGGACAAAGTCAGAGTAATCTGGGTATTTAAAATGCTTTGAAATTTACAACACCTGGCCTTTCCTAAAAATGATTGTGAACAAGCCTTAACCTTAACAGGCTATTTAAAGGGGTTCTGCAGTTCTTTTAAACTGATGATCTTTCTTCTGGATAGACCATCAGCATCTGATCGGCGGGGATGCGACACTCGGAATCCCACCTATCACCTGTTTGAGAAAGCAGCGGCGCTGCAGGAGCGCCGTGGCTTTCTTTGTGTTTCCCTCAGGCCCAGTGACATCACAACTAGTATCACTGGCCTGGGCGGTGATAAGCTCTGTTCACTTGAATGGAGCTTAGCCCTGCCCAGGCCAGTGATACTAGTCGTGACGTCACTGGGCCTGAGGGAAACACTGAGAAGGACGCGGCACTCCTGGAGCGCTGATGCCAAACAGGTGATCGGCGGGGTCCCGGGTGTCAGACCCCAGCCCATCAGATGCTGATGATCTATTCAGAGGATAGATCATCAGTTTCAAAGAACTGCAGAACCCCTTTAAGGTCTGAAACCTCAGTCTAAGTTATCTGAGCACTAAAATTTCTTTGGGCTTCCATACTTTTGCAAGATACTCCTTTCCTTTTTCACTCTAAAATTGTACAAAACTAAAATAATACTAATTAACTGTTCACAGTAAAAGTGATTCTGACCAGGGGTGCCCAAATGTTTGCATAACACTATATAGCACCAACATATTCCTCCGCACTTTTCAGACTCATTGTCCCCAGTGAAGCTCACAAGCTAAATTCTCAGTATGTCTTTGGAGCATTGGAGGAAACCCACACAAAGACAGATCATACAAACTCCATGCACATGTCGTCAGATTTGAACCTAGGATCCCAGCACTGCACCAGTGCTAACCACCCAGCCACCATATAATGCAAAATGCCAAGCCATAGCCACTAAATATATGACTTGTCTTTATGAGACTAGAATGTGACAGCACAGTTCTACTCCATTAACCATAGCACAGTATTAGAGCGTGATTTAATTACTGCAATCAATTACTGTGGTTAATGCTCGATTTGGAACTGGCAAAATAGTCAAGAGGATTTTCATTCACAACATGAGTTGGCAACTTTATAGATGTATATTGATTGTAATAAAATGAAAATTACATAATTCTCTTTGGTAAAATATTCTGTTAGATTTTTGGACGCAGATCATATTGATCTGTTACCACTGGCACACATTTTTCTAATTAATTATTTTGATTAAAACAGCATAAAATCCCTTTAGGAGAAGTTACATGGAGAGGGGAGGAAGAAATGTGAGCTGCAGAGTCAGAATCAAACAGATCGACACATACACAGAGACTGGAGCAGCCGTTTTATATCTCACACAAAGTGCTTTATTCACCTCACTAATGTTCAGTACTTCTCTCTAATGTCGTATATGGTGCTTCTAAATGATTCTAAGTGATAACAGAGTGTTAGGAGGCAAAATATGCTGCCTCTGTGTGTATTTTATAGGCAGATATGTTAAGACAGCTGGTCTCCACCCACTAGCTTAGGGAGAACTGAAAATTAGAGAATGAACCTAAGTAATACAAGTCATATAATGGCTAGAAATAATGCTATCAACTCATGACAGCCTATTATGAAAATGTATCTGAAATTATAGGTGCACTTTCATTTTATGTATCAGGGTGTGCTGAATTTTAGTATGACATGTTAAGTCTTTCTTTTTTTCAGCAGCCAGTAATCCAGAAATTACAGTAGTCCAGTGCAAGTTTTGGTACAACTGATACATAATTCATAATTTTAACTTTAGAAAGGTTCAACACTGATGATTGGTGTTGTATGAAAATGAAAAAAGGCTCTCCTACAGGTGAAGACCCTTATTGTACAATTCTGATTTCATGTGCATTGATAATTAGGGCAATAGAGTATCGCTCCATACACATGGTACTGGACAGAGCAATGTATGACAGAACAAGGAGTTGCATACATCAACTCTACCATGTGAATAAAGTCTTATTTAGGTTACTTTCATACAAGCGTTAAAATTTTTGCTGGAAAGGGCTGGAGCACAGCCAGGCTCCATTGACTATAACGGGACCCAGTGTGGTTCCCCTGCAAGCACCAGTTTTTGTCCAGCCGAATCCTGGCATTAATGCAAGAAACAAGCCGGACCCCTGTCACGTCCCATTATAGTTCCACAGAAGAAAATTTCATGCTGTGATATTCTTCTCAGGTGAATGAGACTTGTATCTAAATAAAGGTGATACAGGATGCACCATGTAACCATAAAAGTTTATGGGGATGTCCCCACATGGCATGAAGGCTAATTTTATTAGCAAATTTTTCGCAGCAGATTTACATGCTCAAAATATGCAGTACTTATGGTAGCTCAAAATCTGCAGTGCTTACGGTAGATGTAAGAGAAAAATCTCATTCACACACTGCAGAAAGTTTCTGCATATAAATCTGCGCGTATGTTGACTTGAAATCTCATTGCATGTCAGTGTTGCAGATCTAACCCTTTGCAATGTAAAGGGTGACATCTGCAGCAAGTCCGTAGCATTTCCACACTGCAATCTGCAGCAAAGTCAGATTTCAGCCAGATACGCTGCATATTTTCCATACCATGGACCAGGATTTTTTTCCCCTATAAGCAGCTAATATAAGGCTACATGCACACGACAGTGAAAAAAAAAACCGTCCGTTAAAAACGGACACACTGACAGTTTTTCATGGCCATTTTGCATCAGTGTGTGCATCCATTTTCTGGCCGTGTGTCCATTTTTAATGTCCGTTTTGTATCAGTTTTTCATGTCCGTTAAAAACGGACATGAAAAATTGATGAATTGGATTGGCAGTTATTTCTTGCCCCCAACTATAATCATGACCCCCATGATGCCCATAATGTCCTCCGTAGTGCCCCAGCTAAAATAATGTCCCCCATAGTGTAGGAATTTTTTTAATGTCCCCAGCTTTAATAATGTCCCCCATGTAGGCCACCATCTTAAATAATGCCCCCCATAGTGTAGTATTTATTTTAATGTCCCCAGGTTTAATAATGTCCTATGTAGGCCCCCATCTTAAATAAAAGCCCCCACAGCTGCTTTTTGAGGATTTAAACAAAACAAAACACTTCACCTTCTCCACTTGCTCGCGCTGCAGCAGTCTTCTCTCACACACAGGACCTGCCGAAGGACCTGTGAGCGATGACGTCACCGCTAATAACGCAGGTCCATCGGCGGGGCCTGCTCAATGAAGAAGCAAGAGACTGACCTGCGTGAGCAAGTGGCTAGGGTGAGTAGCCACAGGGTACCCGTTTTTAAAGGCCGTTAGACGGGAGCAATCCGGTCACTCGGCCGTTAAAAACGGCCCCATTGATCTCAATGGGGCAGTCGGTCCGTGGAAACGGCCCAGAAATAGGACATGTCCTATTTCTGGACGGACACTATTCACTGGCCGTTAAATAAACGGCCATGTGAATAGCCCCATAGGCTAACATTGGCTCCAAAAATGGCCGTGTGACGGCCGCTACTTAGACGGCCGTCACACGGCCATTTTTCACTGTCGTGTGCATGAGGCCTAAGTCAAGCTACTTATATAAACACGGTTTTAATTTTGAATCTCGTCTGCGCTTCAGAAAACTCATAGAAGGTGTGGGTAAAACTTGTCTATGGGACGTCACCTCCAATTGTCATGGTATATATTTTGCCTGCGCAGCCGAATTCATGTATGAGCCCTCTGTGCACAGGTTGCCCATAAAGTGCGCTGCATTCAGACAAAAGTCAATCATACTTCATAACACTTGTGATATTAAGTGAATCTCAGCAAACTTTCAGTAATAGGAGACAGATGCATGAGGGAATAATGTAACGTTAGCTTGCCATTTTCAGTTTTTTGGTGCCCTCTGCTGTATTTTTGGTACTACAGCACTTGGATGTGAGGTTTGTGCAGTAATTGTGGTTTGTACTCCTGTCTGTATTCATTTGCTAAAGACAGAATTTGATCTTGAAGAAGGAAGGGTAAGACTGCTAGCAGGTGAACGCATTTGATTTTGACCATGTCAAAATCCGTTGCATAACCCACAGCAGAAACCACTGCAGCTTCTGCCATGGGTTTTCATTTTGAATACTGTGGTACCCCTCGCATAGCTTAGTTCCACTGAAAGGGGTTGAACAGCGAGCAGGCTCCCACCACTGTTTCCTGGAGGTGTCCATGCCAAGAATGGACGTCCAATTTTTGTGCGGTCTGGAAAAGCTCATCTGAAAAATCCCCGGTGGCAAGAACTGCAGTGCCCTATTGAAAACAACGGGAGGTGGTTTCAGCACAGATATCAGGGTTTTCAGAATAAAATCTGTGCCGAAACCCATGCCAAAAATTCTACGTGTAAACACACCCTTAGGCCCCATTCACACGACCGTATATTTGCGGGTCCGCATTATTGCGGACCTGCAAATATACGGGGGCCGCCCGGCGTGTGTTCCGCAGCGCTCGGAACACACGCCGTGCGGCCCCATTGAAAATGCCTATACTTGTCCGTGCGTATGGACAAGTATAGGACATGTTCTATTTATGCGGAGCCGCAGCACGGAGCTGTCTCCGTGCCGCGGCTGTGCACTCCCATAGAGGTGAATGGGGCTGCATGTATTCCGGAATTTTGCGGAATACATACGGCCCCATTCATACGGTCGTGTGAATGGGGCCTAAGTGTCTCTAAGTCAGACATCCCCTTTAACTTCCTAGTACACCCATAAGACATTTTTCCAGCTTCCTCATGCCTCATTCCTAAATTTGGTCACAAATGCAAATCGTCATATACAAAAATAATAAAGTTCTGTGACAGTTAATGGATTACACAGATACTTTGTGTAGTGCTACTAATTTATTTTCAGTACAGTGCAATAGAGTTGTATGCAATCTAAAAATGATTTAGGCTACTTTCACACTAGCGTTAGCACGGATCCGGCACCTAAAGGGTGCCGACGGATCCGTGCTAACGCTATACATGTGTGGAGCCGGAGCAGCGCTCCGGCCCCACACATGACACACATTAAAACAACACACAGACATACATACAAACAAACATACAGACATACATACAAACATACAGACATACATACATACTCACATACTCCCGGGACGCCGGCAGAACGTCTTCACGCGCCTCCTGCGCGCAGTGATGACGATTCCCCACAGCGCCCTCTGCTGGGCGCAGTGGGAAATGTCATCGCAGCGCGCAGGAGGCGCGTGAAGACGTTCTGCCGGCGTCCCCGGGAGTAGTGAGTATGTATGTAATGTATTGTTTGTATGTATGTCTGTTATGGTTTTGTTTGTATGTCTGTGTGTATGTATGCATGTCTTGTGTGTATGTATGCCGGATCCGGAATGACCCCCATTGGAATCAATGGAGGACGAGATCCGGATTACTGTGTGTCCACACCAAACGGATCCGTCCCATTGACTTGGCATTGGGGGTCATTCCGGATCCCGTCTTGGTGCGGATGCCTGGACCGGAGAGCAAACCGCAGCATGCCTGCGGTTTGTCCTCCGGTCTGAGACGGAACGGATGCTTTCATGGAGCATTCCGTTGTCTTCAGTTCAGTTTTTGTCCCCTATTGACATGAATGGGGACAAAATGAAGCGTTTTTTTTTCCGGTATTTGAAGCCCCTATAACGGAACTCTAATACCGGAATTTAAAAACGCTAGTGTGAAAGTAGCCTTAGTAGTAAAGGTTTGAGGGTCGGCACATGTTTCAATGTCCTCCTGCAGGTGAAACCCGGCCAGTTAAGGTGGTCCACGGCTGTGTTATTTTGCAAGGAAAGCCTCATTCACACATCAGTGTTTGGTCAGTGCTTTGATCAGTGATTCTAAATCTTAACCGGGAATGGAGCCTCCACAGACATAAGGTATAATGGAAAGATCTGTTCCTGTTCTGTGTTTTGACCCGCATCTAGTTTTGGCTCAAAATCACTGACCGAACACTGACAGTGTGAATGAGGCATAAAACTGATGTAGAAAACCTTGCATCCAAGTTTGGCCACACACAGATGCCTCATTGTGTGTTCCTGGCCTACAAAGGAGCTCACAAATTGTAACCACGTGTCTTCCAATAAATCCAAGACAGGCTTTAAGTGTATACAGCACACATTTAACTACCAATAGCCCCTGCTATATGACTGTCTCATTTCTCAATGGCTTTCTTAAAGGGATTGTTAAAAACTGCTCTATTATATAGGAAGATGTCAGTAAAGGTGGGGAAATAACTGCTTAGCTTAGAACCTCAACGTGCCAGATTTTACAATAGGGCTTGGGTTAGCGGTCTGTACAACCAGTAGATTGTTTCCATAAAAGATCTGGGCAGTTGGATGCAGACAACTGGAATCAATACTGCTTAAAGGGAACCTGTCATCAACTTTATGCTGACCTCACTAAGGGGAGCATAAAATAGTGACAGATGCGCTGATTTCAGCGGTGTGTCACATATGAGCTAAAAGAATAAGTGGTCACCAAGAAGCAGCATCATAATCAGTGCAGCTCAGGCCTTGAAAAGAGTCAAATCTACCTGAGAAGAGTCATGGTTATTAATAATCTCCTGCTCCCCTCCCATCTGCTGATGATTGGCAGTTCTCTCCTAGAGAGAATGGGAGAAAACTAGGTATAAGCCTGTCAATCATCAGCAGGTAGGCAGGGAGAGGAGGAATTCATGAATAACCAGGACTCTTCTCAGGTGTCCTTGACTCTTTTCCAGGCCCAGTCTATAATGATTGGGATGTTGGTTCTCGACAACCACTTACTTTTAACTTATAAATGACAGACAGCTGAGATCAACTCACCTACTCTCTACTTTATTCTGCTGTTAGTATGGGCTGCATAAAGTTGATGACAGGTTCCCTTTAAAGCTAAAAGCTAACTTGTGTGTGCTGGGGTTAGTCCCCATGCAGCATGACTGGATATAACCAATTACATAATTATTTATATGTATATATATTTTACTGTAGTACAAGAAGCAGATTAATGGTATATCAAAGTGATATTCCTGTTGTTAAAAGTTGTCCCCTATTCATTGGATAAGGGATAACTTAAATCGGTGGAGGCCCTACCACTGGGACTCCCACTGATTATGAGAACGCGTACCCCTCAGAGCCCCCCAAATTGAACGGAGTGGCCATTCATCTCTATAAGAGTTCCGGAAGTAGCCGAGCGCTTTACTCAGCTGTCCCTGGAACTTCCATAGACATGAATGGAGCGGCAGTGCACATGCTCAATCTGCTGCTCCATTCCTTTCAGGGAGTACTCATTCTCATGATCGAAACAAATCTAAAAGTTATCCTCTATTCTGTGGATGGGGACAACTTTTAACAATCAGAATCAGCACTAATTTTTGGTAACTATGGCAGTCTGCTGCAGTAGCCAGGTGCAAGACTTAAGGTATCCTGGCGTATCACATAATACAATTCTCTTGGAAATATAGCACCTACAGATATGAGCTAATAATCTAATCTTTAAAACCAGACTTGGATCATAATGCCTTACACATGAGGGTAAATACTCACTGCCAATCTGATTTCTTATGACTTATGGCATCTAGCACTATAGCAGTTATAACTTTATGGTGACTAACACTCCTATCCTTTAAAACAAGACCTGGCTAGTTGTACAGCTATACTGTAGTCGCGGTCAGGCTCACAGCGTAGCAGTGATTCTACAGAAATGAATGAGATCACCGCCACGGTCACAAGACATCCAACACTTCCATTTTTCTTACGACTGGTGCGGCAATCCCATTCATTTTAATGGGATCACCACTACTTGGCGTAACCAGTGTTGCCATGTAGCCCAACCCTTATACAGGATGAGATATTCCAGGTTGACGCAGCCCTAGCTCAGCCTGCCAACAGGCTGCAAAGATAGAAGTATAAATCCTACTGTCTCTATGTAATATTACATGATCCCAGGGGAGAGGTACTAACATATGGGGTCATCTATTAAGACTGGCGTTTTAGAGGGGCCACAAACCCCCTTTGCAACGGAATCTACGCCCGATATACGTCAAAACTTGACCTCCAGAGTTTGTGAGGCTGAAGAAAAAAAAAAAAAAAAAAAAAAAAAAAAAAAAGACACGTCCATCCAGTTCAGCCTGTTATTCTGCAAGTTGATCCAGAGGAAGGCAAAAATAAGAACCCTGTGAGGCAGAAGCCTTTTCCTTATTTTAGGGGAAAAATTCCTTCCCGATTCCAGTCAGAATAACTCCCTGGATCAATAACCTTTGTCCAGAAATCTAATAACCTGTAATATTACTAGTGTTGAGCGAATCAAGTTCAGATCAGAGACCCAAAGTCTATTCGCTCAGACACTTCGGTTTTTATGCTGTCTCTATAAAGCATTAAAACGTAGGCAAAATTCTTTTCACCCAAAGTCACGCGAGACTTGGTTTAATTCATTCGGTAATCACATCTGAGTCTTTAAAAACAGCAAAAGTCAGGTTTGGTACTGAGGTACTGTACCATAAAGAATCCCCTTCTATGTTGGAGTATAAATCTTTCCTGTAGATATTGATGAAGGGACACCCTCTCAGTCCCAGGTAATAAATAGATTATCTTCATTTTTGTTGTTCTGCTCCATTTTAGGCACAGAACAGTGTTAGTGGTATTCCCATTAAATGATTGAACAAATGTCACATGACAGGCCCCACTGACTATAATACGGCCTGTTTTCCATTAGAAAACCCAGGATTTTATAGGAATAAAAAAAAAAAAAAAGTTTCTCAAACACTGTCAATCTGCAGGTATGAATGAACCATGGACTCTCTCCCATCAATCATAGCACCTAGCTTCTCATAGATGGGAGTCAACTGAATTCACACTGGACTCAATTCCAGAAAATGAGTGAGAAGATAAGAGCTTGATCATCTAATCACCCCTGAGTCTAATTAGGTCACATTATTGATGCCATGACCAGACATTTACCAACTTGAAGATCATGACATCCGTTTCGTTGCACCAAACCTCAATGAAGTTTCCCTTTTAACATTGTCCCTCCTGGATCTTTAGTGTAAAATCTGCAGAGCGCTTCCCTACCGATCGCACTCTGTAGAAATAACAGTAATTATGACTAGAAAGTAATAGCCAACATTTAGGATAGATGTAAAAAGGGTTCTATCAACCTGAGAAGACTTTTTGCTCACCGTCATAAAGTTTAACAAAAAAACAGTATGGCATACTACAGCATAGCACAGGGCTGCACTAAAATACAGTAGGTGTGGTGGATGATTTTTTTTATTTTTTAGACCGATTTTCTTCTTGATAGGAGCTCAGTTAACATCTGTTCACACGAGGCCTTTACATGAATTTTTGGCTGCATTTTATATTGAAAAGGACATAAAAATGGATCAAAAAAATGTTGCTTTTTTAACAATGTAAACGTGGACAGTATTTAATTGTTGAGAAAGATGGCAACGCTATACATATCTAAATGAAATAAAAGCACACTGAATTCCACCAATGAGCCCAAGCTCTGTTCCTTGAAGCAGGAAAGGTCAGTACTATTCTTCTCAAGTCCAGGATCAGCGGTGATGCTGCAGTGGGGGAAACTTCTGAAAGCTAGAATGCAGCTAGAACCGTATTTTTGGTCGTTTCACAGTTAAAGGGGTTATCCCATCGTCTGCCACCTCGCTGCGCTCTTAGAAACGAATGGGAGCACACCGCGCTTGCACAGCCACCACTCCCATTCATTTCTATGCTGCCGCCGTAAATGGCTCGGCTATTTCCATCGGCTCAATAGAAATGAATGGGAGCCGGGCATGCTCTCCCATTCGTTTCTATTAGCGCAGCGGGGAGCTGCGCCTGGTGGTGGCCAGACCCCCGGGGTCCTCCAGGCGCAGCGCTCCCCTCTCCGTTCTGGATATAGGTGCGGGTCCCAGCGGTCCCATCATTTCTTATGACTTATAACTGCTATAGTGCTAGATGCCATAACTATATGGTGACTAACACTCCTATCCTTTAAAACAAGACCTGGTTCATATTGTTCATATTTGGGGGGGGGGGGGGATGTCCTCCTGGCTCAGAGCTCCCCCGCTTCGTTCTCAATATAGGTGCGGGTCCCAGCAGACCCACACCTATAAGACAATGGGGGCATATCCTAGCAATATGCCCCCATTGTCAAAGATGGGATAACCCCTTTAAGAATCTTGGCTCTAGTTGTGATCTAGCCTGAATTGAGAGCTACATATTCTGTAAACCAGCTGTCACTTTGGCTAGTGTGGAGGAGGAGAGAGAGGGAGCAGCAGGCAGTCTAGAGGGAGATCACAGACCTCCATCTTCTTCTGTATGGGTTTAGACATTTACCCTGTGTTTTGAATAAATCACAAAAAGACAATATTGAAATTACTGGACTGGTTCTTAAAGATGTTGTTCATTCTTTTATAAGCAATAGCCTATCTTCCCCACTGATTAGCTGCTATGCTCAGGCACCAGAATTCAGTGCTGAATTTCACAGGTCCATCTGTATAGCGGACGGAGATAGTTACTGCAGTGCTGTTTCCACTGACTTAAAGTGACAAAGCCATAGAAATTTCTGCAATAAATCTGTTGCATGTGATTATATCCATAATGTAGCCACAACTCAATAGTCTGTGGTTAATATAATGCAAAACAGGAAGCTTAGTCCCTCCAGCCACACCAACTCCCGGCAGAGACAGCTCCTGCGATACGAGCTAGCAGAGAGTCCACATGAACAGGTCAGTGAGACTAAAACCAGATCCTTCATGAACGCAACAAGTACTTATTTTCTGGATCTTCTGTTTATTTCAACAGACAAGCACACTGGTAAAACCAATTGACAGTTGTGAGCTACCAAGCAGAGTGAACGTACAACCAATAATTACATCTGGGAAATGGTAGATCCTAACATGGTTGAGTTTTTCTTTATAAAAACTTTAAAGTGTCATGTAAGTTTACATTATATTAGTCCATATGTTTACTGGGTCAGGCCAAGCTTCTTCTTCAGAGATTCTGGCATCTCAGGGGGAGGAGGACGAGGAAGCCTGAAGTAGACCTTCACAGAGTCATAGATGAACCATTGCAGAGCAGTTAGGGTACCAATCATGATAATACGGGCCGTCAGCCCCTTCCAGACTCCTTCAAATAGACAATAAAAAAAAAATAAAAACTATAAGAATCAATATATACCAAAACCACAAATAACTGCAAGTGGGAGGAGTTATACCTTTTGGTCCGAGCCTCTTAAGGACTTCTAGAGCGGTGCTTCCCTTTTCTTTGTTCAACACGGATACCACAGAATCAGCAGGATGGGACACAATCGCACAGAACACACCAGCTAAAGATAAGGAAAGACAGTGAAGCACCGGTAGGAAAGAAAGCAATGCAAATATTTTCCGATATACCCTAAATATTTGGCTGGCCACTGAAAATTGATGAATTTTTAACAGTAAGGATGTACCATTTGCTAACAAATGTTTTTAGAAACCAGTAATGAAAGCTTTAAAAAGCTTTTTCTCCATAAACATTTATCCCCTACCCACAAGATGGGTGATAAATGTATGATCCCTTAGGGGTCAAGCAATGGGACCCCCTCTAATCACAAGAATGAGTGACTTCAGGTTCCTGTGCAAATGAAGCTGTGATACACACATAACCATCTCTTCATTCACTTCTATGAGACAGGATAGCTAAGCACTGTACTCAGCAGTGATCACACAATTGAACCATAGCTACATTCACCAAGGGGACTCTGGGACCCTCATTCTTGTGACTTATGGGTACAGGACATCCAACCCCAGCAGTCATACACAGTTATCACCTATCCTGTGGAGAGGTGATTTTTTTTTTTTTTTTAGTGGAAAAATCTTGTTACTTCACCTTTGACATTGATGTAGTTAACATATGTACAGAAATGCAGATCTGGTCAACAGAAGATCTTCTCTACAACAGTCTAGCATTTCTCTGAAAGGTGCCCCCAACTTGGTGTATGGGACTTCAAACAAAACTTACCAATATAACCAGCAACAAAAGTGACAACCAGCTGCTCGCCCTTTGAACATTCACTGCGTGGCTTAGGTACAACATGTTTATAGAGGGCTTCAACTGTACGCTCAAAGCAGGCAAACTTCATCATGGTGTATGGAATCTGTCTCATCCAGAGGGGAGCCACTCCTTTGTAGAACCTGCACAAGTTAACATTTTATTACGAAAAAGTACAAAAAGTGCAAACAGGCAGCAATATTAGGAGCTGGATAGATTGACTGTCCACACATTAGCCGTATCCTACTGGTGATAAGCGGTCACAGTCATACTGTAGCCGTTGCCATTAGAACAAGAGGGCCAGTGTGAAGGTATATTATTCTTACATGCCAATGACTCAAGCACCTTTGACTGTACAACCAGAAAAGTTGCCGGTTGTGCCTGAACTGGAACTGCTGGAGGAGAACCAGCAGAACTCAAGACAGGTTAAACAACCACAAAGGTGGATCTAAGGGAGCATGTGTTTGGACTGTAGTTATTGACCACAACCATTTCAAACCAACGTCCGAGGAACCACAGTAACACTTACGCCCAAATTCCTTCTTCGGCATACATCTTAGGGGCTGCTTGCCGCAGAGTGTTTGCATATCCTGGCTGTGTTTGGATACGAACTTTTGCAGCTTCCATTGGAGCCAAAGCAATATCTGCAAAGAACTCAGCGCTGGCAGATGCGGCCAGGTACAGGGATGTGCGCCACAAATAGGAATTTTCCTGTAATAAGAAGTGGCCTTAGAAGAAAGATTCTACAACTACTAGAGGATTAGATGCAATGCTTTTTGTGAATTATAAAGCCATTTATACAGTGAATTGAAGAGTATAAAGTAGGGACAAACATGTCACATAAAACACAGACCTACCTCACCAAGAATGTTAGAATACAAGATTTTGAAAACTTCATAGAATCCAAACTTGCATAATCCCTGCATTGAATAACCAATGAATGTAGGGGCCCATCCTTTACCAAGGCCACGGATTCCATCTTCCTTCAGTGTTACAGAAAAGCCGTTGAAAATGCTCTTGTACTTTTTCGGATCCACCTATATTTAAGGGAAAACAAGGTAGTAATCAACACAAGCAGCTTCTAATTAATGTTTACCACATCTGAACTGCTGAAAGTGGAGGATAATTGTAGATGGACAAGAGCCAAAGGCGGTATGGTCTTTAGAACCACAAGACAATGTGCAGGTACAGCTGCCCCATGGGTCAGAGACTTCAGCATTTTTGACATTACAAGCAAAAGTTGCTGGGACAGGCATTCCAATGAACTGTGAGGTCAAAAATGCAAACCACGACCAAAGGTCAGAGGACAGTAAAGATACCTGCACAACCAGGGAGAGTAGCCTGTGTAAATTTGCATCTCTTGCTATGCGGCAAGTACGAAGAAGATTTTAAATAAATGGTAACCTGATCTTATGACGCCCATATTTTTGACAAAAGTTCTATGTGGTCAAGATTCAAACAATCTCTAAAGTCTATCTACATACATTGCGTCACCCCCCCCCCCCTTATGGACAGTGTAGCTTGCTGCGCAATGCTGCTTGCATTCACTGCTATGAGTTATGGAAACAGGCCCTTATTCAGCTTTTACCTCCATTATGCCTGCTCCAAATATAGACAAACAAGGCATCAGATGAACAAACTTACACAGACTTGAGAATTTATGCCCCTTTCACACGAGCGGGAGACTCGCATGTCTCCCGCAACGCATCCACAGGGCTGGACTCGGCACGGACAGGGATCGCATAGCATTATATGTGATCCCAGTCAGTGCCGGAGTCCAGCCCTGTAGATGCGTTGCGGGAGACATGCGAGTCTCCTGCTCGTGTGAAAGGGGCATTAAAGGGACTGTCCCATAAAAATATTCTACATTTTTCAAACCAGCAACTGCCTCTTAACGCTTGCATGTAGAGGAAAAATTAAGCACAGCCTCCAAATTATTCAATATAACCTCTGCTTCGTTTTCTGTATCTCTCTGCCCACCTCCGTAACATTACTGAGGTTGTCGCACATGCTCAGTTCTCTCAAGGTGCCTCTAGATGTAAGCAGCTGTGACTGTTACAAAGAGATGACTGCAGTAGAAAGGAGACGCCCCCTGAGATGTCAGTAATTGGAGCAAGAATGGGGAGAGCTCTGGGTCTACGTGGGGTAGAGGGTTCTAGCTTTATGAGAATGAGATGGTCTTGCAGTATAGGCCCGATTTTCATTTTTCTAAATTAATCCTGGGATTACCCTTTTAAATGAACAAATACACTTTTGTCTCAGTACAACCCAATATGAAGGAAAATAGCCACACAATGAATACCAAAGGGTTAAAAGTTAAAAAATAAAAAATTAAAATGTTAATTTATTAGCGTTATACCCACCTGAATGCGACACTTCACCAGATCCAAAGGTACCACTGCAGTGTGAGTTAAACCACAACTGAGGATGCCACCAAAGCCACACATTGCATAAAACTGTGCGGAGCCATATTCACAACTGTATTCTCCTGCATGAACAAACCAGAACACACCATGCGTTTATAACAAACATGCATTGCCCCCAAACTGCTTAGTAATAAAGCAAGGTCATTTAGGAAAACGCTGGTTAGTTTACACGTCACTCCAGGATCCATGCAGACAAACCTGTATTCTGCATTTGACCAGATCTAACGGGACCACTGCAGTATGTGTCGTACCACAGCTTATGATGCCACCAAAGCCACACAGAACAAAGAACTTCCCCGATCCATAAGCACAGCTATATTCCTCTGTTTAATCAAAATTAAATAAAAAAAATAATATACAAAGGCTTCTTATATCAGAAGAATACACTTTAGTGTGTAGATACAGCAGTGCTGCAGCTTTTATCCTAACATACGGTATAACCAGGCAGTAATATCGGAGATTGAGCACTGTGAAGGCCAGGGCAGGTAAGATGTCTATCTTCTCTACTAGTGGTTGTTCTTTGTTTCCCTTTTGACTTGTGTAAGAAATGGCATGGGGCTGGCCTATACGTGAATGAAAAACAGGCCGGTGTTGGAGTATGTACCAATTTACACAAACCAATGAGAGCTCTTCGTAGATGCTGTCTGGTCAGTATAAGGTGTCCAGTAATGACAAGAACCTCAGTGTCTATAAGAAAGCCAAAGCAATCAGCATTCGAGACCAGCAGCGTCTAGTTCCTATTGCTTCTGAAGAAATAACTAAGAGGTCACTTCAGATTTTAAATGGGTTATCACCTAAGGATATGCCATCAATGTCAGACAGGATCATGGGAGACGTACCTCTCTCCAGGAAAGGACCCCACAGCCCATGTGTGGCTACGCTTCATTCATTTCTACTGGAGTTCCAAAAATAGCCAAGCAGCTATCTGACATTGGTGGATGTCTCACAGAGGTGAATGGAAGGGTGGGCGCACTTGCTTGGTGCACTTTCCATTAATGTCCTTTAGGCTTCCAAAACCAGCCAAGCACCTGACATTGGTGGCATATCCTAGAAAAATGCCACCAGTGTCTGAGGGTGAAACAACTCCCTTAATGCAAAGCCTTCATATGGGAACACTACATGACCTTGAAGCTACTGATTTCTACCAGTTACCATTAGTACAAGCTCATATCCTGATAACACAAGCTGGATCCTGCCAAATCCTGCACAGCAAGATAATGGGTGGAATGTCAAGGTAAAGTAATCCCTTGGTGGTCACTACATACCTTCCAGTGTAATTGCTATACACACTCACCGTCTGGTGCGGCAGCAGCAGCAAGGCGGCGAACTGGCTGGACCTGCGGGGTGCTGCTCT
Organism: Rhinella marina; assembly: GCA_900303285.1. NCBI lineage: Eukaryota > Metazoa > Chordata > Amphibia > Anura > Bufonidae > Rhinella > Rhinella marina. Next base: position 204,913 of record ONZH01005202.1, read on the forward strand.
TCCTTAAAGACACATTCTCCTGTCCCAATTGAAAATGTGGAGCACTGAATGGGTTCACCCGGGCCAACTGAGCAACGGTGGAGTACATCTTGGCAGCTATGAGTATAAAGGAGGACAGTAATCAATATGCTTATCTGAAGACATCCTGGACTGGTAGAACCTTCTCACCATAGTTTGAGCACTGAATTTGTTAAAGGTCACTGAGATTTCACATATAGATATACGCAAAGGTTCTGATCGGTGGGCGTCTGAGTGCCAAGACCCCATCACTAGAACAAGGAGAAGCACCCACATGACACTCTCTCCTCACTGTACACTTTCTACTCTTCTGCAGCGAGGACAGAATATGATGAGTGCCCCCCCCCCCCCCCATTTCAATGATCATGGGGGGCCTCAGCACTCAGACTCCCACTGGTTACCAGATCCGCTCAATCAACTTCTAGACTAGAACATAATTGTGGTTTAGGATCTGAATGTGGTAGGTAGGCGTGGAGGACACAAACAGATCTCTGCTACCTACTGGGAGCACCATAAAAACTGTCATCCATAGCAACCAATCACATTTCTCCTATCATTTTCAAAAGGTCACCAAACCATAATTGGTCACTATGGGCTAGTGCATGTTACACATGCTGGAATTTCTATGGCCACTTACCTTTGTACATGTATAGAAAGCCCAGCAGATGCTTCTAGCTACACAGCAACCATCCCAGATGAACCTGCTCCTATAAAATGTTCCATTCATAACCACTGACCTCTCTACCCCCAGATCATATCCAGATACAGAAGAGTCAGTAGAAAATAAGTAAAGCACATCACCTCAGAGCCTAATTTGGTAGATATAGCCAGCTATAGCCACCCACGGTGGCCCGACTACACTGTAACTGAAGACTAGGCAACCTGTTCTATTTATAGGAGGCATAAGTTAGACCCTACTGCTGCAGCGGCCTGCAGGGAAAGGCATGGCACCCAGACCTGTGAAGGAGGACGTGTCTGGAGCTCATCTGGAGGACTCAATGTCTCTTCATGGTCAATGGGCGGGATCGCTGAGCGGAAGAGGCAACGGGATGCGGCATAATCCCCGCGTGTGACCGGGTCATCGTCCTTAACCATACTAGAGCTCCAGACAGCTCTCTCAATGGCACAGCCCCCGAAAAAAACGGATAACGACCTCAAAAGTGCTGAATGCTTTAGTGCCTGAAGCCCTGCTGCCGCTATTAACAACCATTCATTGTGCCTTCTATTAAAAAAAAATATATATATATATATCGTGTCTCCTAAAAACCGCCATAGTTAATGTAAATCTCTACCAGACAAGTGGCGCTTAAGGGAGCTGCTCCCCGAGACCTCCGCACTGCGGCCTACCCACACTCACCTCGAAGATGGCGCTCACTCGGCCGTCACCGGCTAACAGAGAACGAACGTCCTCCAGACCTAATGAATTTGTCCTTCCGTGACGTCAGCGCGCCGCCCCTGCACCCCGTCCACCTTCATCATTGGCTCTTGCGAAGACCGTCATTGAAACCCTTTTATTCTTATTGGTTGCTGCTCAGAGGAAGGGCGTCTTCGGTCACGTGACCGCGGTAAAGCGAGACTTTACGTAAAGAGCGTGCGTCTCAGCTGATCGTTGTCCTGCTTGACTCTGGGTTCAGTGTGTATGCGGCCGTTGTCGCCTGCAATGTCACTGGGAGAGGTCATCTCTAGCGTGACCTTTACTTACAGTTTATTTGCTATTATTTTCAATGAACACCTGCCCTGGCTAAGGCTCTATTTTTTCCTATGGAATTAGTAATCCAGCACAGTGGCGACTAGAATGGAGTTGTTAGGTTGTCCCCCTGATGGATTCTATAATCTAGTCTGTTCTGTACTGAGCTGCTTAGAATGGAGTTGTTAGAAGAAGGTCCTCCTCTGGGAGTCCATAATCTGTTATGTACTGAGCAGGCTAGAATGGAGATGTTAGAAGGCCGTCTTACTCATGCAGTCCATAATCTAGTATGCTCTGTACCGAGCTGGTTAGAATGGAGTTATTAGAAGGAGGTCCTCCTAATGGAGTCCATGATCTAGTGTGTTCTGTATTGAGCAGGTTAGAATGGAGATGTTAGAAGAAGGTCCTTCTCCGGGAGTCCATAATCTGTTATGTATTGAGCAGACTAGAATGGAGTTGTCAGAAGGTCGTCCTCCTGGAGTCCATAAACTAGTCTGTTCTGTACTGAGCCGCTTAGAATGGAGTTGTTGGAAAGCGATCCTCCACCGAGAGTCAATAATCTGTTATGTACAGAGCAGACTTGAATGGAGTTGTTAGAAGGAGGTCCTCCTCATGGAGTTCATAATCTAATCTATTCTGTACCGAGCAGGCCAGAATAGAGTTTTTAGACGGAAGCCCCCCTCCTGAAGTCCATAATCTAGTCTGTTCTGTACTGATCAGGCCAGAATGGAGTTACTAGAAGGTCTTCCTCCTCATGGAGTTCATAATCTAGTCTTTTCTGTACTGATCAGGCCAGAATTGAGTTATTAGAAGCATGTGCTCCTCATGGAATTCATAATCTAGTCTGTTCTGTACCAAGCAGGCTATAATGGAGTTTTTAGAAGAAGGTCCTTCTCTGGGAGTCCATAATCTGTTATGTACTGAGCAGGCTAGAATGGAGTTGTTAGAAGGTCGTCCTTCACATGCAGTTCATAATCTAGTCTTCTCTGTACCGAGCCAGTTAGAATGGAGTTGTTAGAAGGAGGTCCTCCTCCTGGAGTCCATAATCTATTCTGTTCCGTACTGAGGTAGTTAAAATGTAATTTTTAGAAGGATGTCCTCCTCCTGCAGTCCATAATCTAGTCTGTTCTGTACTAAGCTAGTTAAAATTGAGTTTTTAGAAGAATGTCCACCTCCTTGAGTCCATAATCTAGTCTTTTCTGTACTGAGCAAGCTAGAATGCTGTAAAAACCCATAAAACTGTGGTGGAATTGCATTTTTTCCCCAATTCCACAGAAATATGGCTCTAGGAAGGCAGGGACCAAAAACGAAACTGCAAAAACTGAAAATATTAGCAGTTGTTAGAATTATGTCCTCCCCCTGGAGTCCATAATCTAGTCTGGTCAGTATAGAGCAGACTAGAATGAAATGGGCCAAAGGTGGTATGAGTAATCTATTCTGTTCAGTGTTTAGAAGGAGGTCCTCATTCTGGAGTCCGTAATAGAACTTTAACAGTTGTTCAAATGAGGTCATCCCCCTGAAGTCTGGAATCTAGTTTGTTCAGTGTAGAGCAGTCTGTAATGGAATGGCCAAAAGGTGGTATGAGTAATCTAGTCTGCTCAGTGGTAAGCAGGAGGTCCTTCTTCTGGAGTCCTTAAAGAGGTTGTCCTGCCATATATATAAGTTGATGACCTATTTCATCTCAGAAGTGCAGTCTTTGTCAAACAGCTGTTCAGAGGGGGTGTGGGACCTGTGCTGATCAGATATTGATAACCTTTCCTCATAATAGATGATCAATATATATGGCAGGACAACCCCTTTAATATGACCCAAGCAGTTATAAGAAGGTCTTCCCCCTAGAGAACCTAATGTAGTCTATTCAGTGTAGGGCAGGAGTATGTACTCCTATTGTTGAGGTCTCTTCTTACATTCATGATATTCTTAGGTAAACTACTACATGTTTTTTAAGATAAATTAGAAATTAATATAAGTATTGAAGGCTTAAACCTGGCACGGTATATATATATATATATATACAGTACAGACCAAAAGTTTGGATATACCTTCCCATTCAAAGAGTTTTCTGTATTTTCATGACTATGAAAATTGTAGATTTACACTGAAGGCATCAAAACTATGAATTAACATGTGGAATTATATACTTAACAAAAAAGTGTGAAACAACTGAAATTATGTCTTATATTCTAGGTTCTTCAAAGTAGCCACCTTTTGCTTTGATTACTGCTTTGCACATTCTTGGCATTCTCTTGATGAGCTTCAAGAGGTAGTCACCTGAAATGGTATTCCAACAGAGAAGGAGTTCCCAGAGATGCTTAGCATTTGTTAGCCCTTTTGCCTTCCCTCTGCGGTCCAGCTCACCCCAAACCATCTCGATTGGGTTCAGGTCTGGTGACTGTGGAGGCCAGGTCATCTGGCGTAGCACCCCATCACTCTCCTTCTTGGTCAAATAGCCCTTACACAGCCTGGAGGTGTGTTTGGGGTCATTGTCCTGTTGATAAATAAATGATGGTCCAACTAAACGCAAACCGGATGGAATAGCATGCCGCTGCAAGATGCTGTGGTAGCCATGCTGGTTTAGTATGCCTTCAGTTTTGAATAAATCCCCAACAGTGTCACCAGCAAAGCACCCCCACACCATCACACCTCCTCCCCCATGCTTCATGGTGGGAACCAGGCATGTAGAGTCCATCCGTTCACCTTTTCTGCGTCGCACAAAGACACGGTGGTTGGAACCAAAGATCTCAAATTTGGACTCATCAGACCAAAGCACAGATTTCCACTGGTCTAATATCCATTCCTTGTGTTCTTTAGCCCAAACAAGTCTCTTCTGCTTGTTGCCTGTCCTTAGCAGTGGTTTCCCAGCAGCTATTTTACCATGAAGGCCTTCTGCACACAGTCTCCTCTTAACAGTTGTTGTGGTAGAGATGTGTCTGCTGCTAGAACTCTGTGTGGCATTGACCTGGTGTCTAATCTGAGCTGCTGTTAACCTGCGATTTCTGAGGCTGGTGACTCGGATGAACTTATCCTCTGCAGTAGAGGTGACTCTTGGTCTTTCTTTCCTGGGCCGGTCCTCATGTGAGCCAGTTTCTTTGTAGCGCTTGATGGTTTTTGCGACTGCACTTGGGACACTTTCAAAGTTTTCCCAATTTTTCGTACTGACTGACCTTCATTTCTTAAAGGGGTTCTGCAGTTGTTTAAAACTGATGATCTATCCTCTGGATAGATCATCAGCATCTGATCAGCGGCGGTCCGACACCCGGAACCACTGCCGATCAGCTGTTTGAGAAGGCAGCGGCGCTCCAGGAGCGCCGCGGCCTTCTCTGTGCTTTCCTCAGGCCCAGTGACGTCACGACTACTATCACTGGCCTGGGCGGGGCTAAGCTCCATTCATGTGAACAGAGCTTAGCCCCACCCAGGCCAGTGATACTAGGCAAGAAATCCCACTTATTAAACCTGACAGGGCACACCTGTGAAGTGAAAACCATTTCAGGTGACTACCTCTTGAAGCTCATCAAGAGAATGCCAAGAGTGTGCAAAGCAGTAATCAAAGCAAAAGGTGACTACTTTGAAGAACCTAGAATATAAGACATATTTTCAGTTGTTTCACACTTTTTTGTTAAGTATATAATTCCACGTGTTAATTCATAGTTTTGATGCCTTCAGTGTGAATCTACAATTTTCATAGTCATGAAAATACAGAAAACTCTTTGAATGGAAAGGTGTGTCTAAACTTTTGGTCTGTACTGCATATATACATACATACACCCATATAAACATATACACACTGTTATATATAATATGCCTGATGACAAATGCCCAGATTTAAAAAAAAGTGCCATCTGTTCCTTTAGCACGGTTATCTTCAATATCCACACTTACACAGGTAGTACTGTCCATACTACTGGTATTTGTTTAACCCTTTCAGTACTGGAGGTTTTTTCGGTTTTGCGTTTTCATTTTTCTTCCCTATTTTCCGTGAGCCATAACTTTTTAATATTTTTGTTCACATAGCTGTATGAGGGCTTACTTTTTGTGGGACAAGTTGTACTTTCCAACGCCACCATTTAATATTGCATATGGTGTAGTGAGAAGCGGGAAAAAAATTCCAAATTGGCAAAAAATTCCAAATTGCAAAAAAACCCAATTCCTCTAGAGTTTTACAGGTTTTTTATTTACAGCGTTCGATGTTCATTAAAACTGACCAGTTACTTTCATTCTACTGGTCAGTATGAATCCGGCAATACCTAATATGTATAGTTTTTCTTGTGTTTTGATACTGATAAAATCATTATAAAGTTGGATTTTTTTTTTTGTCGTCATATCTTGACCCCTATAACGTTTTGGTATTTATGTGTACGGAGCTGTATGAGGGCTCATTTTTTGCAGGGCGATCTGAACTTTTAATTGAAACCATGCTGGGGTGTGTATGACTTTTTGATCACTTTTTATTTAATTTGTTTTAGGAAAAAAAAGCGTAAAAAACAGCGAATCGGCCATTTTGACGCTTTTTTCCGTGACGCAATTCGCCATATTGGAAATTTTTTTTATAATTTAAAAGTACGGCGTTTTCGGTCGCAGTGATACCAATGACGTCTATATTTATTGTTATTTAGGTATTTATTTTTTAATTATACAGAAAGGGGGGTGATTTAACCCCTTCCCAACCAGCGCCATACATGTACGGCGATGCGGTCGTATTAACCCTTCATGTGCCACGGTCAGCGCTGACCGCGGCACATGCGATGCGGGCGGTCGGAGCGGGTGTCCATCGGGGTCCCCGCGCTGCTGTGACGGGGACCCGATGGCTTAGATAGCATCCGGGTGCCTTCCTTAGGCATCCGGCTGCTATCTACGGTAGCCTGTGAGATCCAGCCCCCTGGATCTCACAGGCAGTAAGGCTGGAAGTGTATTACTGTGTGTAATACACTTCCAGCCAATGCATTACAATACAGAAGTATTGTAATGCATTGTAAAGGGGATCAGACCCCAAAAGTGAAAAAAACAAGTGAAAAAATAAAGTTTTACAAAAAAAGTTTCAAGTTAAAAAAAAAAGTGTCCTTTTAACAAAATAATATAAAAAAAATTGTAAAAAATAGTGAAAAAAATTAAAATAGACATATTAGGTATCGCTGTGTCCATATCGACCGGCTCTATAAAAATATCACATGATCCACCCTGCCAGGTGAACGCAGTAAAAAAAAAAAAAAAACTGTGCCAAAACAGCCATTTTTTGGACACCTTCCGTTACAAAAAGTGTAATAGCAGGCGATCAAAAAGGCGTATTTACCCCAAAATGGTACCAATCAAACTGTCATCTCGTCCCGCAGAAATTTAGACCCTACCTGAGACAATCGCCCAAAAAATGAAAAAAAATATGGCTCTCAGAAAATAGCAACACAAAAAAAAAGATTTTATTCTGTTCAAAAATGCATCTAATGTGTAAAACTTTCCAAAAATAAAAATGTTAGATATATTGGGTATCGCCGCATCTGTAACAATCTTCTCTATAAAAATATTACATGAGATGCCCCCCCCAGGTGAATGCTGTAAAAAAAATGTAAAAAAAACTATGCCATAACAGCCATTTTTTTCACCTTGCCTCACAAAAAGTGTAATAGCAGGTGATCAAAAAGGCGTATTTACCCCAAAATGGTACCAATCAAACCGTCATCTTGTCCCGCAGAAATGTAGACCCTACCTGAGACAATCGCCCAAAAAATAAAAAAAATATGGCTCTCAGAATGCTGTAAAAAAAAAATTCAAAAAAACTATGCCATAACAGCCATTTTTTTTCACCTTCCCTTACAAAAAGTGTAATAGCAGGCGATCAAAAAGTCTTATGTACCCCAAAATGGTACCAATGAAAACGTCACCTCGTCCCGCAAAAAATGAGCCCCCACATAAGACAATAACTCAAAAAAATAAAAATCAATGGCTCCCGCAAACCAATCCATCAAAATCTGTGCTGCAAAATCCATATGGCGCTCCTTCTGTTCTGAGTCCTGCCATGTGCCCCCACAGCAGTTTACCACCACATATGAGGTGTTGCCGTATTCAGGAGAAAATGGGGAACAAATTATGGGGTGCTTTTCTCCTGTTATCCCTTGTGAAAATGAAAAATTTGGGGCTAAAGCAACATTTTATTGGAAGAAATGAAACTTTTCATTTTCACAGCCAAGTGTTTCCAAATTCCATAAACCGCTTAGGGGGTCAAAGTGGCCAGTACCCCCCTTAATATATTCTTTGAAGGGTGTAGTTTCCAAAATGGGGTCACTGGGTTTCCACTGTAGGGGTACGTCAGGGTCTCTCAATTACAAAATGGTGCCTACAAAGTCCATTCCAGCAAAATCTGCCTCCAAAATCCATATGGCGCTCCTTTCCTTCTGACCACTGCCACAAACCCATAGAGACGTTTACCACCACATATGGGGTATTTCTGTAAACTGCAGAATCAGAGCAATGTATATTGAGGTTTTGGTAGCTGTTAATGCTTGCTGTGTTGCAAGAAAAAAAATTATTAACATGAATAATCTACCAAAAAAGTTAAATTTTGAAATTTCACCTCCATTTTCCATTAATTCTTGTGGAACACCTCAAGGGTTAACAAAGTTTGTAACAGCAGTTTTTTATAATTTGAGGGGTGTAGTTTCTAAAATGGGGTTTCCATTACGTAAGCCACTCAAAATCACTTTATATCTGAATTGGTGCTTAAAAAAATGGTTTTGGAAATTTTGTTGAAAATTTGAAAAAAGGCTTCTAAACTTCTAAGCCTTCTAACGTCCTAAAAAAGTAAAATGACATTTATAAAAATTTTATGCCAACATAAAGTAGACATATGGGGAATGTAAAATAATAACTATTTTTGGAGGTATTACTATGTATTTTAAAAGTAGAGAAATTGAAATTTGGAAATTTGCTAATTTTTCAAAATTTTTGGTAAATTTGGTATTTTTTATAAAATATTTCAATTTTTTGCCACAAATTTACTACTGTCGGGAAGCACAATGTGTGACGAGAAAACATTCTCAGAATGGCTTGGATAAGTAAAAGTGTTCCAAAGTTATTACCACATAAAGTGACACATGTCAGATTTGCAAAAAATGGCCTGGTCAGGAAGGTGAAAACAGGCCCGGGGTTGAAGGGGTTAATTAACTATTAATTAGAAATAATGAGCAAAACAATCAGCAGTGTTTAACCCCTTCACGACCGCCATACGGCTATATACGTCCTATCTGCACATGCCCCGTGCAGATAGCACGTATATAGACGTGCAGGCGGCCCTTTAATCCCAGCGCTGATCAGCGCTGGGATTAAAGCTGCTGCTCCTGCAATCTAGCAGGAGCAGGTCGGGTCCCGGCTCACAGACAGAGCGGGGACCCTGAGGAGAAGACGGGAGCGGTTTATTACCGCTTCTGTCTTCTCCTAAGCCGGAGGAGAGCCTTACCTGCTCAGCCGGCGCAGGAGGAATGAAGCGGCAGCGCCGCTTCCTGTGTTAGACCCGGCGGTCACGTGACCGCCGGGTGTCTCGGGGCAGGGGCAGTGCTGCAGGGTCTAAGGAGACCCTGATCAGCTCTGCCTGTGTGTAATGAGCCCCCAGGGGGCTGTTTTCCCCTGTAACTGGGGCTCCTGTGGATGCCCCAGTTACAGTGGAAACAGTGGGAAAAAAAAGTAAAAAAAAAAAAAGTCAGTCCTCCAGAGGTCTTTTAATGACCTCCTGGGGGACATATTAGTTGTCAAAAATAAATTAATATATAAGTAAAAAAATAAATAAAAAACAAACAAAAAAAAGTGTAAAAAAAAAAAAAATTAAACACGCAGTCGCCAATGTAAACAGTCACCATAGTCGCCCCGTCAAATAAAATCTATACATGCTATATATCAAAATGATCGTCATCAAATAGGGAACCCATTGCAATAATTAATTTGTGTGTCAGTTTTAATATTTAAAAAAAAATCTATAATTAAAAAAAAATCCTTTTTTTTAATAAGAATTAGCGTTTTTTTGTCTAAATTAAACCTAAAAAAATATAAAATATCTTTAAAAAAACATTCTAATAATAAGTCCTAAGTGTCAAGTAAAAAAAATAGCAAAAATTATTTTCGTATTCAAACGAAAAAAAAAATTAGGGTCACTAAGCCACCATGTGCCCAAATCACAAAAAGTTGCCTGGACATTCAGGCCTTTTATAGGTCCGGTCATGAAAGGGTTAATAACTGCAGCTGGGACTTCTGGGGGCAGCGCTGACAGAACCATCACATGTATTTTAGCGGGTCCGAGGTAAGTAGGTCTGCCTAGCCTTGGGTTACTTGCCAGGTACAGTATGTATCAAACAGAAATTCTTCTTTGCACTAGTGAGTAATATCAATATACTGTATTCAATCCATTGAAAATGGTAAGTGCATGTTCATATGCCTACATGTTTCCAAAATACTGTGAATAAGGACGTACATTTGAAACGCTTAGTTGTATGAACATGCCCTAACTTTTGTGATTTTTAATGGATGGAATAAAGTATGATTTTATCCAGTCATGTGGAGAAGACTTTCTATTAGATACTGTACATATTTGGGGATTACAAGCCAGCGCCTGTCAACTGCACCTGCATCCTTCTCTATTAGGTGGGGAAAGCAGTGAGCTCAATATATACTTTTGTCTATTTGCCAGGTGATTAACTACAGTTTATGACTTGTTACTATACTGGTGGGAACGGGCTCCCTCCACATCCCCGTCAGGTCCCCGCACTTTGGTGACGGGGACCCAATGGCTGAGAAGGTAGTCCGATGCCTTGCACAGGCATTGGGACTTTCCTTTTTATGAAACCCTATGAGATCCAGTCCCCAGCCTGTCTCATAGGCACTCTGTCAGTGTAAAAGCTGACAGGCAGAGGAGGTCAGACCCCCAAAAGTTGAACTCCCACAGTGGGATAAAAATAAAAAGTAAAAAAAGTGTTTTTCAGAATTTAAAAAAAGTATAAAAAACCATCCTTTTCTATAATAAAGACATATAAAAAATGTGTACAAAAAAATAAAGATCCGGGAAGCAGTAAAGGCTTTGTACTCACCGTTTCCTGGTCCTCGGCGCAGCACGCCGGGTCACATCACAGCCTCACCAGCAAGAGGACAGAGTGCACTGGAGGTGAGGAGCGGTGGCGTCCGGAGCAGGAGAAATGGATATTTTTATTTTCATTAGCTCTAAGGATGGGGGCTGACATGAGCCTGATGGCTGTCTGATGGTTGATATATGGCTGGGTCTGATATATGGCTGATGGCTGGGGTCTGATATATGGCTGAAGGTTGGGGGCTGATAGATGGTTGGGGGCTGATATATGGCTGATGAAGCATGGGGGGTGTCTTATTTATATTGGGGCTATTAGCTGAGGTCTGATTGGGGGTCATTTACATTGGGGTCTGAGGTCTGATTGCGGGTCTAATCTGTGGTCTAATGGAAAATATTTTTATCTTATTGTCCTCCTCTAAAATCTAGGTGTGTCTTATGGGCCGGTGCGTCTTATATGGCAAAAAATATGGTAGGTATCGCTGCATCCGTAACGACTATAAAAATCTACCCCCTCAGGTGAATGCCGTAAAAAAATAAAACTGCCAAAACAGAAATTTTTGCTCTAAAAAAGTGTAATATTGAACAATCAATAAATTATATGTACCATTAAAAATGTATACTCTTCCCCACAAAAAACATGCCCTACACAAGACAATCAGCAGAAAAATTAAAAAAAAATATTTTCAGAAAACGACAACGCAACATATATTTTCAAAAATGCTTTATTATGTAAAATTGAAACAATAATAATACACGTATTTGGTATCGCTGCACCCGTAATGACCTGCTCTATAAAAATAACACATGACCTATCCTATCAGGTGAACCCTGTAAAAACAGTCACAGAAAAAAAGTCATCTAAAATGGCAGAAAATGCTCAAAAATCCCTAATGCTGTTGCGCATTTATGACCGGGGGAGCAAATCCTGCACATGTGGTCCGCTGCTGAACGTAATCCCCAGCAAAAATGCATACAATGGAGGATGCTGCCAGCGGACCACATGTACCACACATGTACCATGTACCAACATCCTACACAGGATAACCAAGTGTGGGGATGTGACAAACTATATAACAAAAATTCACAGAAAATGGTACACTACAACGGTGAATGCAATTGACAAAATATGGCTAACCCTCACACTGATGTTAAAATGAGACTTTCGCCAATATATCCTTATATCAAGAACATACCGGGGCCCGAGCACCCCGTCAAGGTATCTCAAGTGGCACGGGACCTAACGCTCATCCCTACTATGGTATAGGTAATTACAGATAGGGGCATGAAGTTCGACACACAGCGACCAGCTCCCAGTTACCTCCAGCGTGAAATCACACATACGATGGGAGGGGGGTGGATGCTGTGAGTCCCTCTTAACCCTGGGGCACATTCAAATCAGGGCACATTCAACCTGGAGTTGCCACACCTCCAGGTATAAATGTCCATACACAGTCACAGAAAAAAGTGGTCTAAAATGGCAGAAAATGCTCAAAAACCCCACATGCTGTTGCGCATTTATGACCGGGGGAGCAAATCCTGCACATGTGGTCCGCTGCTGAACGTAATCCCCAGCAAAAATGCATACAATGGAGGATGCCTGCAGCGGACCACATGTACCACAAAGACATCCTACACAGGATAACCAAGTGTGCGGATGTGACAAACTATATAACAAAAAATCACAGAAAATGGTGCACTACAACGGTGAATGCAATTGACAATATATGGCTAACCCTCACACTGATGTTAAAATGAGACTTTCGCCTCCACCCCCCCTCCCATCGTATGTGTGATTTCACGCTGGAGGTAACTGGGAGCTGGTTGCTGTGTGTCGGACTTCATGCCCCTATCTGCAATTACCTATACCATAGTAGGGATAGCGTTAGGTCCCGTGCCACTTGAGATACCTTGACGCGGTGCTCGGGCTCCGGTACGTCTTTGATATAAGGATATATTGGCGAAAGTCTCATTTTAACATCAGTGTGAGGGTTAGCCATATATTGTCAATTGCATTCACCGTTGTAGTGCACCATTTTCTGTGAATTTTTGAACCCTGTAAAAACCAAAAAACTGCCAGGACAGCCATTTTTTTGTTACATTGTCTCACAAAGAGCAAGCAAACTTTTTCCTTTCATGCTTGGGGTCAGTTTTAAATAACTTGAGGGGTGTAGTTTCTAAAATGGGGTCATTTATAGGGGGGTTTCTATGTAATCCCCACAAAGTGACTTTATAATAGAACTGGTCCTTAAAAATTGTAATAATTGCTTCTAAAATTCTAAGCCTTCTAACTAGGGATGAGCAAACCTGAACTTTAAAGGTTCGGCATTCGGGCGGTGGAGGAATCACGTTATGGATTCCGTTATAACGGATTTCTATGATGGAATGCAAAACGGAAGCCTTTAAGAGGCATTCTGTTTTGATCCGTCATAATAGAAGTCTATCGCCGAGCACAACGGATCCTGATTTTCCCTATGCAGGACTTTCTTTATTGTCCTGCATAATGGAAACCACTCGGATCCGTTATGCTTGGCCATAGACTTCTATTTATGACCTATAAAGTTCGGGTTTGCTCATCCCTATTTCTAAAGTCCTAAAAAAATAAAATTAAGTTTCCAAAATGATGCAAACATAAAGTACACATCTGGGAAATGTAAAGTTATAACTATTTTAAGAGGTTTCACTGTCTCCCTTAAAAGCAAAAATTTGAAAATTGTGAATTTTTCCAAATTTTCTGTAAATTTTGGATTTTTTTTATAAATGAAGGTAAAACATATTGACTCAAATTTACCAGTAATATGAAATACAATCTGTAACGAGAAAACAATCTCAGAATTGTTTGGATAAGTAAAAGCGTTCCAAAGTTATTACCACATAAAGCAAAACATCAGATTTCCAAAAATTGGCCAGGACTCAAGGTGAAAACTGGCTTGGCTTGGTACTGAAGGGGTTAAAACAACTGAGAAAAAGCTTATTCCTCATAATAGCATTTATTTCCATATACACAAAGGTACTGGGGGCACTCCAAATAAAAACATGAAGAAGGGACCTCAGAGTCTCAAAACCTTGCCTTATAACATCATGTATTTTAGTTAGCCATTAACCCCTTCATGACATTTTTCTAGAGATGAGCGAGTACTAAAATGCTCGTGTGCTCGGTACTCAAGTCGAACATTTCTGGAAGTTCGGGTGTTCGTTCCGAATAACGAACCCTATTGAAGTCAATGGGAGATCCGAGCATTTTTTCACGGGACCAAAGTTCTTCACAGGCAACGTTGCCTAAACTCCTGAAAACTCTGAAAGTGATGGAAACACCACGGAAATGGATAGGGAACACCAGGGGCAGCATGCATGGAGCAAGCAGAGACAGTGCAAGGAGCAACAGGACCTTCAGTGATGGCATGGTCACATGTACAGGGAGAGGCACTGGGCAGGGACTGTGCAATACATATAATTTGTCCCTCTAATCCCCACTGCTGCAGGACTGACCCTGACACCAAGTGTCACACACACATACACACACCATTACCAAACCAGGGCAATGATCTGTCATTCAGGACTCTGGGAAAGCTGGGTGGGGTTTCACCATTTTAAATCTGGCTGTATATTTGCCATTCAGATACTCGTGAAAGCAGAGTGACAACTTGATTTGCAAGAATGACAAGATTATGTATAACCCTGCTTTCCCAGGTTCAGAATGACAAAAATCTATTCATTTCAGGAAGATCCAGCTTTCCCAGGGATGTGAATTCAAGACAGTGAAACCATTACCACTTGCAAGCATAGAGAAGCTGTCACCCAACTTTCTGAGATTTCTAAATAACAACTTGTTGATCAGGACTCTAAGAAAGCTGGTTGATGATTATCTAATAGAAGGTAATAGTCATGTGTGTCAGGATTTATCACTTATGTTTAGATCAAGTCATAAGGGGGAATTTATCATTGGGTGAAGTTAGTTTTGTGGCGTGAAAAAGTCGCAAATTTTTGCGCAATCGCATTTTTTGCGCAAAATTTTGCGACTTTTTTGTGTATACGCCATGCACTCCACTTTGTTCAAAGTGGCGTGCGTATGGGCGTTTTGTCTTATGTAAATTAAGGCTAGGACAGATTTACCATTGCGACTTTCCATAAAAAGTCAAAAATTTTTGCGCAACTTTACTCCAGTTAGGAGTATGCTTAGGTTTAAGCAAAAGTGACCTTTAGAAACCTCATTTATCAAAGAAGCCATGGACCAATGATAAATCACATTTGGACCAAAATGACTTTGGCCAGATCCAGAAGTGGAGTAAGTAGAGAGGCCAATGATAAATTCCCCCCATATTTTCCAGCATCATACATGGGAAAGCTGGGTGACAGAATGTGAATGGCTGCTGTAAGGTGGCGGACACTGGTAGCGGACTGACCCAGTGATCAGTGCTGACATGCTGAGGTCTGGTCACCTGCATCTGGATCAGTCCAGTACCACAGTAGTTAGGCCTCAGAAAGAGAGACAGTAGGTGCAGCGGAGAAGGAGGAGTAAAATTTTCAAAAGCCAGTAGTACTTGGACCTCAGGCAGAAATTTTTGAAGAGAGACAGTAGGCAAACCACAGGAAAACTTCAATTTTCAACAGCCATTAAAATGGCCTCAAGTTTTTGGAGAGAGACAGTAGGCGAGCAACAGGCCTTTTGTGCCCCGCCGTAAAGATTGTGTGTAGAGAGCCTTTTGTGCCCCGCCGTAAAGATTGTGTGTAGAGAGCCTTTTGTGCCCCGCCGTAAAAATTGTGTGTACAGTCATGGCCAAAGGTTTTGAGAATGACACAAATATTACATTTTCACATGATCTGCTGCCCTCTGGTTTTTATGTGTGTTTGTCAGATGTTTTTATCACATACAGAAATATAATTGCAATCATATTATGAGTAACAAAAGCTTATATTGACAGTTAGAATGAGTTAATGCAGCAAGTCAATATTTGCAGTGTTGACCCTTCTTCTTCAGGACCTCTGCAATTCTCCCTGGCATGCTCTCAATCAACTTCTGGACCAAATCCTGACTGATAGCAGTCCATTCTTGCACATTCAATGCTTGCATTTTGTCAGAATTTGTAGGTTTTTGTTTGTCCACCCATCTCTTGATGATTGACCACAAGTTCTCAATGGGATTAAGATCTGGGGAGTTTCCAGGCCATGGACCCAAAATCTCGATGTTTTGTTCCCTGAGCCATTTAGTTATCACCTTTGCTTTATGGCAAGGTGCTCCATCATGCTGGAAAAGGCATTGTTGATCGCCAAACTGCTCTTGGACGGTTGGGAGAAGTTGCTCTCGGAGGACATTCTGGTACCATTCTTTATTCATGGCTGTGTTTTTAGGCAAGACTGTGAGAGAGCCGATTCCCTTGGCTGAGAAGCAACCCCACACATGAATGGTTTCAGGATGCTTTACAGTTGGCATGAGACAAGACTGGTGGTAACGCTCACATCGTCTTCTCCGAATAAGCTGTTTTCCAGATGTCCCAAACAATCGAAAAGGGGATTCATCAGAGAAAATGACTTTACCCCAGTCCTCAGCAGTCCACTCCCTGTACCTTTTGCAGAATATCAGTCTGTCCCTGATGTTTTTTCTGGAGAGAAGTGGCTTCTTTGCTGCCCTCCTTGAGACCAGGCCTTGCTCCAAGAGTCTCCGCCTCACAGTGCGTGCAGATGCACTCACACCTGCCTGCTGCCATTCCTGAGCAAGCTCTGCACTGCTGGTAGCCCGATCCCGCAGCTGAAACACTTTTAAGAGACGGTCCTGGCGCTTGCTGGTCTTTCTTGGGCGCCCTGGAGCCTTTTTGGCAACAATGGAACCTCTCTCCTTGAAGTTCTTGATGATGCGATAGATTGTTGACTGAGGTGCAATCTTTCTAGCTGCGATACTCTTCCCTGTTAGGCCATTTTTGTGCAGTGCAATGATGACTGCACGTGTTTCTTTAGAGATAACCATGGTTAACAGAAGAGAAACAGTGATGCCAAGCACCAGCCTCCTTTTAAAGTGTCCAGTGGTGTCATTCTTACTTAATCATGACAGATTGATCTCCAGCCCTGTCCTCATCAACACCCACACCTGTGTTAATGGAGCAATCACTGAAACGATGTTAGCTGGTCCTTTTAAGGCAGGGCTGCAATGATGTTGAAATGTGTTTTGGGGGATAAAGTTCATTTTCTAGGCAAATATTGACTTTGCAAGTAATTGCTGTTAAGCTGATCACTCTTCATAACATTCTGGAGTATATGCAAATTGCCATTTTAAAAACTGAAGCAGTAGACTTTGTAAAAATTAATATTTGTATCATTCTCAAAACTTTTGGCCATGACTGTAGAGAGCCTGTTGGCCTTCCATAAAGATTGTGTATAGAGAGCCTGTTGGCCCTCCGTAAAAATTGTGTGTAGACAGCCTGTTGGCCTTCCGTAAAGATTGTGTGTAGAGAGCCTGTTGGCCTTCCGTAAACATTGTGTGTAGAGAGCCTGTTGGCCCTCCGTAAAAATTTTACCCTAATAGTACCCTAATATCCGTGCGGATAACGAACTGTGACGAACAGGTTCGCTCATCTCTACATTTTTCACCTTAAGGACCAGATATACAAAATAAAGCACAAGTAATTTATAATTCCATAGTAAAATTTATAATTTTATTAAACATGATTACAATTACAAAAATGCATGAACAATATTTAATATAGTAGGGAGACCAGTAAATAGCATGATCTGTCACAAGAACCAAGAAAAAAATAGCCTAATCGGACAGTAATGGCCTGCGGTAAGCTGCAGTAACCGCTTGCTGTAAAGAATCTATATACCACCATGTAATGGCCGTGATGCTGAAAAGACAGCTTATATATCAAACAATTATGTATTACAACACACTAACAGAGGCTATGAAAATAATATCTCAGATGAAAAGGAAGACCTGAATGGTAAGCCGCATAGATAAAAATGCCCTCACACCATGTACATAAGTGTGGCAATGACTGTTGGCTACAAAACGGGAAAACTCCTCAAAAATTGCCGTAATATAAATCTAGCTGCAAAATGAATCAAATGGAAACACATACCTAAGTGCTGCAAGCGTGACCGGACCAATGCTTCTCCTCTACGCGCGTTTCGTGTAAGCTTCTTCGGGAGGAGAGGCAGTGGGGATATCGCGGTAGGTTTTTAAAGAACAAGGTGCCAATGGAAGGGGAGAAACTGTAACACGTGATTGAACATGCCGGTAACTGCAGCGCATGACTAGTATAAATCTGCAACGTAAAACCT
Organism: Rhinella marina; assembly: GCA_900303285.1. Classification (NCBI taxonomy): domain Eukaryota; kingdom Metazoa; phylum Chordata; class Amphibia; order Anura; family Bufonidae; genus Rhinella; species Rhinella marina. Next base: position 222,945 of record ONZH01005202.1, read on the forward strand.
CTTCCGCCCTTCCTCTGAGACCGACGCCGGGAAGGACAACCCTCCACGCGCCTGGTTGCCTGTTTCCAGCGTCTCGTCCCACTTGAGAAAAGGGCCAAAGAAACGCTAGCAGATAGGCAGCCATGCGCACCCGGCATATAAAGATGGAGGGGCAAAAAAAGGAAAGCTATACCTCAATATTAAAAACCAACCTATTGCCACATAATATGCAATTAAAGTCCCGAGTGCATATAGTGTTGAATAATGAAAAAATGTCATAGACAGAATAAAGACAAATACAAAAAAAAAATAAAGTGGCTACGTGCAAATAATAAGATAATACATAATTATCGTGTACTAATTGTGAAGTATAATGCTGATGCAATACCATAATTGATTATACATAACAAGCAAGTGACATATACAATCAAAAAAAGACATTAAAAGTGCAATAAAGTGCTACAAGTGCAGATGGCTAAAATGACAAATAGCAAAGTGAAAAAACGAAACTTTTTTATAGGCTTGGCTTTCTCTGCCCTCAATATTTTCTTCAAGTTGATTTTGATGGTTGCATAAAGTGTTTCCCCTCATATGGAATAGACATTCTTACCCTTAATTCGTAATATAATATCTATAACAACAAAAAAATAAAAAATGTGTGAATTAAGACAACACGCAATACAAACAATTATCCCTTATCAGTGACACTACAAAAAAGCATTGAATCCATAATTTTCATTTAGCCCAGATGGTGCCATAGTGCCCAATTTGAAAATCCACTTACTTTCCATCTGGGCCAATTTTTTCCCTTTGTCACCACCTCTGCCTCTAAATCGTAACAGACTTGAATTGCAATTGTGGAACAATTTGAAATGTTTTGGTATTGTTTTCAGACTAATTAGATCTTCCTCGTCTTTAGCTTTTTCTATATCCCTAATATGTTCTCTTACCCGTCTTTTCAATTCTCTAGTGGTGAGACCAATGTAGATCTTCTCACGTGGACATTTTGCATAATAAATAACTTTGACAGTGGAACATGTTATATACTCTCTTATTTCATAAGTTTGTTTATTGGCTATATCTGTGAATGAATAGACCATGCCACACAGGATCCACATGCGAACGAACCTCTTGTTTTCCTCTCTTCCTTTATTGCATTTGTTTCAGGTATGTAATGACTGCGGACCAATCTATCTTTTAGGTTTCTGGATCTTCTAGCTGTCATTAAGGGACAGTCAGTGATTTTACAGGGACAGTTTTTTAGGATCTTGTCGGTCTTGAGTACATCCCAGTGTTGATTGAGAACCGTACCAATTTGACTCCACTGCTGGTTGTAATTAGTGATAAATTGTATGGCTACTGTAGAATCAGATGTTTTGACTTCATTCGGACACAATAATTTACTTCTCATTTTTTGTTTCGCAATTCTAAATCCTGTATTAATTTGTCTGTTGCTGTACCCTCTGTCACGAAACCGTCCTTTTAATTCCTGGGCCTGGGCTATTAAAACAGGCATGTCAGGAGTGGTGAAAGGTCCTAGGGTTCTTGATAGTTGCCTCTCAGAAATTCCACAACAGCTTGTAGTCCATCTTCCTGTTTGATGCTAGTATATAGTGATTCTACATCAGCTGTTACGATGAGCATTTCATCATCAATGTAGATATTTGCTAATCTATAGATAGATAGATATAGATAGATTGGTCCGCAGTCATTACATACCTGAAACAAATGCAATAAAGGAAGAGAGGAAAACAAGAGGTTCGTTCGCATGTGGATCCTGTGTGGCATGGTCTATTCATTCACAGATATAGCCAATAAACAAACTTATGAAATAAGAGAGTATATAACATGTTCGACTGTCAAAGTTATTTATTATGCAAAATGTCCATGTGAGAAGATCTACATTGGTCTCACCACTAGAGAATTGAAAAGACGGGTAAGAGAACATATTAGGGATATAGAAAAAGCTAAAGACGAGGAAGATCTAATTAGTCTGAAAACAATACCAAAACATTTCAAATTGTTCCACAATTGCAATTCAAGTCTGTTACGATTTAGAGGCAGAGGTGGTGACAAAGGGAAAAAATTGGCCCAGATGCAAAGTAAGTGGATTTTCAAATTGGGCACTATGGCACCATCTGGGCTAAATGAAAATTATGGATTCAATGCTTTTTTGTAGTGTCACTGATAAGGGATAATTGTTATTGCGTGCATTTTTAATTTTTTTGTTGTTATAGATATTATATTACGAATTAAGGGTAAGAATGTCTATTCCATATGAGGGGAAACACTTTATACAACCATCAGAATCAACTTGAAGAAAATATTGAGGGCAGAGAAAGCCAAGCCTATAAAAAAGTTTTGTTTTTTCACTTTGCTATTTGTCATTTTAGCCATCGGCACTTGTAGCACTTTTAATGTCTTTTTTTGATTGTATATGTCACTTGCTTGTTATGTATAATCAATTATGGTATTACATCAGCATTATGGGCTAAATGAAAATTATGGATTCAATGCTTTTTTGTAGTGTCATTGATAGGGGATAGTTGTTTTTATTGTGTGTTGTTTTAATTCACACATTAATTTTTTATTTTTTATAGATATTATATTACGAATTAAGGGTAAGAATGTCGTGATGCCAATGTCTATGCCATATGAGGGGAAACACTTTATGCAACCATCAAAATCAACTTGCATGTGCGTTGCCCTTTCCGGCGTCGGTCTCAGAGGAAGGGCGGAAGAGGTTTTACGCTGCAGATTTAGACTAGTCATGCGCTGCAGTTACCGGCATGTTCAATCACGTGTTACAGTTTCTCCCCTTCCATTGGCACCTTGTTCTTTAAAAACCTACCGCAATATCCCCACTACCTCTCCTCCCGAAGAAGCTTACGCGAAACGCGCGTAGAAGGGAAGCATTGGTCCGGTCACGCTTGCAGCACTTGGGTATGTGTTTCCATTTGATTCATTTTGCAGCTAGATTTATATTACGGCAATTTTTGAGGAGTTTTCCCGTTTTATAGCAAAAAATTACTCGTGTTTTATTTTGTATGTTATTCAATTTTGAGTAATTCCTGTTCTAGTTTATTCACCATTGTATGGATGCAATTTGGATTTTTTACCCTAAGGACCAGGACAAATTTTGTAAATCTGACATGTGTCACTTTATGTGGTAATAGCTTTGGAACACTTTTACTTATCCAAGCCGTTCTGAGATTGTTTTCTCGTGACACATTATACTTCATGACAGTGGTAAATTTGAGTCAATATTAATCACCTTTATTAATAAAAAATCCTACATTTACAGAAAATTTAGACAAATTTGTAATTTTCAAAATGTGAACTACCCTGCTTTTAAGGCAGATAGTGATTCCTCACAAAATAGTTATTACTTTACATTTCCCATATGTCTACTTTATGTTGCCATCATTTTGTAGATGTAATTTTATTTTTTGGGGATGTTAGAAGGCTTAGAATTTTAGAAGCAATTCTTAAAATTTTTAAGACATTTTCCAAAACCATTTTTTAAGGACCAAATCAGTTCTGAAGTCACTTTGTGGGGCTTACATAATAGAAACCACCATAAATGGCCCCATTTTAGAAACTACACCCCTTTAAGGTTTTCAAAACTGAGTTAATAAACTTTGTTAACCCTGTCAGCAGACATGGTGACAGTTTAATGCCATGACGTGTATACTCCTCATGGAGCTCTAAATAGCAGTGCTCCATGACGAGTATACATGTCAAATAGCGTGAAGGGTATCAAATTACAATATTTTATATTGTTTCTCTTTTGGAGAGCCTCAAGAATTTTCAGTTACAAACTTGGATATTTCCACTATAAACTGAAATTTGTTTAAAGATTTAGGTTTTCTGTTAATCACTGAACTAATATTTAGTTGTATAACCTTTATTTCTGATAACTGCTTTAGATTTGCAAACATATTCCTGCCCAAGCTGATTGGATTACATTCCACAGTTCTTCTGCATTCTTGAGTTTGGCATCAAAGACAGCATTTTTGATGTTGCTCCAGAAATTCTCAATCAGATTGTGATCTGTGGATTGGGCTGGCCACTTCATAACATCAATCTTGTTGGTCTTGAACCAGGATGTTGCTCGCTTGCTGGTGTTTGGGGTCGTTGTCCAGCTGGAACACTCATTTCAAGGACATTTCTTCTTCAGCATAAGGTAACATGACCTCTTCCAATATTTTCATATATTTAAACTGGTCCATGGTGCCTGATATGCGATAAATGGGCCCGACTCCAGAGTGTGAAAAACATCCCCAAACCTTTATCCTTGCACCTCCAAAAAGCATTGGAGTCTGGAAAGACCCATTTTACTCACTGAGCAAGGGCTAAAAACCAACAGGTAGAACATTTGCTGCCCTACTTCTTTAAATAAGGGCCATAATTGACGCCTGTTTCTTCACAGAATGAATGACCTCACATGCAGCGAGCATGTTATGACTGTTTGCCCCCTTTCATGGCTATACCTAGTCATGCATTTTATCCTATGTTGTATTATCTTCTGCCAAAAACAGTAATTAAACACATTAGTGTTCTTAGACTGCAATTATTTTGCACATAACTGTATGTATATAAGAGGATCTGTCACCATGTAATCTGCAAGCAGCATGATATAGACTAATTTCATAATTGTAGATTATACTGTATATTTAAATCTCTGCTCATCAGCTCAGTAGCCAAGTGGATTATCTGTATACACTGACCTTAAAGGGGTTGTCTGCTTTTATAATATTAATGACCTATCTTCCAGAGAGGTCATCGATATCAGATCGGAGTTGTAATTGCACCTGCTCACCGCTGCAATGTTCTCTGCCGGATCTCAAAACCGGAATTAACAACGCAAGTGTGAAACAGGCCTTATGGGATAAATGTAAATTGGGTACTATTAGCCATGGTGCTACCTGTTTTTGTTTAGAAGGACCTAAAACCCTTCATTTATCTGGGTCAGATTTGTTGAATTAATGTCTATAGTATAACACCTCCAGCCCCTCATATTGTATATAGTGTACAACACTCCACAGTACACAGTGTAATACTCCACAATATACAGCACCCCAGCATGCAGTATAGCCCCCCCCCACAGTATACAGCACCCCAGCATGCATTATAGCCCCCCACAGTATACAGCACCCCAGCATGTATTATAGCCCCCCCACAGTATACAGCACCCCAGCATACAGTATAGCCCCCCCACAGCATACAGCACCCCAGCATGTATTATAGCCCCCCCACAGTATACAGCACCCCAGCATGCAGTATAGCCCCGCCACAGTATACAGCACCCCAGCATGCAGTATAGCCCCGCCACAGTATACAGCACCCCAGCATGCAGTATAGCCCCCCCACAGAACCCCAGCATGCAGTATAGCCCCCCACAGTATACAGCACCCCAGCATACAGTATCCCCCCCCACACAGCATACAGCACCCCAGCATACAGTATAGCCCCCCCACAGCATCCCAGCATGCAGTAACCCCCCCCCACAGTATACAGCACCCCAGCATGCAGTATAGCCCCCCACAGTATACAGCACCCCAGCATGCAGTATAGCCCCCCCCACAGCACCCCAGCATACAGTATAGCCCCCCCCACAGCATACAGCACCCCAGCATGCAGTATAGCCCCCCCACAGAACCCCAGCATGCAGTATAGCCCCCCACAGTATACAGCACCCCAGCATACAGTATAGCCCCCCCCACAGTATACAGCACCCCAGCATACAGTATAGCCCCCCCCCCCCACAGTATACAGCACCCCAGCATACAGTATAGCCCCCCCACAGCATACAGCACCCCAGCATGCAGTAAAGCCCCCCACAGTATACAGCACCCCAGCATACAGTATAGCCCCCCACAGTATACAGCACCCCAGCATACAGTATAGCCCCCCCCACAGCATACAGCACCCCAGCATGCAGTATAGCCCCCCACAGTATACAGCACCCCAGCATGCAGTATAGCCCCCCACAGTATACAGCACCCCAGCATGCAGTATAGCCCCCCACAGTATACAGCACCCCAGCATACAGTATAGCCCCCCCCACAGCATACAGCACCCCAGCATGCAGTATAGCCCCCCACAGTATACAGCACCCCAGCATGCAGTATAGCCCCCCACAGTATACAGCACCCCAGCATACAGTATAGCCCCCCTACAGCATACAGCACCCCAGCATGCAGTATAGCCCCCCCACAGCATACAGCACCCCAGCATACAGTATAGCCCCCCCCACAGCATCCCAGCATGCAGTATAGCCCCCCCACAGCATACAGCACCCCAGCATACAGTATAGCCCCCCCCCACAGCATCCCAGCATGCAGTATAGCCCCCCCCCCACAGTATACAGCACCCCAGCATGCAGTATAGCCCCCCACAGCATCCCAGCATGCAGTATAGCCCCCCCCCACAGTATACAGCACCCCAGCATGCAGTATAGCCCCCCACAGCATCCCAGAATGCAGTATAGCCCCCCCCCCACAGTATACAGCACCCCAGCATGCAGCAGCTTACAGTATAATGGTATAACAGCCTCTGTCACCTGTCCCTGATGTAACTAACACAAAAAAACCTCCATAAATATAGCAAACTTCTACTACAGCAACACTCCTAGTAGAGATTAAGGACTTTTGATGACGTCATCACCATATGACCAGTAACATTGATATGTTACTAGTCACATGGTGGTGATGTCATCAGAATCTTTTCTCCTAAGACATTTACAGCTCTCGCTCTTGTAATGGGCGTTTGGGGCAGCTATGGGCCCTGCAGAAATACCGGGTCCATGGCTGCCAATCCAAACGCTACTATAATCCACCATTGGCTCCTACACCCAACAATCTGCAGTTATTTCCAGTGGCTGTAGCACCTGCTAACACTGAGGATCTAGCCGGAAGCAGACAACAGGCACTAGCCCTGCTGCTGTAGCTCAGCTACTATTTACTACTGTTTACTACTGTAGGATATATTAATTATTGATATTTTGTGTGATATTAGTAATTATTATTCATAAATAGGCGTGAACCGGCTGTTGCTAGCTCCGCCTATATATTCTTTTATTACACTCTATTCCCTGCACTATGTGTATTTGGCTATACTGTACTGTGGCGGCGACTAAAGACCATGTAAACAGCAATATGTTAATAAAAAGATTTATTGCACAATACTAAAAGTCTACAGTCTAATTATTTAGACTATATCTATATATATATTTTAACAACGTCTTATAAATATATATATATATATATATAGCCGCACAACAATACAATAATACACCTCAGTATAAAACCTAACTACACTACACAATCCCCCATAGAAATTCCACCCACAAACTATCTAATACATACACTCACACACAAATACATATAATTACCGCCAAGGCAGCACCCTCCCCAGCCTAACCTCTAGCTGTCCCTAGGGGTACAAAAAGGGTTAAACATAATACTGGCACGGAAAGGGTTAACAGGGGATAAGGGGTTACAGGGAAATGGTTCAGGGGCACAGTGATAATATGGTAGGGAAAGGGTTAATGTTATTATTGAATGTTGGTGGAATATGGGATAATGTAGGGGGAATTAAGGGTTATTGGCAGAGAAAGGGTTATTGTAGTAGTTGGTGGTATAGTGGATTTAAGGGGTTAATATTATAGTAGTTGGTGGTATAGTGGTTTATAATGAAGCATTGGCGGTTCAGGGGAAGGGGTTAATCATTGGTGGTTCAGGGATACTCAGCCATTCCAGGGGGGGTTCTTGCTTGTCATCCTGGGGATGATTCTCTTGTAGGGGCCACCCGGCTCAATTCTGCTGAGGGTGGTGTGGCAACTGTACGTGGGCCAGCGCGGTGATATGACGTCACCGCGCCTGCCCACGCTTGTTCCCAGGCGGAGGATCTCTTTCATCCTCCCGCCTGTGAATTGCCACGTATCTCCGGCGCTGTAATTACGCGGCACACAGGGGCAGGGAAACATTTTGTTTACCTGTCCCTGTTATGTTAAACATCTCTGGCACTGTCGAAGGTGTTTAACAAAGAGCAGAGGATCTTATCGATCCTCTGTCCTTTGATGTGCCCGAGACTAGACATTACTGTCCAGTCTTCAGGGTCAGGGCGGCATCTCCCTCCTGCAGGCGCGCTGGTATGCGCCTGTAGGGGGATGCGGGGGGAAGGGGGGGCAACACCCAGTCATGGGGGGGTCAGTATTATATAAATATATATAGATATATGTACATAATTCTGGGGGCATATATCTATATATATTAGGAGCAACTGCAGGACATTATATGTTATACCGTGGACCATGGCCAACCTAGGCCTATATATATATATATATATATATATATGCAAATTAAGGGAGCATATACTGTATATATATATATATATATATATATATATATATATATATATACAGTACAGACCAAAAGTTTGGACACACCTTCTCATTTTCATGACTATGAAAATTGTAGATTCACACTGAAGGCATCAAAACTATGAATTGACACATGTGGAATTATATACTTAACAAAAAAGTGTGAAACTGAAAATATGTCTTATATTCTAGCTTCTTCAAAGTAGCCACCTTTTGCTTTGATTACTGCTTTGCACACTCTTGGCATTCTCTTGATGAGCTTCAAGAAGTAGTCACCTGAAATGGTTTTCACTTCACAGGTGTGCCCTGTCAGGTTTAATAAGTGGGATTTCTTGCCTTATAAATGGGGTTGGGACCATGAGTTGTGTTGGGCAGAAGTCAGGTGGATACACAGCTGATAGTCCTACTGAATAGACTGTTAGAATTTGTATTATGGCAAGAAAAAAGCAGCTAAGTAAAGAAAAACGAGTGGCCATCATTACTTTAAGAAATGAAGGTCAGTCAGTCAGTCTGAAAAATTAGGAAAACTTTGAAAGTGTCCCCAAGTGCAGTCGCAAAAACCAGCAAGCGCTACAAAGAAACTGGCTCACATGAGGACCGCCCCAGGAAAGGAAGACCAAGAGTCACCTCTGCTGCGAAGGATAAGTTCATCCGAGTCACCAGCCTCAGAAATCGCAGGTTAACAGCAGCTCAGATTAGGGACCAGGTCAATGCCACACAGAGTTCTAGCAGCAGACACATCTCTACAACTGTTAAGAGGAGACTGTGTGCAGCAGGCCTTCATGGTAAAATAGCTGCAAGGAAACCACTGCTAAGGACAGGCAACAATCAGAAGAGACTTGTTTGGGCTAAAGAACACAAGGAATGAACATTAGACCAGTGGAAATCTGTGCTTTGGTCTGATGAGTCCAAATTTGAGATCTTTGATTCCAACCACCGTGTCTTTGTGCGACGCAGAAAAGGTGAACGGATGGACTCTACGTGCCTGGTTCCCACCGTGAAGCATGGAGGAGGAGGTGTGATGGTGCTTTGCTGGTGACCCTGTTGGGGATTTATTCAAAATTGAAGGCATACTGAACCAGCATGGCTACCACAGCATCTTGCAGCGGCATGCTATTCCATCCGGTTTGCATTTAGTTGGACCATCATTTATTTATCAACAGGACAATGACCCCAAACACACCTCCAGGCTGTGTAAGGGCTATTTGACCAAGGAGAGTGATGGGGTGCTACGCCAGATGACCTGGCCTCCACAGTCACCAGACCTCAACCCAATCAAGATGGTTTGGGGTGAGCTGGACCGCAGAGTGAAGGCAAAAGGGCCAACAAGTGCTAAGCATCTCTGGGAACTCCTTCAAGACTGTTGGAATACCATTTCAGGTGACTACCTCTTGAAGCTCATCAAGAGTGTGCAAAGCAGTAATCAAAGCAAAAGGTGGCTACTTTGAAGAACCTAGAATATAAGACATATTTTCAGTTGTTTCACACTTTTTTGTTAAGTACATAATTCCACATGTGTTAATTCATAGTTTTGATGCCTTCAGTGTGAATCTACAATTTTCATAGTCATGAAAATACAGAAAACTCTTTGAATGAGGAGGTGTGTCCAACCTTTTGGTCTGTACTGTATATATATATATATATTTATATATACACATACATACACACACACACACACATACACATATTCTACACATGGCCAACACTTCCTTCTACAACTACAATGATGTGATGTATTAGATTTGACTAAACAGAAGTTTCTTCAACACCTTATATCACATTAAAACCGGAAAAAAACATCCAGAAAATGTCACTTTCTTGTAGATTTTGAACGTACGGTATGTCTTAATTATAGTTGGCGCACAGCTCAGCGGACTGCACTTTCAACCCTTTTGTGACATAACCAATTTCAGCCTTATGGACCAGTAAAATGTTTGCCCCTTTGTGATCCAGTGCTCATAACTTTTTTCTTCAATTAAGGCTACTTTCACATTAGCATGTTTTGCAGATCCGTCATGGATTTGGAAAAATGCTTCCATTACAATAATACTACTGCATGCATCAGTCATGAACGGATCCGGTTGTATTATGTCTTATGTAGCTATGACGGATCCGTCTCTAAAACCATTGAAAGTCAATGGGAGACAGATAAGTTTTCTATTGTATCAGAGAAAAGGGATCTGTCCCCATTGACTTACATTATGTGACGGATCCATCTTGCTTCAAACCACATTGCGGGCAGAAAAATCGCTGCCTGCAGCGTTATTCTGTCCGCAACCAATTGGACGGAATGCATTTTGGTGAATTCCATTTCGTCCCCATTGACAATGAATGGGGACAAAACTGAAGCATTTTCATCTGCTATTGAGATCCTATGATGGATCTCAATAGCGGAATTGAAAACGGCAGTGTGAAAGTAGCCTTAGCTGTATGAGATTTTGCAGAAAGAGTTGTAGGTTTTTTTTTTTTAAGGAACCATGTTGGGGCTCACATACTGGTTTAAATATTGGGACTGGTCTTATTTGAAAGTTTACAATCTAAGTTTTAAAGCAAGACCAGCTGAAATCTACTTTCAGCTGCTGACTCTCGACCAGATTTCTCCCAATGTAGCGGGGAGAACGTCATCTGGTTTTGTTTTAAAGTTTAGATTGTCAGCTTTCACACAAGACCAGGCTCTAGCATATCTTTAGCTGCTATCAACCCTGCAAAGTAAGGGGTTAAATCAGCCCTTCCTCCCCTGCCCAGATTGAACTGGTAAAGCATACTGGAGTTAAAAAATTTTTTGCATAATGGCTGTGGTTCTTTGTATGATCATATCTGTGAAGGAATAGTTTTTTGGGGCTTCTCTAATGTCTTTTTCAGCTAGAGGCACTTCTCACACAAGCAGGGGATGTCTCCCTTATGTGGAATCTACTAGCCCTGTACCGCTGTGCTATCCTTTCCCTTCTCACTGTTTTTACCTCTGAGCTCACAGAACAGATAAGGGGGAAAGAATCACACTTACGGAAAGGCAGGAGGAGCCTGTGATGTTCAGAAGCCGTTCTTTTAGGCTAGGTCTACACAACATGTGTCACATGACAATTTTTATAATGATAGTCTATGGTGTCACACTGCGACGAGATGGATTTTTCTTCGACTGTCACACCATGTCACAGTGCAACACCACAGACTATCATTAAAAAATTTTCGCTGTAACAGTGTAGTTGTGCCCTATGTGTCGCGTGACATGTCGTGTAGCCCATACACAAAACCATATTTTGGATCAGAGCCCAATCCTGTATTTTTTTTTGCAGATTCCACAGACCCATTTAGATCTATGGATTAGCAAAAAAAAAAAAAAAAGGCAGCTATCATCCGTGTGCCTGTTCAGCAAATTATAGAACATGTCCTATTCTTGTCCATTGTGCGGTGATGGCAGTGAGAAAAAAAAAATGCATATTGTGTATGGAAGGTATCTGTATGTTGCAGCTCCATGGTTTGCGTACCACAATATAGACATGGCCATGTGCATCAGGCCTCATCAGGCTTTCAGTTAGCTCTGACACGCTCCCACTTCCTCTCTGCTATCTTCTGTGTCTCTGTTACTAAGGACAGGTAAGACAAGAAGCAGATGACTAAAAATCAGGTGGACGTGAGACCCCTAGTGGCCATGAATTTTTTGTTTTTTTTTCAGGGGAAGAAAGGCAGATTTTTTTTAAATTTAGTAACTTGCTAGTTTCATCATTCTCTATTAAATGAAATTGTGTGAAAGTACAGCGACTCTAGTCCTGTTCTCATAGCCCAAGCAGAGCTCAGGCAAAACTGTTAAAGGGGTATTCTCATCTTGGACAATGGGGGGCATATCGCTAGGATATGCCCCCATTGTCCTATAGGTGCGGGTCCCGCCGCTGGGACCCGCACCTATATCGAGAACGGGACCCCCGAAGTGAAGAAGTGCGCACCGTGCAAGCACGGCCCGCTCTCCATTCACTTCTATGGGGCCGTCGGAAATAGCCGAGCGCTGGCTCGGCTATCTCCGTCGGCTCCATAGAAATGAATGGGAGCGGTGGCCGTGCATGCGCAGTGCGCTCCCATTCATTTCTATGGAGCCGACGGAGATAGCCGAGCCAGCGCTCGGCTATTTCCGGCGGCCCCATAGAAGTGAATGGAGAGCGGGCCGCGCTTGCACGGTGCGCACTTCTTCACTTCGGGGGTCCCGTTCTCGATATAGGTGCGGGTCCCAGCGGCGGACCCGCACCTATAGGACAATGGGGGCATATCCTAGCGATATGCCCCCATTGTCCAAGATGAGAATACCCCTTTAAGGGGTTTTCTGGGGTTACTGTGAGTTTTAACAGATATGTTCATGTAGTTACTTGCCTCATGTAAATCTTTCCCATGCCTTTTATTTTTCCAGTTTGGACTTTCCTGACCTGTTTTTACAATGTAAACAAATCACTTTTCCATCCTGTATGTACTATTTCCTGTTGCTGTAATCCAACCAAACCCATAATGCATTTCTCCTTTCTCTGCCACAGCTCCTACTATTTTTGCTCTTGTTGCTGCTTTGACACCCATGGACAGGAAATAAGAGCTGTACAGACATGGTCATGTGACCAAAGACAAGAACAGAGGAACAATAAATGTGAAGAAATGCATTATAAAATGATATCTACCTTTGTAAAGATTTTTACAGGATGTTGATGCAGACTAGAAAACTCCTAAAAGCCTCAAATAGATCTCTAGAGGGACAATCCACAAAACCATTATAAAATACAACGCAAACACATTTTATATGGCAAAGTTTTAAAAAAAAATATGTTCTCAGCAGAACCTATGAAGTCTCTGAGCAGACTGATCCTTTCATTTTGTAAAGGAGTCCTGAAAAATGAAAGCTGGTGATATCTGGTTGCTTTTTGTAGTGGTTTTAATAAATCTTCCCTATGTACTGTACTGCTCACAGCACAGGTTGCATTATTTGCCATGTAAAATCGTCCTCTGTATTTTACTACTGCATGAAAATGAATTTACTCTTACGTGTTTTAGGCTTATTCTGTAAACCTTTTGTGGTCCGATTCCGCTAATATTAATTGTTGTGTTGATCAGGCAACTAATGTGTTCTTTTCAGTACACTCTAAGTTTGTTAGCTGACTTGTTCAATGAAAGGGAGACCGCTACATTCAGATTTGCTTTTTATCTATGAAAGATTTACAAGAATATCCATCAACTGGTTTGTGACAATATTCACAGTGTAACTGAATAGATTGGTTTAAACAGAAAACATGATACACATGAAGCAAAATATTTTCCTACTTATTTGCTCAGAATTTCACCGACGGTGCATATATAAAAAAAAGATTTTTATTTAATTGCATGATATTTTGTAAGATCATATGTCAAATGGGTTGGCAGGTGTAATATACAGTAGATAGGAAACTTTTCTGCAGCAGGAATACTTAAGGAATTGATTTGACACACAGAAAGCACAACGTTAAAAAAAAATATATATTGTAGTTATCTGCGTAATTGTATCAGGCTAAACTACAGAGCTACATCAAATCAATTCCCCGTCATGATTTTACAATCTGTTAGCTGATTCTAGTATTTCACACACAGCTACCTAGAAGAATGATCTGTTGCTGAGTGAATTCAAGAAAATAATTCACATCACCTTATGATTTCCTGTAACTAAAGTATTCCTGTTAAAAAAAAAAATTATAGGAAATACTACAAAATGCTCAAGATCTAATAAAAATAACATTACACAGTATGGCACAGTCCTCTTCTAGCCTTCCACAGTAAATAAATTGCAGATGTCCATATGTACCATGTTTATTAATGTACAGATGGTTTGAAGTGTAGTCACATTATTTGCAGGTTCTTGACAAATGGCAGTTTTTGAATTTAGGACTGTTAAAAATATATGGAGTTACTGAAAATCAGTTTTCATCTTTGCTTATATTTGGGTTGCCCTGGAGCCATTTCGCAAAAGGATTCCCTTCATTGGGTTCCATAGCTTGGTAGACCAAGAATGCAAGCACAACCAAAATGAGAAACATAAGAAGCTTTATCCAGATGGGGATGGACCGTCCACTTTTCCCTTTAGTGGTCTTCTCTTCAACTACTGGTTGGTGCTTTGAGATATACTTAGAAGAAGAATAACTTTCCTCCAATTTGTAATCTTTGTAATCTTGGATATTAAAAGGTCGACCTGCAGCTCCTTTGATCGGCCTACGACAACTTGCACTGTGAGGAAAGAAGAACATTGGGGGGGAAAAAAAAAACGTAAGTTAATTGGAGTGCACAACACAAACAGTAGTTTTAATTCCCACATCACTTATTCCACAAACTGTAAAAGAGAAAACTAAAATAGGAACCTTATTCCTGTAGGAGTTGAAGTCTCATATGGAAACATTTCCTTCAAAATATCTCTGTCTTCTCGCCTTTCTTCAATGAATGATTTTTCTACGGTCTAAACCAAGAAAAAGAAAAATCCTTAAACATAAAAAGCACAAACAGACTGCAATCCCTAGGAAACCCAATCAAGCGTGTGACTAAAGCAAATGTATCACCACGTGTGCTAAAGCAAAGGTCTTCCCTGTTTTTTAATGGGAGTAACAAACTTTGTTATTTTCAACTGTTTTGTCCTGTTTGGAGTCTCCAGACGATGTTCACTGACGTTTCCAGTATCCTTCAAGGTGAATAATACCATTTTAATCTGGCAACCTCAAGGTCATAACATTTAAGAAATAAAAACTGAAATATATCGAGTCATCACCTCAATCACTGCTGTGTTCAGAAGATCACTTAGATCTGTATGACCAACATTATGAACATCAATGACCTTTTTAAAAAAGAAACTTTATCAGTTTTTTGCAAAAATTTTACATAGTACAGTGGCACCAATGTTAGAAGTCATGCTTTAATATCTGCATAAAAAAAAAAAATCTGATTAAGTGATCAAGGTAAGCAGTTTGAATATTAGTTCTCAAAAGTTTAAAAGGGTCTGTCCAGCTTAAGCCAGAAACTGGCATCACTACCCACCTAGTAAATTCAGCATTGCCGCTCCTGTTCTTCCTGCCAGGCCTTGTCTAACCGGCTGCAGTGCTGATTCAAAGTCGACAACACATGAAAACTGGAGTCAATCACTGGCCTCAGCAGCAACAGTCAAATGTTGTCAATGTGACATCAGTGCTGCAGCTGGGTACAAAAAACCTGGCTGGGCAAACCAGAGTGGTGTCCCTGGATTTGGTAGGCCAGCAGTGAAGCATTTTTTATTTTACCCAATTTCATGATTGGCCAGTTTCTTGCTGAAACCAGACAAGCCCTTTAATGAAAGTGAGGGGTCAGCGTTTCACAAAAACAAGTTACTATTCACTTGATGGTATTTACTTTTTCACTGATCAGCTGTTTCTTTGGGGTCCTTCTTGACAAGTCTGTGAGCTCACTGACTGATCGCAAAGCGTTTGCATGCTTGAAATTCTCAATCACCTGATAATCAATCTGACGGGATTCAAACTGAGAGAACACTGCATTAGCCTAAATAGATCAGAGGTGGAAACAAAAAAAAAAAAAAATCATTACATTTCAACTGGTTACAAAAAATGTGAGATTCAAGACTTTACAGGAATCACACAACATACTAGAGTTTGGTTGCTTGAAGGCAATACCGTTTCGGCTACAGGCGCAGCCTCAGAGTTATGTTCATCATCAATAGCTTCTGCAGCTACCACCTATTATTTTGAAGGAAAAGGTAAAAGAAAAATATCTAAGCATTGAAACATACTGAAACCCATATCCAAAGCATGAAGGTAAACAAAATTATTATGCAGTCACCCTCTTCCTTGGTGTTCTTCTTGTTACTTTTGTGGACTCTTTAGAGACAGCCAGCAGTCGACCAACTTTTTCAGACTCCAACGTCTTTGGAACCTCAGAAACGGCATCAGCAGACATGCTCTGATCAAGTGTTAAATATATGTTAAAGTGAGCAGCTTACCTACAGTAAACTATCAGCACCATGTCATACACTGTGGTGAGCCCTAACACCAAATCCCCAAACTCAGAAACAGCCAGTCAGTGAAACAGAGGTAACAGTGAGGAGTAGCCCAGATGAAGAAATGCTTGTGCATATCAGTTAAGAGTGCAAATTAGTTACATCATTCAGTATCTTTACAGTTCCATTGACTGATAATTCCTCAATCTCAGGCAGAAAATCCTTTGGGGGCAGCCTGTTACTTCGTTTGACATTTAATTCTGATAAGACTTCAGTATCTTCAGCTGTCTACATTTGAAACAACAAAAAGTTAAAAAAATAAAAATAAAAAAAAAAACAACTTGCACGTTCACACAGGTTTTAATGGCATTTTTGCTCCCCTCTCCCTTGGAAAAAAATAAAAAATAAGCTCCAGATGTTAGCTGGGTCTATGGGAAATATGATATACAGGACAAAAGCTTTTTTTTTTTGCTACTGGCGGTTTGTGATAATTAGATGGAGTTTTATTGGTCAATAATATTTCTAAATTCAGCATTTGCCATCACCTTATATAGCAAAAAAAAAGCTGGAAAACACTAGAGCTGTTCAACAGCCGTTTAGCAAAACAGCTAGGTCAGTTAAAGAAAATGAATGCCGCGAGGTTAAAGTTACATTTTATGGCTAAAAGTAGTTACATCACTAGGGGTTAAAAGGCACTTTTAAATTTCATCAAAATGGCACCCCTGATGCTTAATCTGCACATCCTCCCATTGAGGTGGTCACATAATTAGTTCTATCCTTCAACTGCCACATTAACAGTTAGAATTTGTGACCGTTACAGGGAGACAGCTGCATAGGAAAGGACACACCCCTTGAACTGTGATCGGGAGAGAGCTGCAGAAGACACAAAAAAGGCAGAATTGCTATTTTTTTTTATTCACCATGAAAAAACATAATTAAATGGGGAATAAAAAGTGTCATGTACTCCAAAACAATATGAAAACAAGTTGCTTGACAAAACTAAGCCCTCACACAGATCTGTAGAACAAAAAAATAAAGATGGGTTTTGGGATGCAAAAACGTTATTTAACCACTTCCCATCCGGGCCATTTCCCCCTTTCCTGACCAGGCCTAATTTTGCAAATCTGACATGTGTCACTTCATGTGGTAATAACTTTAGAACGCTTTTACTTATCAAAGCCATTCATAGATTGTTTTCTTGTGACACATTGTACTTCACATTAATGGTAAATTTGAGTCAATATATTTTACCTTTATTTATAAAAAATCCAAAATTTACAGAAAATATTGGAAAAAAAAAAAAAAAAAAATCACAATTTTTTAAATATGAATTTCTCTGCTTTTAAGTTGCATAGGGATATCTAATAAAATTGTTATTAATGAACACTCACCATATGTCCACTTTATGTTGGCATAATTTTGGAAATGTAATTTTATTTTTTGAGGACGTTAGAAGGCTTAGAATTTTAAATGTAATTAAGATTTTCAGGAAAATTTCCAATAGTTAATTTTAAAGGACCTTTGCAGTTCTAAAGTGACTTTGAGGGGCTTAAATAATAGAAACCTGCCATAAATTAACATATTTTAGAAACTACAGCCCCCAATGTAATCCAAACTGATTTTTACAAAGTTTAACCCTTTAGATTTCCCACAAGAATTAAAACAGAAGGAAGGGGAAATTTAAAAATATATTTTTTTTGCAGATTTTCAATTTTTAATTCATTTTTCCTATAAGGCCCCTTTCACACGAGCGTGTCCGGATTTGGTCCGGATGCGTTCAGGAAAATCTGCACGCATCCGCACGCAATCGCAGTCAGTTTTGACTGCGATTGCGTACGTTCGTTCAGTTTTTTCCGTGCGGGTGCGAAGCGTTTCAATGCGTTTTTCACGCGCATGAAAAAAAACTGAATGTTTACAAACAACATCTCTTAGCAACCATCAGTGAATCACGCATTGCATCCGCACTTGTGTGCGGATGCAATGCGTTATTCACGCAGCCCCATTCACTTCAATGGGGCCAGGGCTGCGTGAAAAACGCAGAATATAGGACATGCTGCGATTTTCACGCAACGGCGAACTGCTGCGTGAAAAACATCGCTCATGTGAAAAGCCCCATTGAAATGAATGGGTCAGGATTCAGTGCGGGTGCAATGCGTTCGCATCACGCATTGCACCCGCGCGGAAACATCGCCCGTGTGAAAGGGGCCTAAGATAGCAAGGGTAAACCGCAAATCAAACCTGAATATTTATTTTCCTGATTCTGAAGTTTGCAGAAACACCCCATATGTGGTTGTAAACTGCTCTGTGACCGGCAGTAATGAGAGGGAGATAGTACAAGCATTTGTGATGGTTTTGACAGCTTGTCAGAGTGATCAAAAGCCTGGAGGCCAGAAAAAAAGGTCTCAGGTTAAAGCTCCATGTTCTTGGCTGTCAGGAGGCAGCAGAGTCACGGAGCTTCTATGTACAGGTGCTGCACACAGGGGGCAAAGCTCAAGGACGTTTTAAAACGTCCATTCAGAGATAGAGATCCACTACCAGGACGTTTATAGTCAATGGGCAGACTGGAAGTGGTTAATAAAGTGTTTTTATTGTGCAAAAGTAGTAAAAACAAAAACTATATATTTGCCATCACTGTAATCGTACTGACCCAGAGAAAAAAAAAAAAAGTTATTATGGTATTTATGCCACAAAGTGAACTACGTGAAATTTAAATGCCAAAACTCAGTGGCAGAAATGTTTTTTTCTCAGAAAGAGTTAACAGAAATTAACCGGTGAGCTATGTGTACTCCTAAATAATGCCATGAACTTGTCCCGCAAAACACAATTCCTCATACAGCTACAAAAAAAAAAAAAAGGTTTCGCTCTTCTAATTATAGGCCCCAAAGGCGCCTATGGATGGAAGTGGTTATAATATTCAGACCCCGCTTAGTTTACACAAAAAATTTAAGAAAGAACAACAAAAGCTGAAGTGCTGACTGCATCACTACGTAAAGACAACTTCATGGTTTAATTGGCCGTGCAGGGGTTTATACTGATGACCCCCACCAAACAGCTGTTTGAAGAGGAGATGGTGATCCATGCATGCATTGCTTTTTGTTCATTATACAAGTGCTCCCTCAAGATACAATGTCTTCAGGATACAATAATTTCAACATACAATTGTCTTTTCTGACCCATCGTAAGTTGAAACCAGACTCAACATACAATGTCTCAGACTTTTCTGGTAAAATAGCTGGATTAGTTGATTGTTAGCAGCTATTCCTGATTGTTATATGTAAGGAGTTGCGTTATCTGCTTATTTTTCTTAAATCTTCATTTTCTCTTATCTTGGATGACATTTTGGGGCTTTGGAACCGATTACTCAACTTACAATGGTTTCCACATACAAAGGTCGTCCTGGAACCAATTAATATTGTAACTTGAGGGACCACTGTACTGCACATCGCCTCCTTTGTAGTGGTGGAATAGTGTAATTACAAGTACTTGTTATATTCAAGTGAACGGAGCGAGTACTTGTAATTACATTTGCTTCCAAGACTACAGGCAGTGTAATGTAGAGGAAGCAGCGTTCATATGAAGCACCGCCTCCTCTTCAAACTGCTGATGGTGAGGGAGTCGTACCCCGACGATCAGATATTGATGGCCTATCCTGAGGACCGGTCATCAATATAAACCCCTGCACATTCCCTTTAATGTGGTGAAAAATAAATGAATCTTGCATACATACCTCATTTTGTTCCTGCCTTTTGGACCGAGATGTTACTTGGGCCTTTGGTTTACTCCTCAGCGGCTCTCTAGGCTCAAATGTCAGATCTGTCCTGGGCTCTATACACAGGGAGAATGTAAACCATTGCATACAAAATGATGAGACATAGTGGTCATCTTAATCAAATCAAACAAAAATAGTTGACTACAGAAAGTACTTCTGGATTTGAAATTCCAGTAAAATACTAATACTAATCAGTGGAAATTAAAGGGGTTGTCCGGGTTCAGAGCTGAACCTGGACATACCCTTAAAGAGGCTCTGTCACTAGGTTTTAACCTATGTATTTAAATACATAGGTTAAAACCCCTTGACTTCTACAGTTAAAACATACCTTTATTGCAGAGTACAGCGCAGCGGTTGTGCTGAAAAAAGAACTTTAATCTTTATGTTAATGAGCCTTCGGAGCACCGGGGGGCGGGCTCTTTCTTCCTGAGCACCGCTTCTTCACCGCCCCCCGGGTCCCGAGGCTCTCTCCGATGCCAACGTCCACGCCCCTCTGAAACTTGATTGACAGCGCTAGGCCGTTTGGCCTAGCGCTGAAATCCCGCCGGCGCATGCGCAGAAGCGCTTGCAGTGCCGAACACCGCAAGCGCTTCCATCCTTGTGCGCACGCGCCGTCACTTCGCTGAACCCGGAAGTGACGGCGCGTGCGCACAAGGATGGAAGCGCTTGCGGTGTTCGGCACTGCAAGCGCTTCTGCGCATGCGCCGGCGGGATTTCAGCGCTAGGCCAAACGGCCTAGCGCTGTCAATCAAGTTTCAGAGGGGCGTGGACGTTGGCATCGGAGAGAGCCTCGGGACCCGGGGGGCGGTGAAGAAGCGGTGCTCAGGAAGAAAGAGCCCGCCCCCCGGTGCTCCGAAGGCTCATTAACATAAAGATTAAAGTTCTTTTTTCAGCACAACCGCTGCGCTGTACTCTGCAATACAGGTATGTTCTAACTGTACAAGTTAAGGGGTTTTAACCTATGTATTTAAATACATAGGTTAAAACCTAGTGACAGAGCCGCTTTAATTTCACCCAGGCAGCCTGTCTGACAACGGGGGGGGGGGGGGTTGTCGAGAGCATAGACCCCTGCAGATTGCTCATACGAATGACCTCCTTGCTGCCCATGGCCTCAATTCTGAGGCAGTCTTTATAAGCAAGCAGAAACAGTTAGGCCCCTTTCACACAAGCGAGTTTTCCGCGCGGGTGCAAAGCGTGATGCGAACACATTGCACCCGCACTGAATCCTGACCCATTCATTTCAATGGGTCTTTTCACATGGGCAATTTTTTTCACGCCTGAGCTCGCCGTTGCGTGCAAATCGCAGCATGTTCTGTGTTTTGCACGCAGCCCTGGCCCCATTGAAGTGAATGGAGCTGCGTGAAAAATCGCATTGCATCCGTGCGGTTGCAATGCATTTTTAAAGCATGGTTGCTTAGAAATGTTGTTTGTAAACAGTTTTTTATCACACGCGTGCGAAATGCATCCATACGCATCGCACCCACGCGGAAAAAAACCAAACAAACGTATGCAATCGCAGTCAAAACTGACTGTGATTGCGTGCGGATTGGTGCGAGTTTCCCGCAAAGCACCCTGAGCGCATCCGGACTGAGTCCGGATCGCTCGTGTGAAAGGGGCCTTATGCTTTTTCTTCCTCCTTGCTTTAGCGATGACTTCAGCACCTGAACTCCCACCGATCAAAACCTTTTAAATGCTGAAATGACACATCAAAAATTTTGCTAAAGAGTAGTTACTCCCCAGGAACCCCGATCACCAATTTACAAGACAGGTTATGCTCTAACATGAACTTTACCGTCATTGTCACTGTAGTGTCCAGAATCCGTATTTCCATTCTGTTTGTTATCTGCAGTTGACAACTCTGCTACAGGAGGCGCTACAGACACCACCTCTTCTTGCTCTTTCAACTTTGATAGCCTTTGCTCATATACTTTTCGTGTACTGCCTGTAAAGAATTAAACAGATTGTAGTGCCTACGTGCAAGCCTAAATTACATAGCAAAAAAACAAACTGATAAAGAAGTCTGCACAGAAAACACACCTAAAATAGGACCTGGTTTCACTCCATATTTTAGCAGTTCATCCCGGAGAGCCTCATTACTGAGAGAAGTTATGTCCGACTCGTTCTTCCCTTCCACAGTTGGTTTATCTGTCTTCTTTGTTGCTTTCTTAAAGAGATAAGAAAAACAGAATGTCAACCAGCAGATTGTTAAATTACATATTCAAGTGGCTTTTAAATGTAGTAAAAAAAAAACAAAATAGTTGATTTAAAGGGTTTCTACAGTTCTGACACCTACATCTACAGTCTGACACCCGGGACCCTCGCCGATCAGCTGTTTGAGAAGGCAGCAGTGCTGCAGGAGCGCCGCGGCCTTCTCTGTGTTTACCGCAGGCCCAGTGACGTCACGACTAGACTAGGGCTGGCCACACAATGCACCCCTTTCTCCCAGTGCTAGTGGGATGGCTGAGGAAGGCAGGCTGGGCACCATTGTTCTGTGGCCATCTTACACATGTCCCAATTAAAAAGGTGTCACTGTGTAATGACTGAGCCACACATCGGTCAGATCGCTATTCCAGGGCTTCAGAACAGCAGATGCACATCTTACAGGGAGTCAGATAACACCTTTAGGGTCACGACGGGGACGAGCCTCGCTAGCATCACGGGTGACGCTAGGGAGGCTCGTCCCCCCTGCAGCCTGCTATTGGCTGCCCCCCAGAGCCTGTGAGTGGAGTAAGTGTAATTTATATGACGGTCCTGGGCATTGGATGGCGTGTGTTAGACTTCGGATAATCCCTTTTTTTTTTTAGAAAATGTTTTTGCATCGCTGCATCTGAAGAACAATAACTTTTTATTACTCTCTACAGAGCTGTGTGAGGGCTTGATTTCTGCAGGACGACTTTTTATTGGTATCATCTGGGGGGACACAATGCTTTTGTGTGTGCGCCAAATAAGCAATAAAACAGCAAGTTTTATTCAGGGATGCCATCCAATTACAGTGGAAAACCACCAGATTACAGCAGTGAGCACCTACATTACAAAACAAGAAAACCATCAGGCACCTCTACCTAGAAGTAGTACTGCGTGGAGACTACATCAATACTACAAAAAGATGACCCTGTGAAATTCACACTTCCAGGCCCCATTCCAGTGCTATCGACAGCGCCATAAGGCTACTTTCATAACTGCGTTTTTGCTGTCCAGTTTTGCAACTCGGTATGAGATCTCAAAACCACCGCAAAACGCTTCCGTAAGAACACAACCTGCTGTGTCCGTTCAGAATGGATCCTGTTGTATTATATCGAAAATGAAGAAACCATGTCCAGCACCATTGACTTACATGGTTTTTGGTGCCGGATCTGGCTTCTTTAGTTTTCCATGCCGCACACAAGAACGCTGCTTGCAGTA
This sequence comes from Rhinella marina, assembly GCA_900303285.1. Taxonomy (NCBI): domain Eukaryota; kingdom Metazoa; phylum Chordata; class Amphibia; order Anura; family Bufonidae; genus Rhinella; species Rhinella marina. The sequence continues at coordinate 246,453 of ONZH01005202.1, forward strand.
ATTGTGTCCGGCCTGGGAACACAACAAACCAGGACGGAAAGCATTCTGGTGCTCTCCATTACGGTTTGTTCAGTTTTGTTCCCATTGACAATGATTGGGGACAGAACTGAAGTGTTCAGCCGGATCTGAAAAGCGGACAGCACAACGCAGATGTGAAATTAGCCTTATCTCAGCAACAATGTCAGAAGCTCCTGCAACCTGACCAAATATAAGACCCACCGACAAGGTACAGACCCCCTATACACATCAGGGCTACAAGATCCCAGGTACAGTCACCTGCACCACGCCAGATAGTTTGTATGTACTAAATGTCCTAATGGGCAAATGCTCAGAACAAGAATGACCTCTCATCGCCACGTAATAAATGGAAAGATCTGCTGTGCAGAAACACTTTTGCAGTCATGTCCACAACATCACAGACATGAAAGTCTTTATTTTAAAAGGGAATTTTAAATCTCCGAAGGACAGGAGAATCTGGGAATACAAGCTCCTCACAACCTTCTTCATCTTAGGCTTGTCTTCTGGCAGGCTGCTCTGGCCAGGAACAACCTATTGGATTCATCCCTGCCACTATTAGAGCCCCTTTCACACGAGCGAGATTTCCGCGCGAACGCATTGCACCCACGCTGAATCCTGACTCATTCATTTCAATGGGCCTTTTCAAATGAGCGATGTTTTTCACGCATCAGTTCGCCGTTGCATGAAAATCGCAGCATGTTCTATATGTAATGTGGATGTAATGCGTGATTCACTGATGGTTGCTAAGAGATGTTGTTTGTAAACAGTGTTTTATTATGCGAGAAATGCATCCATACACATCACACCCGCGCTGAAAAAACTGAACGAACGTACACAATCGCAGTCAAAACTGACTGCGATTGCATGCGGGTTGGTGTGAGTTTTCCGGAACGCATCTGGACTGAACCCGTGTGAAAGGGGCCTAATGGGGCAGGCGGCAATCTGGCAAATACCGCTGCACATTCCAGAGACTGACACCATGCACAAGCCGATGTAAGCACCGAGTATCCCTTAGGGCTCATGCACACAACCGTTGCCTGTTTTGCGGCCCGTAAAAAACGGATACCATGTGCGTTCAGCATTTTACGGAATGTCCTGCCCTCTATAGAACAGTCCTATCCTTGTCCGTAATTTCTGCAGATGCCATGGAAAGGACATATGGAAGATTTATCAAACCTGGCTTAGTTGTCCATAGCAACCAGATTCCACCTTTCACAGCAGCTCTGAAAAATGAAATCTGATTGGTTGCTATGGGCAACTACACCAGCTTTCCTTTACATCAGTTTCGATAAATCAGCATGGAGTGCTGTCTGCATTTTTTGCGACCCCACTGAAGTGAAATAGTCCGCATCTGACCCACATAAAGGGAGGATCAGATGAGTACGAAAAGTACACTGTGTGCATCAGCCCTTAAACATGCCTGGGGACCTACATTGAGTGATGAATGGCAAGCTACTGATCCCTGGAGGCAGCCCATGTAATACTGCAGGGATCACAGACAATGCCCCACAAGTCGTACCTATAACGTGTACACATCTGCACAATCTTCTGTAAACCCTGGCTTTTCCTCTGTGGTGACTGACAGCCCGCAGTGACACAAAAACCTAACTCCCACTGCAAAGTCTCAACATATTAAAACAGACTGAAGTAAAAAGGCGGGAAGCGGCTAGTCCGCTCCTCCAGGGGGCGCTGTCCGGGATAACAAGGAGAGTCAAATCCCTGAGGTAATGCGGAGGACACTGGCGTTACCCGCCTAGCCCTTGCTCTGCACCGTTACCTAACACCACTCCGCCCGGTTCCCCTGTGATAGTGCCATTATTGTCCTGGTTAATATTCATAAAGAAACCCGAGTCCTAGCGAGGCCGCCATCCTGCTCATCAGGGCCTCATTCATTCAGTCTCTGCACACGGTACCCTCACCACAACACGCTGGGAGAAATACACCTGCCCGGCCTGCAGTCCCGCTCACTCACCCGTCCCGGCGGCCGTCCTCTGCCCCGCACCGGGGTGGCCTCCCGCTCCTCGTCACTGGAGAAGTCCGGGGTGGCGCGGTTGCGGGAGCTCAGGTGCTGGCGGTACAGCTGCACGTAGACATCTTTGCGTTGGTCCCCGCTCGGGAGAACTATATTATTCGCTATTAGTTCGTTCTTCAGCTTCTCTTTGGTGAGAACCGAGGGGTCTTCTAAGTATTCCGACATAGTGCACGCATACAGCCCAAGACCGTCTGACCGTAACCCCCTGCGCCGCAGAACCAGTAGCAACTCCCCGCCCTGACAGAAAGACGTCAATTGTTCAGCGCTGGGAACGGAAACAGGTTGTAGGCTTGTAACGGCCGCAGAGTGCACGACGGAGAAGCGGGATGCCAAACAATAACGCGCGCTGTGACTGGCTGCAGGACGAAGCAAGGCGCTCGCCCATTGGCTGTCGGCGTCCTTTAAAAAAAAGAATCGACATCACAACGCGGCCTTTCACAGATTAGAGTCTGTGGGTCAGAGCACTACAGAGGGGCTGAGCTTCCTTTGTGCTGCCAGGCCCACTGGCTGAGGGCGGTGCTGTCTGTGCCCGAAATGCAGAGGAAATTGTTCTTATCTGTCTGGAATGAGAGCTGTAGGATTTTACACACACACAGCTAGTTTCAGAAAACATGCGATATATGCAGGAAACCCGAATGCAATAAACCGCACATGTCTCCTCACTGACTTTCAGAATGAATAAAGTATTACTAACGTAAACAATAGTGGAGTATTATAGTGTCCCCTCCATACCGGGGAAATAAGTATGACAAGTACTTGTGATACACTTTTCCTTTTGGCACTATTCACATCAATTTTTAGCTCTCTGCTGAGTATTGTGTGAGGGGGGGATAGGTCTCGATACCTCAAAATGGTATTCTGATGTATCCCTAAGGCCCCTTTCACACAACCAAGTTTTCCGCACGGGTGCGATGCATTAAGTGAACGCATAGCACCCGCACTGAATTCTGACCCTGCTATGTGTCTGCTTGACCTTCCTTCTACAGGGTCATACTGACAAAAGTAAGGTCAAGCAGAGGTACATAGCATTATAAATCAGAATGCCCTGCACTCCTGCAAGCCCAGAATGGAGGATCATGCTCACACATGGACTCGCTTGCGTGAAACAGCCCTAAAGCCGCTTTCACACAAGCGAGTTTTCCATCCGGGTGCAATACGTGAAGCAAACGGACCAAATCCTGACCCATTCATTTTAATGGGTCTGTAAATGAGAGTAGCTTTCCACGCATCATTTCAAGTTCAGGAAAAATCGCAGCATGTTCTATATTGTGCGTTTTTCATGCAGCCCTGGTGCCATAGAAGTGAAAGGGGCTTGTGAGAAAAACTTATGGCATCCTAAAGCAATGTGTTTTTCACTGATGGTTGGTAGGAGATGTATACTGTTATTCTTCTTTTTCTCATGTGTGTAAAAAAAAAAAAAAGAAAGCATCAAAAACTGATTGCATCTGCATGGAAAAAACTGAAAATTTTTTTTGTAGATCCTCACTTTGCCTGGGCCTTCTGGCTTGGTGACATGAGGAGTTAGGGTGCATTCATACAAATGTGTTCGTTTTGTAGACTGCAGGCTCCACCCATTAGCACTCCACATTGCGGTTGACCTCAGTGGGTCTGGGATCCGCAAGATGTGGTGAAAGATAGGACATGTTCTATCTTTTGGGGTGCGAAGGCACGGATCTGGAATCACATGGACGGTCTTCCATGTGTTTCCACACAGATGTCACACATTCATGTGAATTCTGCACCTTTATGGTTATCTACAGAAGGTCTAGGAGATGTGTGTGGCCATCAGGTTCCTCACCCGTTTTCAACCCTTTTGCTTCCCCTTCTTAGGGAGCCAGACCTCAACTGAGGCTCTTGTACGACATCTGGGGCAGCAGCCTAGGGGAAAGCAGGAGCATGATGGGCTCTTCCTTTGCTTCAGCTGAGGATGGAAACCTGTCCCTGACCCTCACCGGGCCTTCTAGCTCAGAGGGATGAGGAGATTTATGGGGGCTCCTCTCTTACAGAGCATGCTTGAGACAGACTGCATCCTTGAGCACTTTTTGGTGTGGCACATTGCACTTTTTTTGCACTTGGATGAAGAAGTTACAATCTTGGACTTTCAATTAAAAAAGAAATTGCTCTTTTCTTTCTAAGGTCTCATGCATGCAAACGTGTGCCTCCTGTGCCATGCATTGGGGACCAATGCACGGGCACCGTTCGTGTGGCTAGCGCTGACGGATGCAGACCCTTTCAACTTGAATGGCTTTTTTTGCAATGGGCTGGCTGGGAACTTCAGTAACCGGATGAAGAAACGCGGGGTCGTGGCTCATGTGAGGCAGGACAGCACGTACATAACTTCCAGGCTGGGTGTGCGCCTGCTGCTCGCCAGCGATACACTGGCCAATCAGCAGCAGTATCTTTGCACACTGCTAAATGCTGATTGGCCAGCGCAGCAGCAGACGCAGTGCCTGTGTCCTAGGAGCACGCAGCCACCTGCCCTGCTGGGATCATGACAAGGTCAGACAAGGGGGGGGGTCACTGGGGATATCGGTGGCACCACAGAATGCCAGGCTTTTGACCTTGTTAATAAGGGCCCCATAGCAGTGGCGTGGTCTGTCTATATTGGCGGTACGCCACTGGCCCCTGGTGCTAGAATGTGCTAATTTGCATTTGAATAAAATGTTAATATATCTGATGACCTATCCTGCATCAGCATCTGATTAGTGGGGTCCGACACTTGGGACCCCCACCAATCAGATGTTTAAGTAATCGCAGTAGCACAGCGGCCTTCTCTCAGCTCACCAAGCACAGTGTCGCACATTGTACAGCGGCTGGTATCACAGCTCAGCCCCATTCACTTCAATGGGGTTGAGCTCTGCCCAGGCCACGTGACTGATGAACGTAACATCACATGGCAAAGCTACGAGAAGACCACAACGCTACTGCTAGAGGATAGGTCATCAGTCAAAAATCTTGGAAAACCCCTTTAACATACAGACAAAAAAAGGTCTCATTTTCATCAGCATGATCAACCCTATCATGCAGTATGTCTGGTTTAATAGGGTTGATAATGCTGACAGAGGCTCTTTCAACATGCATATTTCGCTTTGGATTCACCATGTGTGGATTTATCTTTAAAGGGAATCTGTCACTAGTTTTATACTGATGTATCTAAGGACAGCATAAACTAATGACAGTTCCCTAAATTCTGGGTCACTTACTTGAATTGACTAAACCATTTTTATAAAATCTGTATTGAAAATCTCCAGCACTGGAGTTTAATACATAGCGCACACCGATGAGTCCCCGTATTCATGAGGACCCAACTCTCCTCAGTCCCTTGGCGCTGATTGACAACTTTTTTCCTATAGCAGTCAGTGGCAGGGGGTGGGGGAGCTGGGACCTCATGAATATGAGGACTTATTGGTGCGCACTGTGTATAACACAACTCCAGTGCTAAAGCTGTTCAATATATATATTTGTAAAGCTGGCTGGTTCGCTTCAAGTAAGGGATGCTAAGGTGATCCAGAGATGGAGCTGTTCAATACACATAGCATGTGTTAGAGAGATGAAAGAGATCTTAAAACCCAGTCAGACTAGGGTCAGGTTCTTTCACAGTGAATAGAAGACAATAACTAGTCAGTTTTATAAATAATTGACAAAAGGTTCTACAGACAGGACAGGAGTCAGTGTGCCTGCCATTGTGTAAGGTAGGCTGCCCCAGGCATGCTGACAGCCATTTCATTGACAGCTGTGGCATTTAAACAGCTGTCAATGAAATCGCTGTCAGAGACAGTACTCAATTTATTCTTAGTGTGAATCATCCCAACACACTAATCTTCATCACATAATTCACAGTCACAAACAGTTAGGCTTCCTCTGGGAATATTTAAATTATGGATTTGGATGTGCACACTTCTTATCTGTTGTGCATGGACAGGGTTGAGTGGTCGGTGAGTAGTGGTTAACCCCTTCACCCCCGGAGCTTTTTTCGGTTCTGCATTTTCGTTTTGCGCTCCCTGCCTTCAAACAGCCATAACTCTTTTATTTTTCTGTTCACATAGCTGTATGAGGGCTTGTTTTTTGCGGGACAAGTTGTACTTTCCAACGCCACCATTTAATATTGCATACGGTGTAGTGGGAAGCGGGAAAAAAATTCCAAACCGGGTGAAATTGCAAAGAAAACGCTATTCCGCTACAGTTCTACGGGTTTCTTATTTACAGCGTTCGATGTGCATTAAAACTGATCCGTTACTTTCATTCTACTGGTCAGTACGAATCCGGCAATACCTAATATGTATAGTTTTTCCTGCGTTTTCATAGTGATAAACTAATTAGAAAGTTGCCCTTTTTTTTTTTTTTTTTTTCCTTGTCAAATCTTGACCCCTATAACTTTTTGGTATTTATGTGTACAGAGCTGTATGGGGACTCATTTTTTGCGGGACGATCTGAAGTTTTTATTGATACCATTCTGGGGTGTGTATGACTTTTTGATCACTTTTTATTTAATTTTTTTTAGAAAAAAAAAGCGACAAAAACGGCAAATCGCCATTTGGACGCTTTTTTCCGCCACACAATTCGCCGTATTGGAATTTTTTTTTATATTTTAAAAGTACGGGCGTTTTCGGTCACGGTGATACCCATGATGTCTATATTTATTGTTATTTAGGTATTTATTTTTTACTTATACGGAAAGGGGGGTGATTTGAACTTTTACATCTTTTTTATTTTTTATATATTTTTTAACATTTTTTTTAAATTTTTTTGTACTATTAGAAAGCTCAAATATGGGCTTATATATTGTGGCTTTTTTTTTTTTTCTTTATGAGCAATTCTGGGTTTTATAGACTCAGAAAGTCATGAATTGCTCATTTCTTATCCTGGCCTGCCATCTAGTGGCCAGAATAAGAATTGCAGTTTGAAAACTGTAATCCTCACCAGCGAGGATTACAGTTTTCATATGGTGTACAGACACCCCGATTGGCCACACGGGGTGTCTGTACACCACCCGGAAGCGAACGCTTCCGGGTTTAGACGCAACTAGATGCCGTGATCACGTGTGATCACGGCATCTAGTCAACCCGGAAGACGCCGCCGATGGAGTAGGTAGCGGCAAGTCTCTGCTGTTAGAAACAGCAGAGACTTGCCGGCCATGACGCCCGCCGCACCCGCGAGCGGGCGCCATGTGCCCGCATCGCCCCAGCGCCGTACATGTACGGCGCTGGGGGTGAAGGGGTTAAATGTAATGGTTAGATGGTGAATATTCACAACAATGAATGAGGGTCTAGTGAATTTAGCAATATAGAAAGCTATTTATTGGAAAAATAGGATTTATAAAATACAATTGTAAAAAGAAAAAGGGAGGATTGTATATAAAAAAGAGAAATATATATATATATGTAAAAATTATATATATAAAAAAAGGAAATATAAAAATATGAAAAAAATATATATAAAAACAAAATCAAACAGCAGTAGAATTATCAAAAATTACCATAAAAATTATTGTCCAAAGAATTGTTGGAGCTCAGCTGGCTGTATAGTTTGAGCATGCATAAATATAAAATGTTTTTTAGTACATTACCAGTGGGGTGTTTTCAAGCAATATGCTCCTTTTTTCTTGCTCTAAGATAATGAGCCCCTTTGATGGTAGGATCCTTGATTGGGTGGCTGTTCCCAAGTGTTATTCAGCGGAGTACAATCTATTAATGGTGGTCTTGGCAGGGATGAGCAAACAAGCTTCGATTGCGGCCTCCGTGGCGTCCCACGTGGGCGCGAGCCTCTCAGGTGGAAAGTGCTGACTCGGCGTTCTCGCTGGCAGCACTGTAAAGGTAGGGGCTGTTGACGCTGCTCCGCTTTAGATGGAGCGCTGTGTCAGCAGCAGCTGATAGTTCTCCGTCGGGTGATGTCTAGCCAGCGCTATGGATGTAGCGGAGGCGCCCGATACTCTGTAAAAGATGTTTGGCGGCTTAGGCTTGATCTGTATGTAGGTAATGCCGCGATTGTTAGCAAATTTTGGCAAAGGTTTTCCAGTTGCTGTTTGCAGATATATCTTCTATAGTTGGAGCGTCAGGAATTATTCTTAGTGGGTGCGTGCTATAAGTCTCTCCTCGATAGGTCCTATGTTACCAAACGCGTTTCGGGGCTCTAATGCCCCTTCCTCAGTGGTTATTGGACCTATAGTTGAACTTGGCCTTTTATAGGGTTTTTTTCTAAAACCAAGTTTTTTCGTTCAGAAAATGTGGAGTGGATCAATGTCATTCTCTGGATTGCAGTTGACATGAATGTCCAAACATAAAATATTAGAGCATTCGTAACAATAATACATGTGCATTAAAGGTGTATAGAGAAGTTATGGTTATTGCACACTCGGTTACTGTAATAGGTATATGACATGCACCAAAATTTCTTTATGTGATTTGTATGATTGTTATCCATGTATTTGTCTTTTTTTGTTGTTTGTCTTTGTGTTGTGTTTGTCATTCTAGTGCTTGTCTTTGATTTATTTTTTGATCTTAGTAGTGTTTGTTTTTAAATGTATGTATATTTGTGGTAGTTGTCTTTCTAGTTGTTGTTATTGATTTAGTATTTTCTATCTATAACCATTATTTTCTAATTTTGTCCTTTTGTATTTTTGTCTTTTTTGTATAGTAGCGCCGTAGTTGTCTTTTTAGTGTTTATCGTTTTTGGGAATTATCTTTCTAATGGTTGTCTCTGTGGTGTATGTATTTGTGTTGTGTAGTGTTAGTGTTTTTTTTTTTTTTTTTGAATTTTCACTCTTTTACTTTGTATAATGTCATGATTGTCTTTTTAGTATTTGTCTTTTCAGAAATTATCTTTCTAGTAATTATCTCTGTGGTGTGTTTTCATATTTGTGTTTTTGTGTTTGTGTCGTAATTGTCTTTTAAAGAATTGTTATTGGCATGCCGTAATTGTTGGTTTAGTATTTGTCTTTTTTAGGAATTTTCTTTCTAGTAATTGTCTCTGTGGTATATTTTTTAGTAGTTTTTTGATATATATCTTTTTGAGTAATTATCTCTATGGTTTTTTGTCTTTTTAAGTTTTGTTTTGCATTATATAGTGTCGTAATTGTCTTTTTAGTATTTGTGTATTGTCTTTCTAGTAGTTGTCTCTATGGTGTATTAATCTCTTATTATCTTCTTGATTTTAGCATTTGTAATGGTTGTCTCTGTGATGTATTGCCTAACCTGAGAAGTCCAGGAGGATTTGCATGAAGTTAGGGGGTGAGGGCCCCTTTAAACAGCTGTCAATGAAATCGCTGTCAGAGACAGTACTCAATTTATTCTTAGTGTGAATCATCCCAACACACTAATCTTCATCACATAATTCACAGTCACAAACAGTTAGGCTTCCTCTGGGAATATGCTGCAACCATGATGTTAGTCAATGTTGAATAAATCCATACAACTCTATTTATCATTAATGTAAATCACCCCAATCTTCATCACACAATACACAATCACAAGAAATCTTATACAGTATTAATCGTGGTAATAATAGTGTGCCACCTGGTGTATTGGTACTAATACCCCTACACAGTCGCAAATCTCCTGCCTTGCCCCTGTGTTCCATACTGTACTGCTGCTTCTACTACCCCTACATAGATACAAATCTCCTGCCTTGTCCCTGTGTTCCATAATGTACTGCTGCTTCTACTACCCCTACATAGATAAAAATCTCCTGCCTTGTCCCTGTGTTCCATACTGTACAGCTGCTTCTACTACCCCTACATAGATGCAAATCTCCTGCCTTGTCCCTGTGTTCCATACTGTACAGCTGCTTCTACTACCCCTACATAGATGCAAATCTCCTGCCTTGTCCCTGTGTTCCATACTGTGTTGCTTCCATTTCTACTACCCCTACACAGCCGCAAATCTCCTGCCTTGTCCCTGTGTTCCATACTGTACTGCTCCTACTACCCCTACACAGCTGAAAATCTCCTGCCTTGTCCCTATGTTCCATACTGTACTGCTACTACTACCCCTACACAGTCGCAAATCTCCTGCCTTGTCCCTGTGTTCCATACTGTACTGCTGCTACTACTACCCCTACACAGCTGCAAATCTCCTGCCTTGTCCCTGTGTTCCATACTGTACTGCTACTACTACCCCTACACAGTCGCAAATCTCCTGCCTTGTCCCTGTGTTCCATACTGTACTGCTGCTACTACTACCCTACACAGTCGCAAATCTCCTGCCTTGTCCCTGTGTTCCATACTGTACTGCTACTACTACCCCTACACAGTTGCAAATCTCCTGCCTTGTCCTGTGTTTCATACTGTACTGCTCCTACTATCCCTACACAGCTGCAAATCTCCTGCCTTGTCTCTGTGTTTCATACTGTACTGCTACTACTACCCATACACAGTCGCAAATCTCCTGCCTTGTCCCTGTGTTCCATACTGTACTGCTCCTACTATCCCTACACAGCTGCAAATCTCCTGCATTGTCCCTGTGTTCCCCTCTGTACTGCTACTACTACCCCTACATAGATGCAAATCTCCTGCCTTGTCCCTGTGTTCCATACTGTACTGCTGCTTCTACTATCCCTACATAGATGCAAATCTCCTGCCTTGTCCCTGTGTTCCATACTGTACTGCTGCTTCTACTACCCTACATAGATGCAAATCTCCTGCCTTGTCCCTGTGTTCCATACTGTACTGCTACTACACCGCCTACATAGATGCAAATCTCCTGCCTTGTCCCTGTGTTCCATACTGTGTTGATTCCATTTCTACTACCCCTACACAGCCGCAAATCTCCTGCCTTGTCCCTGTGTTCCATACTGTACTGTTCCTACTATCCCTACACAGCTGCAAATTTCCTGCCTTGTCCCTGTGTTCCATACTGTACTGCTACTACTACCCCTACACAGTCGCAAATCTCCTGCCTTGTCCCTGTGTTCCATACTATACTGCTCCTACTACCCCTACACAGACACAAATCTCCTGCCTTGTTTCTGTGTTCCATACTGTGCTGCTGCCACTTCCACTACCCCTGGAGAGCTGCAAATATCCTGCCTTATCCACTGTGTTCCATACTGTGATGCTGCCTCCGCTACTATGCCTGCACAGCTGAACAGCTCCTGCCTTGTCCATTATGGAACCTTACCCTGCACAGTATAACAAACCTGTAACAGCTCTCAAATAAGGACATCTTTTCAATATACCTTTATAACAAAGCAATTTCTTCTTAATTTTCCAGAATCATATATATTTTTGTTAAAATAACACCAAACCTGTTGCTACTCCCCAAAACGGGATCATTTTTAGACTGCTTGATAAAAAACAACAGGCCATTTATTTGTATCATAAGTCTAATATAAAGCTTGTAATATGTGTGATAAGAACATGTCCCAGTAAAATCGTAGATTGCATACTACTCAGCTTCTGTGGAAACAATAGAATATTGTAAATGGCTTCACATCCAGATCAAAATATATCCAGTTCGAATAACAGCCTACACAGGACTTATACAAACACTAGATTTTAAAATTATGTAGCAGGTATTAAAATATTCTCAATAAGGGCTCATCCACATGACTGTATGGTCGATGTGCTCATGTTGCAGACTGCAAATAGAAGTCTGCAATGCACGGGCACTGGCCATGTGAATCCCACACGGAATACACACTACTGGTGCCCGTGTATTGCGGACCGTAATACAGGCACCACAACCATACGGTCATGTGAATGAGCCCTAAGGGTAATATAATCCCACCTGTAAACTGATATATTACATTTAGTAGAGTCAATGAGATGACTCTATGATGACCCAACTCTATGTACATGATATGTTGCATGTGCAGCTACCCAAATGGGGAGGAGAGGATGAGAGTAGTGGTAGTAGTACTCACAAATCCCGGTGGCAATCTCCACTCTGATGCTCTCTAAGGCCGTGCAGTGACTGGAGTTTGCAAACTTTCTTCCCTTGGGGCACATGGTGGAGTCAATAACCATGCCTGAGATTACAATAAGCCTTTCTTTAGTGAATGGGTGATAGGAGCTCTGTTGGGCTTGCTGCACTAAGTGGGCTGTTAGAAAGTGGAGTTAAAGGGGTATTCCCATCTCACAAATGTAATTGGTATAGTTAGATATATCCATACCAATATTATTACTAATACAATGTATTTATATGAAATGTACCGTTTAGAAGATTTCCCTATTTGTATAGGCATTGTCCAACACACATCAGTCAGGCCGTTGCCCCTAGTTACGACCACTGTGGCCATGTAGTAGTGGTGGTCAGCTTGCTCCTTTTCAAATCCGCTCTGAGGTAACTGCTGTATTGTGAACACAGATTGCATGAGCATGAGGAGACACATCTTAGGGTACTTTCACATCTGCGATTTGGACGCTACCAGCTCAAAACACAATGGTCAGGATCCATCCAAAACGCAGACTTTATAAACGGATCCTGCTCCATAGAGAGGAATTGATCTTGGAACAGGATCCGTTTCTCTGCGTTTTGGAAGCGCAGACAAAAATGCTACAACCCTAAGATGTGTCTCCTTATGCTCATGCAATGTGCGTTCACAATACATCAGTTATCTCAGAGCCGGTTTGAACAAGAGCAAGCCGACCACCACTACTACATGGCCGCGGTGGACGTAACTAGGGGCAACGACCTGACTGATGTATGTGGGACAATGGATACACAAATAGGGAAATCTTCTAAACGGTACATTTTATATAAATACATTCTATAAGTAAAAATATTGGGCTGGCAATATCTAATTATACAAACTACATTTGTGAGATAGGAATACCCCTTTAACCCTTTCACGACCGGAGGTTTTTTCGGTATTGCGTTTTCGTTTTTTGCTCCTTGCCTTCATACAGCCATAACTTTTTTATTTTTCTGCTCACATAGTTGTATGAGGGCTTGTTTTTTGCGGGACAAGTTGTACTTTCAAATTCCACCATTTATTATTGGATATGGTGTAGAAGGGAAGCAGGGAAAAAAATTCCAAATCGGGTGAAATTGCAAAAAAACCACTATTCCGCTACAGTTTTCCGGGTTTTTTATTTACGGCGTTCGCTGTTCATTAAAACTGACCAGTTACTTTCATTCTACAGGTCAGTACGAATCCAGCGGTACCTAACATGTTTAGTTTTTCTTGTGTTTTGATAGTGATAAAAAAAATGATAAAGTTGGTTGTTTTGTTTTTTTTTTTTTTTGGTCGTCATATCTTGACCCCGATAACTTTTTGGCATTTATGTGTACGGAGCTGTATGGGGGCTCATTTTTTGCGGGGCGATCTGAAGTTTTTATTGATACCATTCTGGGGTGTGTCTGACTTTTTGATTGCTTTTTATTTATTTTTTTTTAGAAAAAAAAAAGTGACAAAAAACGTCAAATCGCCATTTGGACGCTTTTTTCCGCCACACAATTTGCCGTATTGGAATTTTTTTTTTTTAGTTTAAAAGTACGGGCGTTTTCGGTCACGGTGATACCCATGATGTCTATATTTATTGTTATTTAGGTATTTATTTTTTAATTATACGGAAAGGGGGGCGATTTAAACTTTTATATTTTTTTATTTTTTATATATTTTTTAACATTTTTTTTATTTTTTTTTTTTAATTATTTGAAAGCTCAAATATAAGCTAATATATTGTACTTTTAATTTTTCACTATGAGCAATCTCTGATTTTATCTGAATTAAAACTCATGATTGCTCATTTCTTATCCTGGCCTGCCATCTAGTGGCCAGAATAAGAATTGCACTTTGAAAGCTGTAATCCTCACCAGCGAGGATTACAGCTTTCATAACGTGTACAGACGGCCCGATTGGCCAATCGGGTCGTCTGTACATCACCCGGAAAGCAAACTGCTTCCGGGTACAGACGCCACCGGAAGCCATCAGAGGGGCCCAGAAGAAAAGAGAGGCCCATCGGAAGACGCCGCCGATGGCCGGTAAGTAGCCGCAAGTCTCTGCTGTTAGAAACAGCAGAGACTTGCCGGCCATGACGCCCGCCGCAACCCGCGAGCGGCGTCATGTCCCCGCACCGCCCGCCGCGCCGTACATGTACGGGCGGCGGTCGGAAGGGGTTAAAGAATCAGAGTTTAAGACAAGGAGCTAAAGACAAGCACAAAGAGCCTGCAAGTAATCTACTTTTTCCATCT